>LPNX010647152.1:0-82192 GCA_001517045.1 Pseudotsuga menziesii | reverse complement strand
GGATTAACATGCCTGTGCCTTGGAGTATGATAAACCATGGCAAATTCAGCATTATATCCATATTTTCAATATGCTCGTGTTTAACGGTTCGTCTGATGGTGATGTACACCTCCATTTTTTATGAAATTTTAGAAACAGATATGGTTTTTTTTGCAGATTCTAAATATGTAAATTTTAACAAGAATACATAATTTTTTCTATTTTTTTCTTATTTATCTTCTGTCATAACTCCTCAACTCAAAAAACACACTGTTAGTGTTTCTTCTATAACTTTTTCAATTCTTGACAAACAAAAATTGTATGGTGCACAAGAAGACACTAACCTCTACGTTCTATCAAAACCCCATTTCATGATTTTTGCATTAAGACCTTCAAAGGCTGCACCCACAAAACACGTACCATTTTCAAGGTTTTCTCACTTAGATAATTATAAAAATATTATAAAATTACTACTTTAATTTTCGAAAAATAGTGCCGCACTAGTGCTATGGGTTCTGTACATGGATGTCAATTTTTGTAGCTTGATTCGATCATTTAGGCCCTCAGAGGCTGCACCCACAAAAACATATACCTTATAATTTCCCTGAAAAATAAAAAGTGCCTGTTAGGAAAAATGAAATTTGACATAGCTATGCAAATTTTCGATACATAAAAGTTATATATTCGGAAAGGTGCTTCAATTTTCTACATTTCATGTTTTTTACTCAATGCAAGATATTTTGCATAAGTATCTCAAAAAATCCAAGTAAGTTGAGGGATGCCTGATTTTTCAGGTTTCTATTGCATCTAACGCGCCAAAAAGGTCCATCATCTTCTTGCACTGATCCCTATTTAATTTTTCATCATTTTTTATTTACTTCATTCAATTGACATCACCATGCTTTAATTAGGACATGGTTTGACTATGAAATCACAGTGTTATAATGTTCTCTAGTAGGTCCTTTTCCTTAAGTTCCGTGCCATGAACTAATACAGAAATGCATTTATAGTTTATATTTGACTACAATGACAAGGGTTAGGAACGAGAGGTATTACAATAGAGTGATGATTAAATGTGATTAATACTAGTTATTGTTATTGAACCTACCACTACAGAATATAACTAAATGAAATGCAATTAACCACAACTACTATAAGATGTAAGTGGACCTAATACAATTGAAAGTAACTAAGTTTATTTAAAGTAATTAATTTCACTCGTCATTATTAACTACAATAGTTAATCATTAATATACATAAACTAATAATATTGTATGTCTACAAGGTGTGTGTGTGTGTCCAATGTACACAAAGCTTGTTCGACTACTATAGGAAACCGTCACAACATCTAATACATAGTTCTTGAATTAGAATACAATAATAGGAACATGTAAGACAAGTTTACCAACAAAATAAAGGCAATAATCAAGTAACCATAACATCATGTAATCTTATTAACTAAGAAACAACACTCCAATACTACATAGTATTAAACTTAGATTTTTCCTACTGAATTAAACAAATTTTTGCGGGAGAAAGATACCAAGCATAGCTAAGGTGACATTCTAAATATAAAACCGAAATATTAGTTATATAATCATCCTTCCTTCCTAACCTAATTCCAACTTTCACTTCCTATCAATTCCTCTCATGGAATATAATTCAGTGTCAACTATATTGACCTAAACCCATGTATACCCCATAAGTGAACACCTCTACTAAATTGACCCAACTTCCATAGAAGGAACTTATATTCATCGTCACAAAAATTGAGGACTATGTCTTAAAACTACCTTATCATGACTCAAAGTTCTAGAGGATACACAGTGGGAAATACTTCCACCTCTCCTTGTGGAACTAGGGTCATCACCCTATCAATAATAACACTATGATGCTATTGTGGTTGTTACAGTTGCATATTGAAATGACGAGTTTGGGAAACATGATTTTGTGCATAAAATTTCACTAGTCGACATAACAATGTATGGAACCAACATATAATTCGACAATTTGATTTCACATAGTTTACCATTCCTCTTCTCGTGCCCATAACATCATGGTAGTTTTAATATCACAGTTACTTGGTTATATCTTAGCACCTGTCCCCCACACCCTTTAACCTATAGGTTAGTTTCATCAAATATATCATATAGGTATTGAAGTAGTTTAGTTATCTAATATAAAATGGAGCATTACATACATCCACCCTTTAGAAAAATTCGTTCCAAAGTTACTATCAAAATACCATGTGCATGTTATAGTAATAAAAAAAATATTAGATTAATCTTTCTACATAATCTTAATATTAATACTATAATTAGAACTCTTTAATATTTATAATCTAGTGGCATTAAATTTAGCATGATACTTCTTACACTTTGTTTTGTAAAAAAGTTTGCACAAGTACCAATCTCTCCCACTTGGTGATGGGCAAATGGGCAAAGCCTTGCAGGTTTCATTATCTCATAGAACTCCTAAGAGATAATGTAACCTACAAGTATTATAGTAGGACAAAAAAAAAACCATGATGCATTATCGACCATATAGGACTCTCCAAACCTCATACACCAGTGTGTATCTATTAATTCTTAAATTTTATACACATGTGACATTTTAGGTAATCTTGCAATAAAGAGCATCGTATGCAGCTGATTGAAGAAATCCTCGTCAAATAAGGAAAGTAGTACGAGTCCAAAAATTCCAAAGAACATTCAAAAGAATATTTTGCAATGCTAAAATCCTCTTCACCCATGTTGCAACGTGTGTTATCACTTTCGTTCCCGAGAGAGCCTACTGTGAATTTTGCTTTGAAATATGCGCGACTTTCAAAATGGGTGGATGTCAGCTACCCACCGCATATTGAACGCTCATCGATATAAAATAAAATTTGTCTCTGAAGGCTACGATCTTAATTCTAATTCAAATCCGTTTTCAACATTGTCACGGTTTTGTCAAGGAAAACATAGTTCGCATAGCCTATTTCTTTAAAATCATATTATCATTACATAAAAAGATGTAAATGTTTTAGGATACTAATAAATCCTTGAGTATAACTCATTTGTAAGACAATATAATCAAACATCATGGTAATACTAATCCTTTAAATCTACCTTTTACATGTACGGTAAATGCTATTTAGAATTTGGTACCAAACATAATAATAATAATAGATTCCATTTAAACTAACTAGCATAAGTAGGTAGTATAACTAATTATTACCATTTATAAGATATATGAAATGTAAAGGAATCTTCTAAGTTCCATGCTAACTCGCACGGGAATTTAATATGTTTATTACATTGAGTACGTTTTTAACAATCTAGGTATAAGGGATACTTCAACATAGCTTAATATATGAAAACATAGGTAACATTTTTAAGGTAGATGTTAAGAAATCTACTTCGTTTCCAATTCTAGTTGTGCATTTGAATGGATTTATGTGTGTCGGGTAGCTAACAATAAACTCTACTTTCCATTAGTTACATTTACATAAGGGAATAATTTTTTTTATAGACAATTGTTCATAATTCATTCAATTATATTTACATAAGGGAATACATTTTTTATAGACAATTGTTCATAATTCGTTCTCAATAATGATAATAAACACATTAGGGGAATACTTATCTCGCTAAAGTAGACTATTGCGCCTTAAGGCCCGAGTGTATCTGCGATTGAACAAAGGATAATAGTAACCATATCTTAAATATGTAGTGACGAAATTGATTATTCCATCTATAAACAACTATAGCGAGTACTTGCCCCATGCATGGGATGCGTGCTTAGTATTGTACATTAAATGGTGGAAATTTAGAGAGAGGGTTGGATACATATAATACCTCTATGGTGCAAAGTGGGATCTGGATAGGAGAAAACCTTCTTGTTGGTGAGCACGATCTGAAATTTAAATATTCAAGTAATCTTAAGAAAAGCCAATCTTGTCCATAGAGAGACTATGACTTGGCTCCTTTGAGGAAACAAAAAGACAAATTGTTCCCTAGTGGTTATGGTTGAGTGGAACCGGATTTGTTAATCAATGTTTGTAAAAAAAGATGGAAGACATAATATATATACGTATATAAATTCTGGTTGTTTTTACTTATGTATTTACTAAGATACAGTTATGTTGGACTTTGAATCTTTATCTTTTGGATCTGAATAAATGCATCAATATAGTGTTACAAAATTGTCCTCGTTATTGGGATATTTATTTCCGTTTTATTTCATTTATATTCTGCCCATGTTCATAAAATAATATCAATATCTCACAACTAATGTTATTTTATGTATTTGCAACTTACATATTATTAGGTTTAATGTTTTAAAGAAGAAAATAAAAGACGGGAAGCACAAGTGGGCATATTGATTTCCATCTCATTATTAAGCAGCATCATATATATGTCTACATAACAAAAAGACCATGGGCCAATACTATGGGCCAGAAAATACTGTGGGCCAAAAACTACTATGGGTCACTAATCAAGATAAGGTGACCAAATCAACTACTCAACTAACTAACTAATTAATGATGCATTTGACCAAGGAGATTACATTCTTCAACACAACCCATTAATCTCAACTGGTAGAACATCTTCACCACTGTCAATGCCTAAGTGCTCTCTCTGATACTCAAATGCAGTTGCTCCCAACGGCTTGGTGAACATATCATCCAATTTCTCCTTAGAGCCACAAAACTGTAAAGAAATGTGTCCATTGTTGACTAACTCATGAATGAAATGATAGTGAGTGTCAATGTGTTTGTGTTTTCTATGAAATACATTACGTTTGAGCAACTATATTGTATAGCTATTATCACAAAAAATAGAAGTTGTATCCTTTCAATGTATCCCATATCCTTTAAAAGTCTTTTTATCCAAACTGCATGGCAAGCTAATATGGTGGCTGCTACATATTATGGTTCTACATAAGACAATGGGTTGTTTTCTAAATGCCCAAGAGATCAAATTTGTACCCAAATGGAAAGCATTGCCATATGTATTTTTCCTATCATCAATACTTCCTGCAAAATCACGGTTAGTGTACCCTGTGAGAGTATTGCCTGGTGTATGAGTGTACCAGAGTCCATATCCAAGTGTCCCTGCAACATATCTCATGAACCCTTTTCCAAACTTCTAGTGAGAGTCTTTGGGAGACCATAAATATGGAAATAAGATGGACAATATACATAAGATAAGGTCTAGTTGCAGTCAAATACATTAAACTTCCTACCATTCTTTTACATAGTGTAGCATTTACTGTTCGGACATCATCATTTTTTGTTAACTTGGTGCCTAGAGAAATGGGGGTTTCTACTAGTTTACATTTATCCATTTTGAATCTCTGCAAAATATCAGTACCATACTTATGATGACAAATGAAAATACCTTTATCAGTTTGAGTAACTTCCAGACCAAGGAAATACTTCATCATTCCAAGATCAGTCATTTCAAATTCCTTTTTCATGATTGCCATGAATTCTTCAAGCATTAAATTACCAGTGTAAATCATGTCATCACCATAAATACATACAATCAACATTTTACCTTGATGATATGTTTTTGCATACAAAGTCGGCTCATTGATGCTTCTGTTAAACCCATTATTGATGAGCTAGGAGTCAATTATTCTACTAAGCTCGTGCATCTTGTTTTAGACCATACAAGGCCCTTTTCAGCTTAAACACTTTGTGTTCATGAAATTTGACATTATATCCAAGTGTTTGGTCTACATAAACTTCTTCTTCCGGGAATACCATTAAGAAAGGAAGATTTCACATCATTTTGATAAACAAGACATTGATTTTGTGTTGCAATGGAAAGTACAACTCTTATGGTATCCATCCTTGCTACAAGAGCAAAGGTTTTATCATAATATACACCATACTGATGTGCATATCCTTTAGAAACCAACCTTTCCTTGTGCTTTTCAAGTTCTCCTTTTTCATTCAATTTGGTCTTATAGACCCATTTGACTCCAATACTAGTTTTGTCTGTAGGGATATCAACAAGATCCCAAGTCTAGTTTTTCTCAATATCATTAATTTTTTCATTCATTGCTTATACCCATTGTGCATCCTTTACTACTTGATTAAAAGATGTGGGCTGACAAGAAAACAAAGGATACTAAATTTGGTCATCAATAACAATAGTCTGCTCACATAACTCCATCAAACGTCTAGTTTTCTAGTTATGAGATGAATTATCTTCAGGTGTTTCTTTTTGCTACTATACTTCCAATCTTGGAACTCTAATAGGTAGATTTGACATATGTGAACTTTCTTGTTGTTGTATGTCTGAAGGATCACTCCATCATTTATCTTCAAGGAATTTCACATCTCTTCTCACCACAATCTCTTTAGTGACAGGTGTTCGGGTACACAGGGTACTCCCAAAAGACTGAACGCCTTGAGAAACTGCTTCACACAAATAGATCATAGATCAACACACCGATGTTTGTCACATGGTTAAAACCCTAGAGAGGGAAACTATCCATGACCCTAGCCAAATAGCTACTTGGAGCAATTTATTATGCAAAAGAAAGAAAGTTACATGAGCGTCTCATAATCGATCAACTAGCCAGGGACCCTCTATGCTCTTTTAATAGAGATCATAGACCAATCGGGTGTTAAGCCACGGATCAATGGTAGGTATGATCTAAGAGAAGTTGAACCGTCGGATCACTCTATGTCTAGAACATATCGTGACCGTCGGATTAGAATATTTACAAATGCATACTAATGCATACTAAAGAAACACACTTTTACCTAATGGATATATTACACAAGTTAATCTTAACTAACGCCTAAGTGTCTAAATATCCTAGCATCCCTCCTTAAGAACAACTTGGGATAGGATTGAAGGATTTACAAAAGTTACACTATTAGGAGAAGGAAGGAGGCATTAGAGCCTATCCCCCCTTAAGGACACATTCCTGAACTCCTAACATAGACCGAAGTTTAGAAAACTTTGCTTCTGTAAGAGACTTGGTGAAGATGTCTGCAACTTGATCATCTGTAGGGAAATAGAGAACTTCAATAACACTATCATGAACAAGATTTCTGATGAAGTGCATGTGTAGCTCAATGTGTTCGCTACACTGATGTAGAACTGGATCTTTGGCAAGCTTGATGGCAGTTTGAGTATTGCACCAAAGTGGAGTCGGCTGCTACTGCTCGAATCCAAACTCTGAAAGGATCTATTGAAGCCATAAAGCTTCCCGATTGGCATTAATTGCAGCTCGATATTATGCTTCTGCTGAAGAAAGTGCAAGAGCTTGTTATTTCTTACAAGCCCAAGTGACAGGTCTAGATCCCAGACTGAAAACATAACCTGCAGTAGACTTTCGATCATCAGGATTTCCATCCCAATCTGAATTAGTGAAACCAACCAACAAAGGTTTCCCCCTTGTACTATAATGAATCCCAAACTGAATTGTACCTCGAATATATCGAAGCATTCTTTTTGCTGCTTTCCAGTGACTTTCATGAGGATTTTGCATATAATGGGCAACATGACCAATGACAAAGGAAAGGTCAGGATAGGAATGAGTCAAGTATAAAAGACTACCAACAAGCTAATGATACAAGGTGGCATCTACTTCAAGGGAAGTACAAGTGGCAAAATTTTTGACTCCAGACTGGAAGGGAGAAGGGGTTGGTTTACAATCTTCCATGTGGAAGCGACGAAGAAGGTCACAAGCATACTTAGACTGGGAAAGAAATATTCCTTCTTTGGTTTGCAAGACTTGGAGACCAAGAAAATAATGCAAATGTCCTAAGTATGACATTTCAAAATTTTTCTTAAGACTGGATTTCACATGGGTTATAAGTTTAGGGTCACTACCAGTAAGGATAAGATCATCAACATAAAGAACAAGTATGATGAGATGGTTTCCTACTTTCTTGGTATAGACATTGGGGTCAAAATGGCATCTAGAAAAACTAGTGTCAAGGAGAAAGCTATCCATTTTGGCATACCAAGCTCTAGGAGCTTGCTTAAGGCCATATCAGGATTTCTTAACGAGACAGACAAGGATAGAGTTATCCTGAACATATCCAGGAGGTTGTTCCATGTAAAGTTCCTCCTATAAATCACCATGTAAAAAGGCATACTTGAAATCCATTTGATGGACTTCCCAGTTATGTAAGGCTGCAAGGGAAAGAACAAGGCAGATGGAATTCATTTTTGCGACAGGAGCAAAGGTTTCATTGTAGTCAATCCCTTCAACTTGGGAAAAACCTTTGGAAACTAACCTTGCATTAAGTCTTTCAACACTTCCATCTGATGCATACTTAGTTCTGTAGACCCATTTACATCTGACAAGTTTTCTTCCTTTTCAAAGAGGAACAAGATCCCAAGTATTGTTCACCATTAAAGAATGATATTCTTCATCCATAGCTGCATCCGAATCTGGATTTCTTGAAGCTTCTGTAAAAAAAATTGAATCATGATTCTTGAAAACTTGAGCCAAAAGAGAAGAGGCTCGCTGAAACTAAGAACGTGTTCGACGTTGATCTCTAGGATCACTGGTAAGGTCACCAACTGCTTCACATGTTGAACAGACCCATCGAGGAAGTATTGGTGTTGGTGCAATTGGAGGAACATGAGCAGGCGGAGGTGGATTTTCATCCTCACTTTCATCATCAGAAAGTGGATTTGGAAACCTGTCAAGGAAGTTTGAAGAAGAAGAAGAAGAAGGAACAATCACCGAATCAGGATCGTAGGCCAAAGATGGCACACCCGCCAAGTTAGGCTCATAGGCGAAGAGATTTTCATAAAACTTAACATCTCTTCCAATGATTATATCATGTGAATGGGGCTGAAGAATTCTATAACCTTTTACATCTTTAGAATATCCAACAAATATGCACTTTTCACTTTTAGGCTGCAATGCTTTCCGTTTTTCATCCAAAATGTGAGCCCATGCTTCACAACCAAACACAAGAAAGTGACTTACATCTGGTTTAATTTTACTCCATGCTTCTTCCGGTGTTATACCTTGTAAAACTTTAGTGGGTGTGTGATTAACTGTGTAATTTGCATAATTTATGGCCTCAACCCAATATTGAAGATTTAGTCCCTTAGATTGGATCATACAATTAGCCATTTCTTTTAAAGTGTGGTTCTTACGTTCAGCTACGCCATTTTGTTTTGGTGTATATGGAACCGTGTGTTGTTGTTGGATTCCTTATTCAGTACAGAAAGTAGTGAACTTGTTGTTAACATATTCTCCTCCATTGTCAAATCTTAACTTAATAATTTGATGACCAGATTATTTTTCAACAAGGACCTTGTAGGCCAAGAACATGTTAAATACTTCACTCTTAAGTTTTAGGAAGTAAACCCAAGTGCATTTGGAATAGTCATCAATGAAAGTTAAGAAATATTTGAAACCAAAAAAAGAAGTAGATGAAAGAGGACCACACAAGTCACTATGCATAAGCTCCAAAGGAACCGAGGCGTGCCAAGAGGCACGTTTGTCAAAACTGTCCCGACGATGTTTTTCGAGTACACAACCAGAACAAACACCATCCTTACAAGATACCATCGGAAGACCAGTAACCATATTGTCTTTACATAGTTGTTGCAATGAGCGGTAATTTAAGTGACCAAATCACTCATGCCAAAATTTGCTCAAGTTATCACTATGAACAACAAAAACTGAAGGAAAAGGTGATGACCCAAAGTTGTTAAATTTGTACAACCTGGTAATATCATCAACAGTTCCAGTAGAAAGGACATTTTGAGGATTTTTAAAATCCTTGATTACAACTTGGTGATGTGTAAACGTCACAGTTTTACCTTCACCTGAATGAGTAATTTGATAGACTGATAACAAATTGTAGGAAAATTTTGGAACACATAGTACATCACTGAAATGACCATTTTCTACTGGAACTATTCCAGATCCTACAACACTTAGAGATCTATCATTGCCAAAAAATATTTGTTTGGTGTTACATTCATGCATGGTAGAAAAGATGGCTTGATCCTTAGCCATATGATAAGATGCTCCAGAATCAATGAGCCATTCATTTGAAGTAGAAGAAGAAGATGCAGTATAAGAGTAACCAGAAGCAAAAAGTGCATGTCCATGAGTGTTAGATTCTAAAGATGAATCTAGGATGATGTGGTGCTTCTTCATTGCTACTTCCAAGGCTGCCACCTTCTTGAAACACTTAGATTCATCATGATTATCTTTCCCACAAAAATTGCAATGACGCTCAGTGTTATTTCCTTTTGGATTGGATCCTTTGTCATTTTTTAAAGAAGGAGCTTCCTGAGAGGGTTTGGGACCCTTGTTGTTTGGCTTATTATTGCAAAATTCTGTTTCTTGGGAGGCTTGGACTTTTCTTTCTGTTGGGACAATAAGGTTTTCCCAGATGTATAGGAATTGTTAATTATTCGAAGGTGAATGAGCTTATCTTGCTCTCTAATTAAGGAATCACAAAAGGATTCAAGACTAGGCTCTTGATAGCTAGCTGTAGTCAAGGATTCTTTCATGGAGTAGAATGTAGATACAAAAACAGAATATGCAGGTCCAAGTTTGGAAATAATATGATGAATACATTGTTTGTCTTCTTTCTTAATCTTGCATTCTGCACATAAAAGTATAATATTTTAATACTTAGATAAATAGTCTTGAATGCATGAAAAATCATTTGGATTCAAGGAAAGCAACTCATTCTCAAGTTGATGACCCCGAATTTCATTGTGTTTACGAAACACAGATTCCAACTTTTTCCAAGCTATATCAGGTTCATCAATTCCAGATATGTGGAATCGCAAATTAATAGAGATTAACATCCCAATAAATCCACGAGCTTCATCACATCTATTTTCCCATTTTATTTTATTATCATCATCATTGGGTTCTGTGTTTTTCCCCGAGGTTATCTTGAAAAGTCCCCTACTTCGTAGAACATCCTCCATACCAGATTTCCATGGGAAATAGTTAGAACTTGTAAGTATAATATCACAAGGGGCGGTCATACTGTAAAATAATGGCTGAAATAATAGAAACTAAATTTTTGGATGCAAATAGCTCGAAAAAATATGCGGTTTTAAAAAAAACGGCACTGAAAACTGATTCTGAATGATGAAGTTATGCTTGATTAAAGAAAATGTTGAAGATGTCCCCAATAGTGACGTGGCAAATATTAACTTGGCCAAATGAAAAAAAGAACCCCCCTCTTCCCAAGATCAACCTTTGACAATGAATTTACAATAAAGTTGCTTTTAAGTGAATCACTTTTGTAGAATAAGTGATGTTCACTTTTACAGTAATGCTACTTTTAAATAGTGCAGCAATAAATTAAAAGACTTAAGTGACTCACTTTTTATTTTATTTTATTTATGTGAGGTGCACTTTTACAATAAAGTAACTTAAAAATAGAAATTGCATGCACTAAAAAGTAGCTTAATAAGACTTGAACTCAAGACCTATTAAGGAATAAAGCAACTTTAGACCAAGTGAGCGAAGTTTAAAAGGTACGCAAAAGAATAGAAATAGGAAGGGGTTTTTCTTTTTTCTTACTCTTCTCTTTTGTTCTCCGTGCTTGCCCTTTTTCTTGAAAATCACAAAAAAAAAATGAAAAACAAAAACAAAATGAACTTTTTCCACACAATGGGGTTAGATCTTGGTTATCTTACCCGGAAAGTCTATGTTTTCAAGTTTTCTTGTTGTTTCTGATTTGTCGTGATCGCAGAAACTACACGGCAAAGAGCATACGTAGCCGAGAAGACAAGAAAAAAAAGCTTTCGCTTACTTTTTTTGATTCACCGCGATCGCGCAAGCTGCACAGCAAAGAGCATACGCAATCAAGGAAGGCAACAGTCTGAGACTAAAACAGAAAAGATCTAATTATAAAACTGATAAAATATGAGAGATTCAAAAAAAAAAATCCGTCATTGTAACATTATACCTTCAGATTTGTCGAAATCGGTGTTTCTGAAATAAATGAAAACAATTTTCAATGAAATGAAAACTATTTCCCAATGGAAACGATGCTCCGAACGCAATGGAATAGCTCCCATAAGCCAAAAAATGCACAAAAAATCCATAACTAGAAACCCTTTCAAAGTTTCGGCAACACCGGTTCCAGATCTAGATCAAAACCGAAAGTGGCTCTTCATAAATGCTCTGATACCATGTTCAGGTACACAGGGTACTCCCAAAATACCGAATAGTTTGAGCAACTGCTTCATACAAATAGATCACAGATTAACACACTGATGTTTGTCACGTGGTTAAAACCCTCGAGAGGGAAACAGTCCACGGCGCCAGCTAAATAGCTACTTGGAGCAATTTATTATGCAAAAGAAAGAAAGTTACATGATCTTCTCATAATCAATCAACTAGCCAAGGACCCTCTATGCTCTTTAAATAGAGGTCATAGACCAATCGGGTGTTAAGCCACAGATCAATGGTAGGTATTATCTAAGATAAGTTGAACCGTCGGATCACTCTATGTCTAGAACATATCGTGACCATCGAATTAGAATATTTACAAATGCATACTAATGCATACTAAAGAAACACACTTTTACCTAATGGATATATTACACAAGTGGATCTTAACTAACTCCTAAGTGTCTAAATATCCTAACAACATGATTATACAACTTGTAATCATTTTGTTGTTCACTGTAACCAGTGAAAATACACCACTGACTCTTTTTATCTATCTTTAGTCTAAGTTCATCAGGTACACGAGAAAATGCAATAGAACAAAAAACTATTAGATAAGAAAAACTAGTCTTAGTGCCACTCCATGCTTCTTCAGGAATCTTATCCTCGATACTTACCATGGGTGATTTGTTGAGCAAGTAGACTGAGCATGCAACAACTTCAACCCAATACTCATCGGATAGTTTCTTGTGTGACACCATGCTATGAGCCATGTTCATGATGGTTTGGATCTTTCTGTTAACACTAAAAATTGTTCACCTATCTCTCTATGGTCCAAACCATAATTATACATCATAATCCCACCATTATTTCCTCCATTTTGACCTTCAGAACTAAAATTCCACCAAATATGGTCCAAAACATTATTATTCCTTCCCCCATAAATGAAGGGAAGTTGATCATTTATTGGGAATTATCCCCACACTCTCCAAAAAAGGACCAAAATGAGAATGGGTTGAGAACCATGGATAAATACCATGCACAATAAAATACTATGGGTAAAATTTTTTTGGATCATTCTATGGATACATTGTGAAGGTCTCCCCAAAATTATTTTTCGTCAACTCTTCATTTTTCACCTTTTTCCATTGTTCCCATATTTTTTCCATATCATTCCCACAGTGTATGTTGAGCTTGCTCCATACCCTCTTGGATCCATTCCCCCTTTTTGACAACCATTAGTGGAGATGATTGGAACCAGACCGTGGAGCCAGTGGAACATTTCCTCAAACGGCTATAGTGGCCCATATTATTAAAACATATGCTTGTTCTTATTTTTATTAGTTAGAAAAATATAAATATATAATCGAAAGAAAATTTTCATTCTTGTATATTATCGCAAGTCAAGGTTGAGGAATCCCTCGCACAATGAACCATATCCAATCATCCAACTAATCTAGGGTAGTTTTTTTTGCACATAGTAGGGGAGAAATCCCCACTATAGTTTTGGTGACTCCACTATCTTGATCCCCTCAGATATCTGTTTTTGTAGGTGTTTCTACTAGTTTTTTATACTTCGTTACCTTCAACCGTCATAGATCTGATCTGCTTGTGGAAGATCTGAACCAGTTGTCTCACATTGTCTGCACCCCTAGCCCAAGTCGACATTTGTTTTCTTAAAAACCCCCAATTCTGGTAATATTACACCTATCCAATAGAAATATGTGACCCATGTCGCACCTTTTTTCCCGATAAGCGCAACCTAGGTTGAACCTTCTTCCCTAATAAGTGCGACCTAGAACAAAACTCTAGATTGAATTTGTCCAGGCTTTCAGAGAGATCCCGATCATTACTGCTACCTATTTGGGTGCGACCTATTGCACAAAAAACCCTATTTTGTGTGACCTAAGTCTTTTGACTTATTTTTTGTCATGGTTGCGACTGTTTGAATGTTATGTGTGACCCTGATCGTACATGTTTTGTCGATAGGTGCAACTTGCCATTTTTATAGTCCTTTTTAGTGTTTGAGACCCTTTTCTGGACCCCTTCCCGATGTGTTTCTTTCCAGATATGATCCCTTACAGTCCCTTGGTTTTTTTTGTGGTCCTATTCACCTTGTATGTGATCCTCCTTAGTCGATATTGGTAGTTGAGACCCCCTGTGTGTTTCCTAAAACCTATTAAGCTCTTCATGCACTCATTTACTTTTGTACATTTTATTTTCTGGAAGAAATAGTTGTTTTAAAATATATTTACTATAATTTACTAGTATTTATCTACATTTGTGTCTCAACCATGAGATTGCTGGAGTTTATACATTACACATTACATGTGCACACATCTCACATCCTAAATTTAATTGATTGGTTCATGACCCCAAGCTAGCCTAAAATTTAACTTAACTCAACCAACATTATAACCTCATTTAACAACCAAAACAATATTCTAGTTAAGTTAGGACAATGGGGATAAGCATCCAAATAACAAGCCTTTTGTCACTTATATCTGAGACATAGTTATTATCCATTAGGGTACCAAAATCCTGTAGTACTTGTTGACACAGTCACGACTGGTCTATCAGAGGGCCCTCGACTTTGTGGGAGTAAGCCACAATGAAGGGGTTCTATAATTCAGGGTGGAATATTGCACTCCATTATGTACCGAAGGATAACCCTTAATATTCCTCCTTGTGCTTTCCAAGGACCATATAGGGTGTCAAGGACCAAAGGTATTAAGTTACACAAAACCACCCTCGACGTGTCATCAGTGAGGTAACCTAGTTGTTAGTATATTTAGGGATCTTATACAAGAGGTCCCTCTCAGTAGTGGGATTCTATTAGCTTATTTTTCTTCCATTTCGTATTATTTGAATGGGATTTCATCACCTAGAAGAGGATATGATTTATGAGGGGCTTCCATCTTGTATCTAGGAGTTTTCTTGCACTTATACCCCACAGGTTAGTGCATCATTTTCTTTATAGGTAGTGTTGTTATGATTGTCTTTTTGGCCATTTTCTTGTAGAGTCGCCTATTATGAGACATTTTTGCAGTTCGGTTTAGTGCTTGCATTTTGGTGTTTGAGCTACCATTTTTCGCTCTCCTTCAACAAACTCGGTTGTAATTGGAATTTTGATACTGCATTCGACATTATTGTGCCTCTATTCACTCCACAACTCACCATCAGGTCATCATATCTCCAACATGCTACTCACATAGACTTATGGGTCATTCACCACCTCTAGAGACATACACCACATATGATTCTGATTGAGATTCATATCAACTTGGACCTACCTTGTTCACAACCCCATCTATCCCCATGGTTGGTGCACCTTGTAACTCCTTCCAGGGGGGTACGGTTGATAGTGGACTCGTTACTGCTCCACCTATCATATTAGGTATCTCTTATGTCAGAACCATTGGTCCTGGTCCTAGTGGGACTCTCACCACTGCACACACTGCTGCTGGTATGCTACCCACTAGTAGTGGCCCCACTCCAGTCACCATGGTTCATAATGTACCTTCCTTTATGCATGGGTTCATTGACCCTTATACCACCATTCTCTCTATTCAAACCATTCCAATGACTACTCCTATTGTCGAAATTCAACCATACAAACCCCCATATTCTTGTGGAAACTACATGCCCACTGGTCCCAATACCATTAATGGCCCTCATCGATCTAGTCCCGGTCCTAGTATACCATTTACGACTAGTATCAACCTGCATGATTTGGCACGGTTAAGGAATGAACCCATTTGTCATGACCAATTGTGGCCTCCCATGCCTACCAAGCTCCCATTATACATCCCTAAGTTTGAGGGAAAGACTGGAGAAGACCCCCAAAACTACATTATGTCATTCCACTTATGGTGTTCCTCTAACAAAATAGTGGATGATTCTACCAATTGTAGCTTTTCCAGCATACACTCACATGTGTTGTGGCTAAATGGTATATTGAACTACCTCATGCCACTTACCCAAAATTTTCCTCGTTATCCTCGATGTTTCTCTGGTACTTCTAGTTACCCATCCATTATGACAAGGGCATAGAAATCCTATTATCCTATTGACACAACATGACTACCCATATAACAGATCATATCCATGAGTGGTGTCATCACCGTAGTTTGTGTAAAATTTAGTTATATGATAGGATTTTCCTAAATTGTTTTTTCAAAACCTTACTCCCCCCATCGCCAAGGACATTACATCTGAGATCCCACAAATTGAGGAGGAAGCCATCCTCAAGGAACAACAATTCGATCTTATCTACGTCCAATTGAGCTATCTATATACCATTATACCTGATGCTCCTCATACTATTTCCTCATGTTGATATATGCTGGAGGCATCCCATGATGATGATGGCATCATAGGCTCTATTACTCAGCATCCTCACTTATACACGACCTCTCGTTCGATGCCACCTCATTATGGTAGAACCCATATTGTTTTGAAACTAGGCTACGCCCATGATATTTCACACGTATTTTCTTAGTATGGAGCCACACATTAGTATGCATATCCTTCTCCAATCCCTCACATTCATGGAACAAATTACTTTGCACCTATGTGTAATGATCAGGTGGTAAGATTTGCAGCCCCTTTAGTTGTTCCTTCCTACTTCCCACCACCTATGCAACCTACACCTGCTCCGACCCCAAATTTTTTTGTTCTCTAAGGAAACCTCTATATTTAGTAGAAACTCCCTAATCAACTTTCCCTGAATAACCAACAAGGTAAGGGAAGATGACAGAGAGGTAGGAATCAAGGAAACAACCAACCTCAAGGAGGTGGTCAAAAACCCAATCCTCCAAATAACAAGAAATCCAATCCACCTGCAAAGAACCCCCAGTGTCCACCTAGACCTCGCAAGAACCCTTAGTTATAGACTAATCATCAATGCACCATTTGTGACACTTACGACCATTATACACATTAGTGAACCCATATGAAATGTGTTTTCCACTTGTTATGAGATCAAAATCAATGTGAACCTAATTTTTTCGCTCCTACACAACCAAAACCAACAACATAAGGTCCTCCATATATGGTGCTGCAGAACCCATTACTAAATCAAGGAATGGTTGCAACCCTACCGATGGTACCACAAACCCCACACCCACTCTTGTGAGTAAAACCATTGATTCTGGTGTCCATCACCTTATGACATTATCGTATGATGTCAACATAGAGACTCGATGAAATCAGTATGGCTTCACAAAGGAAACTTTTCTCCCCTCCACGACAACTACCTCCATTGCTCTTGATATGTCCTTACAATTTTTGATACACCCCATGAATGGGACTTCCAAAGTCTTGTGGTTATTTTTGCGTCATGTCTCAAAAAATCGTACTGCTAGAGCCACTTTTAATTACAATATTGTTGATGACTTTGCCTAGTCTCCCCATCTAGGTCCACTCTAGAAGTCCTCAAAACCTATTCTTCGGAATGTAGAGCTTTGGTATTGACGTTAGGTGTTGTTGATCCCTCTAATTATTGGTTGATCACTTTAGACTTGGATCATGGAGAATGTCGGACGCCATCATTTATCACCTTCTAGGTTCTAGTCGTGACTTGAAATTTGGTCATTCATCGATGCATGATTGATGAGGGAGAATCCACCTGTGCTATGTCAATATTTGTTCGGAATAAACTTATATCCCCAACCCTTCAACCTTACACCACTTCGCTTCATTCCTACGATGGTCATGCTACTCAACCCCAGGGAATTCTCATGAATGTTCCCATCGAGTTAACCAGAAAAACTATGTTGATTGACATTGGGGTTGTCAACTCCCAACTTGATTACACCCTCCTCCTTGGGTGTATGTAACGTCCCCAACCTTTTTACCGGTGAAGAGGATGCTACTAACACCAAACAAACGGGCAAACAACCCCCATGAAAACAAACATGGATAAACGCTAATATTAAAATCTTAACATAATGCATACTAAGATGCATAAAACATGGATAAACAGCCCCTTGAACATGAACATGGATAAATGTTACCAAGATGCATAATCCATCATACAAAGATGCATGGTTACTCAACATTCAGTGGAAGCAAACATAAACATTTCAACATTCAACATGTTCATCGTAATTCATGAAACAATAGATATAACTACAGAGATGAAACAGTCAGGAGTACTTATCTTTGATGAAGAACTAGCCCAGTAACTAGGTACATCGCTGCAACATTCCACCCAACCATAGGCCAGTGTGCTCATCAATCTCTCAACAACACTGCCACCCCCAAGCCGGGCATGATTCCTCAAGGAATAAGGGTCAACGTAGGCTTACACATAGCCAAGGTTTTCCAATCAGCCAAACCCACACATTAGGGTTTTACAAGGTCATCACGGAGCTAGGATAGGCTAAATGCCAAGCTGGTGGCCTCAACACTAGTCTTCTCATGCATTCCCAGCCTCTAATCCCACTCATGATAGTCGGAAGACCAATCATTGCCTACCATAGCAAAACAACCCATTCATGACTCTGTGATGAAGGCATAAACAACAGGGTGACAACCCCAAACAAAAGGTGAAACACAGCTCAGGTCCAACCACACTCCAAAGTTGTTCTTGGCCTTAGCATGGCCAAAACAACTCAGCAGCAACCCAAAACTAGGGTACATCAACAGCCACAAACTCAAAATGAATGATGGCAACAATCCACAGTCTCAAAACAAAGGAGAAGCCAAAGTCCTAGTGTGGACAGAGGAAAACTCAGCTAGTGGGATGTCGCAATCAACACCCAACCAACATCCACGAGCCCACAACACACACAGTTCCCCAATGCAAACGCTGAAGAAAGTTACATGGACGGAAATGGGGAAAGAACAACTCTCAACCTGTGTGCAAGGGAAAAAGACGCAGCCCAGGTAAAACATGGAAGAAACCCACACACATTCTGAAATGGAAGAAGAATTTGGACTCTCAACAGCATCCAAAAATCAGGGGAAGAACGACAAAAACCCAAATCACAGGTTAAACCAACAACAAGCCAGAATCATGGATTAAAACCACGGCTATGTCACATACACAGCAAAAACTATGCCCTTGAGGATGCTCTTCTAGCTCGTCAGCTCCGCGTGAGGAAGATGAACCGGCCTCCTCCTGCACGTCCCTACGTGAGAGTGAATAGACCTGGCCTATGTGCACGGATGAACAGACAATTGTGAGGAACGAACAGACCCGAGAAGAGTGGCGTCGTGGAGAGAATCGTAGTGGAGGTTGCTTCCAACGTGAGGTCAACTCGCTAGTGGAGTGTACGAGTGGGAAAGGACTGATAGTCCTGCCACACTCCACTCCCAGCCATAACTGCCTCAACTACCCAACAAGACATTAATGTGGTTGGATGAGACAAGGGAAGATGGCAAATCAAACAAGGTGGTAACACATGGGTTCCCCTCCATAGAGTAAGGTTTGACATCCCCCACCCTTATCCTTTGGAATCATGCCCTTTTCATTTTTAACGTTGCCCCATCGTAGCTGGTTGTGGTTTATTTTATTTGATGTGCATATTTACATGATGCCAAACTATAATGTGTCGGATAGCACGATCTACCATCGACAACTATCCCTATTGCCGAAACATACACAACGAAATTGATGGTGGGGATTTTGCCTTTAGCTCCTCACCACGATTAATTACAATATATACATCATGTATCTTTTAGTGCAAATGGGGTCGAAACTATGGTGTTACATTCCCCTCCCCCTTGGAATAACACCGTCCTCGGTGTTCCAATACATAGGAATACATATACAATTTGCACATCAAAATTTCAAAATTTTGCAGATATGTCCTATGTTCAATCATTTACTTTGAATGTTCAAGACCAAGCCCCTCAGCTTCCATGAACTTGTCCTACTGGTTCTCAGCTCTCAGCTTATCCCGAATCCTAGGAACTTTGCGACTGTTGCCCTTATCATGTTCCCTCTTTGGGCAGTCCCGATGTAAATGATGTCCTCTGCATTCCCAGCATTTCACTGGATGCTTCATATTTACCTGCTCAATTTCCTTTGAGCCTTCATGCCTAGACCATTTCTTAACGGGTTGCTTGGACGAATGTCCCATCACTGATCCACCTTCCTTTCTCTTGCCGATTTCTCCCAGAAGGCTTTTCACCTCCCTTTGCAAACCAATAGAGTCTTGCAAAATCTGGTGGTTCATTTCATTCTGCCTTTTCTATATCTTGAGCATCTCCCTAATATTTTCTTGGGTCTTGGTAATCATTTGAAGGAGACTTCCAGCCAAGTCCAACAACTTTTGATATGCTACCATGATCAATGTGCATCACCAGGTTTCACTTTTCTCACCTGTGAAATGCACCATTGAAATTCTGTTAGACCAAGCATAATATAGACATTAAAATTAGTCAGTTAATTACCCAATTGGCATGACAGTCCAAGCCTCATTAAGGAGACTTTCATATTTTTCATGCCTTCCCAACAAGCACACGAGCTCATTCATGTCCATTCTTGGGCAGGGAATTAACTATTCCAGCATTCACAAATTACTTTAAGCAAATACACACATTCCATTTCCAGTCATACATGCATTCAACAATCTTTTTTTTTCACAATGCATAAATATATATATATATATATATACATATATAATTAAAAGGACAAGAGAGAGCAGCAAGAGTTTTTCCCCTATTTGTTTTGTTCCATCCTGGAACCCGCACCACCGCTGTGGCTTTTCATGCTCTCAGCCTTTTTCACTTCACCGTGAATGCTGGACCAATCCCTCTTGGTCATGACACTTAGTGTCTTCAGTCTATTCTAGACCTCTAAACCATGGAGTCTCTCCACATGGTTTGTCTCGGCTGCTAGGATCCCCACAGTCTCACTAGCACCTTTTTCATTACTGCTCATTCCTAGCTCTCCAGGACAGTCACATGTCCACATGCACCCCTAAGATTCTCTCATAGTCCTCGCTCCCAGTGATACCTATATCTAAACATTGAATAGATTCACATGTTTAGTTTATTCTCATCAGTTTTATCTCTAGAAAAAGAGCTTAAAAAATCATAACCCAATCATATACACATGTACATTCATAAGCAAAATAATCCAATACTTATCTGTATTGTGCGTTTCCTCGTTGGTCCACAGGATCCTGCTTCGCTTTGCAAGCCTTGGGATCACCTATGGAATTAGATGTTAGGTCAGCATGTAGGCTACTCCACAACATCAAATAATTAATGTCCAGCCAGTACACCCTCATGTCGACTGGGCTTGGAACTTTACCATGACCATTTCTAGGTCTAGGATCTACTATGGATCCTCAGGCATATAATAACCCAACATACACTTATATCAACAACATCACATACACTTATACCAACAATAAACTTATATCAACATACACTTATATCAACAATAACACATACACTTATACCAACAATACACTTATATCAGCATACACTAATATCAACAATAACCCTTACTCCGCAACCCCTCACAACAACCATTTGCCTTTTCTCTTTAGGGTGCAACACCCGACTGCATCTATTTATCCTGTCAACACAAGCAATATAAGCAAACTCATTAGCATCATTGCTCTAAAACTATAATCATATTTCATATCATTCACTATCAAGTATTGAGACACCAAGAGTGCGTCCACCCCCTAGGGTGTAATCAATATTGAAAACCCTTTCATGACTTGACATCGGGAAAGTGTGCACCCCTTTCTGATGTGAGCCATGTAGGCCCTATTCATACTCAAGCAATCGGTCATAATGGAAATAAAACCAAAACATGTTCTGCATATGGAATTTAATAATTTGACATGCGTATTCTTAGCAAGGGTCACAGAACACTTATCCATTTGCCGATGCAGTATTCCTTTGTTAAGGAGGAATGGGGCTCCCTTCTCTGAGTTGACAGTCCCTCGGTTAGCCATCCCAACTCCTTCTTACATTTCATATCCACACATTTCTTACTGACGTAATTTATACAATCTCACTCATGTTGCTTTCCAAACATACAGTGCAAATAAGACATTTCTAGAATGTCCAATGGAGTTTCACCCGAAACCCATTTCCAAGATAAGGGAAACCTTCCCATGAAGTTTGGCTCCTGCAGGCCATCACACATGATCTTCCTGTAGTGTGTACCCCTGGCACATTCATCAAATAGCCAAACAGTCAATCACTATCTGATAATACAATCCAAATTGATTGTTCCATAACCAAGCAATGGCATTAGTAATCAAATTCAATAGGAATTTGCAATTCTGTCTACTAGAGAAATTGATTTACTTAGCAATGAGGTGATCCTCATTTGTGGGTCTCTTGTAAGTAGCACTATTATGCCCATTATAATTTTATGCTTCTAGCATAATATGAATAACCACTTACAATGCGTCCTCCTGACACAATCTTATGCAAGCCAATAGTGATTAGTAGTTGTCAGCAATTTCTTAAATCCAAAATTCACAATTCAAATTTAACAACCCATTATGCATACCAACTATTTTCACAGCCATGAGACCCTTCTCATAAGGTTTGGCTCTTTCACATGGTAGATTTCCGCCATTTGTCATGGTCTTACTCTCATTTCCATGCTCTAAGTAATCTACCTAAAACCTGAGCTTCAATCAACCAAACACTTGGTAAGTCTGGATGCATATAACCTTCTCATTGCTGCAACCATCACTGAAGCATTTTCATAATTTATAAAATTCAAATACTTCTATCTGTTAATCACATCAATATTACCAAAACTCATTTAATTCATGCAATCATTATCATACTAACATTTGCAAGGTATAGTCACATCATTCATCCAATTAAATGAATTTTTTAGATACTCCTCACTTCACAAGCGTATCATTTGTACCACCTTGCTCTTCCATAGAGAATTTCTGGCAGCTAGTTGATCATGACTATCCTTTTTATGCACTTACTATCCTGCATTCATAATAGCCTTTGAAATGGTTCCTGAATTGTCATCAATTCATCATTTCAGCCATTAGTTATTCATAATATCACATGCACTCATCTCAATGCATTCATCCAGTGCATCACAACATTTGCACCTATATTTGTGCAATCAATCACTCACACCCTTCATATGCATCCATTCAATGCATGTCTACAAGATTCATAAAATATTTTCAATGCATATCCATTCAATGCTACCTTGCATTGATTTAGGAATACTATGCATTCAACAGACCATGCATGGCCTAACCATGACTACTTCATATAGGATGCATTACTATAATCAATATCATCCGTACTTACTTTCCTTGGGCTGCTAAGCTCAATCAATATATACAGGCATGACACCTTTCTATATGAACGTAGCATAACATTCGAATATCCACATGGTATGAGGTCTCTTACCTTTACCACTCCATGGAATTCGTCATAATCAAACTCTTACCTTCATGGGTGATACTTACACCCTTAGCATGACCAATTTAATCGGTATCTTGCAGAGGATTGTAGAGTTTGCTCACCAACTTTTGTTTATGGACTTGTTGCCTCATCCCTTTCTCCAGATGGTTGCTGGTCACATTTTTCAGCATTAGCAACATATTCATCTAGGTCCATGTTGTCGTTGGTTTTTCCACTAATGCCAACACCCATGCAATAACTATGATTAGTGGTTCATTATAAATGTATAATCCTCAATACCCTTACCAACATGTAACATCCTACGCATGCAAGGCATATCCTCATACATTTCATGTATAAAACCTATAAAATATAAATATAGTTAGCAAGACAGGAGTTAAGGAAATTTCCCTTTTCAATTCCCACATCCTCGCATGGAACTCCTCTTCCACACAGCAGCTGGTTTGACTTCATGGTCTTGCTACCTCTAGGCATGCAATTCCTAGATTTGTCCATATTGACAGCAACACATTTTTCTTTCAAGCAATTACTAGCACTTTGCTACTCCATTCTCATATTCGGGTGATTCTCCCTTGTTCCCTACTGGACAAGCTTTCCAACGCCTATCCATATGCTTCATTTTGACCTCGGGTGTGAAAACCATACCACCTCAAATATATTTAGGTCAGGAATGTTAATTTTAGTCGCCCAGGGTTTTCTCCCTTTTCAGTCCTGAAACTGCTAAAAACCCCAATGACAAACTCATGGCAAAACCCGCTGGAACACTAGCTGGAATTTGCTAAATATTCCACTGCAACAGTTGAAAGATGCTTGAAAAATCAACTTGAAACCCCAATTTTTCTTTCTCCCTGTCGGGTCTCATTTCCGATGCACCATTCATCTTTTATGAATTCTTGGTTTGACTAATTTGCCCAAAACATAGAATTTTCTTTTCACAAGAATGACTGTCTCAAGGGATGATGGGGGTCAATATTACTAACTTCCAATCCGACGTTTCAGCGGTCAGCATTACTAACTTCTCCACTACTCATCAGCGATCGGGTGCACTATTCATTGGGAGGATAGTTCACTAAACAGCTGCAATGGTGGGTAGTGATCCCACTGCAGGTTCCGTGGACCATAACTCATCGGTTGTTGGAAGCTCTATCCACTAAATATCGTCGATGGCCGATGATTCTCAGACTTAGAGAAATTTTTGAAATTTTCCCTCTTAGTCTTCCTTCTCGCCGCTTCCTCGGCTCAATTCTCTTCTTTTCGTCGGCGAATTAGTTCCATCAGTAGCCGCAACGGCGGAACACAATCTTCATTATTCTCCCGATCGGCGACCCAATCTGCTGAGACATAACCTGATCGGTATCGGCAGTCTCTTTTCATCGGAAGACTAGTGCTCTAGGCTTGTGCAACGGTGGGCACACGAACAACTTTCTGCTTCCGATGGCCGATGTTTTCACTACTTAGAAAAATTTTGAACTTTCTTTACTGCATCGATGGCCGGAGGCCCTACTCGTCGGGAGCATAGTGGTCTAACCATCTGCAATGGCGGTACTCAATCAGCTAAGTATCGACGATCCAAACCACTATCTTTCGCCGATCACCGATGGTCTTCAACAATTGGACAATTTTTTTTTTTCAAAAATTTTCTCTTCTTCCTTCTTTTACGGAACATATCATCTATCGGCGGTCGGAACCATTAAGCACTATGTGTCGGTGAACCCAACAACTATTTTCCTCCAATGGCATCGGCAGTCTAAACAACTAAATTTCATTGACACCAAAATTCAATATCAGATGTTTCTTTAATTACATCGAGCCGACGTTTCGGCGGCCTTTGGCTGATCTTCACCGAAACTGCGGCTCCCACATCCACTAAGTTCTGCTGATGGCCGACGAAAACATAGAAAGTTTTCCTGCAATTTCCTTCCAACTGTCCTCCATCAAGTAAGCTTCTGTCTAGCTCTTTCGCTACATCGGAAGTCCTTCCCGCTAAGTGTTCCGATGAACCGACAGTTCAAACACTTAGGCAAATTTTTGTGGAAGTTTTCTGTCATAAAATTCTGGTCTCTACTAGGTAGAAAGCAATCTGAATTCTGTCACTGCATCTTCGTGGTCTATTCAGGCCCATGCTACAACATGAGCTTTGGTACCACTCTGTAACGTCCCCAACCCTCCTACTGGTGAAGAGGACGCTACTAACACCAAACAAACGAGCAAACAGCCCCCATGAAAACAAACATGGATAAACGCTGATATTAAAATCTTAACATAATGCATACTAAGATGCATAAAACATGGATAAATAGCCCCATGAACATGAACAGGGATAAATGTTACCAAGATGCATAATCCATCATACAAAGATGCATGGTTACTCAACATTCAGCGGAAGAAAACATAAACATTTCAACATTCAACATGTTCATCGTAATTCATGAAATAGTAGATATAACTGCAGAGATGAAACAGTCAGGAGTACTTATCTTTGATGAAGAACTAGCCCCGCAACCAGCTACATCGCTGAAATGTTCCACCCAACCATAGGCCAGCGTGCTCATCAATCTCTCAGAAACACTGCCACCCCCAAGCTGGGCATGATTCCTCAAGGAATAAGGGTCAATGCAGGCTTACACATAGCCAAGGTTTTCCAATCAGCCAAACCCACACAGTAGGGTTTTACCAGGTCATCAAGGAGCTAGGATAGGCTAAATGCCAAGCTGGTGGCCTCAACACCAGTCTTCTCATGCATTCCCAACCTCTAATCCCACTCGCCATAGTCCGAAGACCAACCACTGCCTACCGCAGCAAAACATCCCATTCACGGCTCTGTGATGAAGGTATAGACAACAGGGTGACAACCCCAAACAAAAGTTGAAACACAGCTCAGGTCCAACCACACTCCAGATTTGTTCTTGTCCCTAGCGTGGCCAAAACAACTCAGCAGTAACCCAAAACCAGGGTACATCAATAGCCACAAACTCAAAATGAATGATGGCAACAATCCATAGTCTCAAAACAAAGGAGAAGCCAAACTCCTAGCGTGGACAGAGGAAAACTCAGCTAGTGGGATGTGGCAATCAACAGCCAACCAACATCCATGAGCCCACAACACACACAGTTCCCCAATGCAAATGCTGAAGAAAGTTACACAGACGGAAATGGGGAAAGAACAACTCTCAAACTGTGCGCAAGGGAAAAAGACGCAGCCCAGGAAAAACATGGAAGAAACCCACACACAGTCCGAAATGGAAGAAGAATTCAGACTCTCAATAGCATCTAAAAATCAGGGGAAGAACGAAAACAACCCAAATCACAGGTTAAACCAACAGAAAGCCAGAATCGTGGATTAAAACCATGGCTATGTCACATACACAGCAGAAATCGTGCCCTTGAGGCCGCTCTTCCAGTTCGTTAGCTCCGCGTGAGGAAGATGAACCGGCCTCCTCCTGCATGTCCCTGCGTGAGAGTGAACAGACCTGACCTATGCGCGCGGATGAACAGATAATCATGAGGAACGAACAGACCCGAGAAGAGTGGCGTCGTGGAGAGAATGGCAGTGGAGGTTGCTTCCAACATGAGGTCAACTCGCTGGTGGAGTGTACCCGTGGGAAAGGACTGACAGTCCTGCCACACTCCACTCCCAGCCATAACTGCCTCAACTACCCAACAAGACATTAAAGTGGTTGGATGAGACAAGGGAAGATGGAAAATCAAACCAGGTGATAACACATGGGTTCCCCCCCATAGAGTAAGGTTTGACATCCCCCACCCTTATCCTTTGGAATCATGCCCTTTTCATTTTTAACGTTGCTCCATCGTAGCTGGTTGTGCTTTATTTTATTTGATGTGCATATTTACATGATGCCAAACTATAATGTGTCGGATAACACGATCTACGATCGACAACTATCCCTATTGCCGAAACATACACAACCAAATTGATGGTGGGGCTTTTGTCTTTAGCTCCTCACCACAATTAATTACAATATATACATCATGTATCTTTTAATGCAAAAGGGGTCGAAACCGGGGTGTTACATACCCCCCATGAATGGGACTTCCAGACTCTTGTGGTTTTTTTTGTGTGGTGTCTTGAAAAATCATACTGCTGGAGCCACTTTTAATTACAATATTGTTGATGACTTTGCCTAGTCTCCCCATCCATGCCCGCTCTGGAAGTCCTCAAAACCTATTCTTTGGAATGTAGAGCTTTGGTATTGACGTTAGGTGTTGTTGATCCCTCTAATTATCGGTTGATCACTTTAGACTTGGATCATGGATAATTTCGGATGCCATCATTCATCACCTTCTAGGTTCTGGCAATGACTCGGAATTTGGTCATTCATCGATGCATGATTGATGAGGGAGCATCCACCTATGTTATGTCAATATTTGTTCGGAATAAACTTAGATCCCCAACCCTTCAACCTTAGACCACTTCGCTTCATTCCTACAATGGTCATGCTGCTCAACCCCAGGGAATTCTCATGAATGTCCCCATCGAGTTAACCAAAAAAACCATGTTGATTGACATGGGGGTTATCAACTCCCAACTCGATTACACCCTCCTCCTTGGGTGTAGTTATATATATGCAATGCGAGTTGTTTCCTCTACCATTTTAGGTCTCCTGATGTTCTTCTATGATGGGAATATCATGAACATCGACCAACTGATGTATTATGATCCTAAGTGACCAACCACACTGTAACACATCTTACGTACTATTGACACTACCATCAACAACCCTTCCATACCTTCCTTATCTGTCATTGGTCTGATATTATTTCCCAATGCTCCTTTGATGGACACATTTTCATCCTTACCATCCCCTCCTTCATTGACTGGCATATAATATTTGTGAACTATCTCATTCGGTAAAATTTCAACCTCCTCTCAAACTTAGTTGCAACCCCAACCATGGGCCTCGGGGAATTATTGGGGTTCATTCCCCATTCACACGATCCCCTTCCTTTTTCCAACTTCTAGCATTGTGAGTAAGCCACTCATGGCTACTCTCAACCTTCTAGGTTTCACCTTCAGTATTCCCATGTGGTACCTTGATCCCCCCACCCTTCCCTCGACTCCATAGATCGTGCTACCTCTAGTACAGCCTATTGAGAGGGTGTCACACCCACATTCTAGTACACAAATGACTACTTCTATCTATACTGTTTCTCCCCTCCTCCCACGAATACTGGGGGAAAGACATCCAAAGCCCTGAAAGAACCACATCCTCCTCCTACATGAGATTTATGCTACGTCGAATACCATGGGACACAAAATTGTCCCAATTTTATTATCCTTTGCACCCACATGTGCACTATTGTCGAGACAAATGCCAATCCAGTTGTCAATGTACCAACCATGGCTACGATTAAAAACAAATCACTATGAACCAACCACCCATGTGCATTTTAAGTCATATATGGTCATTATTCCCACCATTTCTTGAACTTTCCCGGGTACTAGTCACTCCTCAATGACCTTTACAAACACTTCCATGAGTCTGAAATAACCATCCTTGAAGAGATCCACCTAGTTTCCTCTTCCTTGGACACCACTAACACCATTGACATGATCTTGAGCTCTAGTGGTCATTCCTCCTCCTCGGCCATAGAATATACACCTAATCTATCCATGCACTACTTTCATAATGATGAGGATATCCTTCAAGCTCTTTCTATTCCTAAATATCCTTCGAATGATTTGCACCATCGCTCCTTTTTCATCCTTGATGATCCTTCTTCATCGTCGAACCAATTCTCTGTGAAAGTGAAAGACTTCATCCATGGAAGTGTCGATTGGTTTAAAAACCCAATGTTGACACCTGATGCCTTTGAAGAAGTTAACATGGCTAAAATTTCACCTACCATTAAGGTTGATATATCAACCACACCCATGATAGTTGAGGATATTACACTCGGTGCATCTTTCTCCCCTGAAGAAGTCACTTCATATAAAACAATTTTTCATTAATTTCATGATATCTTCACTTAGTCCTATACAAAGAAACTTGGGCTTAAAGCATCTATCATTGAACATCATATCAATGAATGGGCTAATGTTGCCCTTTTTCTCCAAAATCAATGACCCATTCACCTGTCCAAGTCCTCTGTTGTCAAACATGAAATCAAGAAACTGCGCCAAGCAAGATTTATATACCCCATTGCCTATACCACTTGGGTTTCAAATCATGTTCCTATCAATAAAAAAGCATTGTACCATTAGGGTATGTACTGACTTCCATGAATTGAATTTGGCATGTCCCAAAGACAACTTCCCTACTCCATTTATTGACCAAATCATCTATGCTTAGGCCAGTCATGAAGTATTTTCCTTCATGGACCGTTTTTCTGGTTATAACCAAATTCAGATCCATAAAGAAGATCAGTACAAAACTACATTTACTACCACCTTGGGAACTTTCGAATATTGTGTCACGTCGTTTGGCCTTAAAAACACTGGAGCCACTCTTCAGTGGGCCATGAACATTTTCTTCCATGATATCATTCACATTATACTAGTTTATTTAGATGGCCTCTCAACTCGATCTTGGAAGTGTTCTCAACATTTGAACGACTTGCGGCAAGTCTTCCTGCGATGTCACAAATATAACATTTGCTTGAACCCCATCAAGTGTGCAATTTGTGTCCTAATTGGTATCTTGTTGGGATTCATTGTGTCTCAGAAAGGGATTACCATGGATCTTTTGAAGGTTCAAGCCATCCTGAATCGTCCCCCTCCAAGTAATTTTCCTTAATTGCAGAGACTCCAAGTCAAGGCTAATTTCCTTCGTCAGCTTATTCCAGACTATGCAATGAAAATCCATGCATTCTTGCACTTGTTCCATACCAATGTTCCTTTTGTATGGGATGAGCACAAAGAAGCATCTTTTGATGCATGGAAACAAGATTTGACTTCAGCTCCATTGTTGTCTCCTCTTGAAATCACCAAGGACATTATCCTATACATGTCAGCATATGAAAATGCTATCGCTAGAGTCTTATTCCAAGAATACGATGCTCGTCAAGAGAAAGTGATATACTATATAAGTTAGAAGATTTCTAGACCACCTTTACATTACTCCCAGGAAGAGAAGATGGCCCTCATCATTATATTTTTGGTACAGAAGCTACATCACTACATTTTCTTGAGCCGAACTCAAGTCGTGGTCAATTCGAACCCCATGGACTATCTCTTGATCTGCCACCTTATCCAAGGTCATGCTACCAAGTGGATTGTCATTCTCCAAGAGTATGAACTGGAATACATCACACCCAAAAGAGCTAAAGCTTTGGCATTAACTTCATTGATGGAAGACTTCCCCTCGTGATCTAGATCACCTCCTATAACAATCAATATTCCTGATGAATTCTAATTCATCATCTTTGATCCGGTGGATTATTCCTCTTTAAAGGTCCAATATTACAATGGTTCTTACATATGGTTTTACATAGAGAATGCTATGTGCATAGGTTGTTGCTTGCCACATGTCACAATGACTAGACTTCGCATATGTTACAAACCCCATCCAAAGTATATGTTAAGCGGTGCACATTCGACGGTTCTAACATAGGAAATATCATTGTATATAATATATCATATTATAAATAAAGTCTGTAGGTAACATATATATATTCACTGGCGGGATGTAACATATCATATGTGACATAGTCATTGCACAGTTCAAGGGTCCATTCATAACGGTTATGAAAAAGCCACGACATATATCTTATATGGTTCAAAGAAGCGGAAGGAAACACAAGGATCGGCGGTCGGAAGAACTTCCCCTTCCGCAATGGCGGAGCTCACAAGAGCTTCCCCTTCCGCAATGGCAGGGCCCATAAGCATTTTCCCTTTCACAATGACAGGGCTCACAAGCCTTTCCCCTTCCGCAAAAATGGGGCTCACAAGCCTTTCCCCTTCCGCGACGACGGGGCTCACAAGCCTTTCCCCTTCCGCAACGTCGGGGCTCACAAGCATTTCTCCTTCTGCAACGGTGGAAACTTAAAAGACGTTCAGAACGGATCAGAAGTCAGAGTGATTCGGCAGCCGCAACGATAGATAGATAAAGGATATCACAGTCCGCAACGATAGGCACAATCTTGATTGGAAGAATAATGCTTTCGACAGTCGCAACTGTAGAAACCAAAGTAACAAAACTTCCGACTCGAAAACCAACCGACAGTCGATTGAGACAGAGATCATCGGAGTAAAATATCGGAGCCTGTTGCGTATCACTCTTCCGCAACAGTGGAAGCACAAATAACTAAAACTTCTGACTCAAACACTGCAATGCGTTCACACGGGGACATTTTCAAAATGGTTCTTACACAGTTTGGATGCAACATTTCAGGGAATGGAACCGCCGCATTGGTAATGTTTTCTTGTGGTTCTTTGGTTCAGTTAAGGAGATGAACAGCCTCTTGGCATTTGGTAGGAGGATGTGAACAGCCGCATTCTCTTTTACATTTTGGCTCCTTTGTAATGGCGAAGATGAGTATAAAGGAGGGGAACCAGGGATGGTTCCGAGGGAGGAAGCTTGGAGAGAGAGAGCATTTTGCTGTGAAAACTATCCATGTGCTGTTCCTTTTGAGTCGACTATTCTCAGTTATAGCTTGACTTCTTTTTCCTGTTGAAGTCCAGTTTTGTAACTTTCAGATAGGAGGTCTTGAAGACTTTACTGTTAATGTCCAGTTGCTGTGATTGTAAAGAGTCGACTATCTTCTCTGTTTTATTTGGCTTTTCTTTGCTTTGAAAGCCAATTTGTATTATTCTAGAGAAGAGGTCTTGCAGACTTTTGTCCATACTGTTGAAATTGATTTGCAGAGTCCAGAACCATTTGTACCATTTTAAAACCATTAATTGGATCGGTTCCAATTGGAGAGGGACCCGGAGACGTAGCCCAGTGGAGGGGGTGAACTCCGTTATCAACTTCTTTTTTGTGACTCTTTGATTCTGTGTTTTCTTCCTTGTATCTGTCTATCATTGTTGTGGTTTTTATTCTTGTTCTGAGCATTTAATTTCTGTTAATGTTGTTCCGTTAATTAACCTATTGATCGCATTCTTTTACAACAAACTTTTAATGTACTAAAGTTGAGGTCCTACAGATCATATTTTGGTATCAGAGTTGGTTGACTGTTGTGCAAGTTTGTGAATGCTTACCAGGTCTAGGTCAAAGGTTGGTGAAGGAGAATTAGTTGAATGAGATCCTGAGATTGGCTCCAGGAGAACATTCTCAAGAACCATGTCTTCTCCACGAGGGGAAGAAGAAGGACATACAGAACGAGAAAAACCTGTTATTTCTAAAACTGAGTTTCTAGAGGCTTTTATGAGCATGAAAGCCATGATGGAAATTCTACTCGATGAGCGAGCAGAAAGGAAGAACAAAGAAGAAGTATCTTCATCTAAAGATGTAGAAGTAAAGCCGAAAGAAAAGGTTAAAGGAGTAGGAGGTGATGGTGATCCTCCTGATACTAAACAAACTTTTTCTTCTTCTCATACCTCTCATTCAAATAATTCAAGTCCTAATATGCCTTATTTCAAATTGGATGTAAAATTTGAATTACCTGTTTATAATGGAGATGTAGATGCTGAAAAATTAGACAATTGGATCAAGCAGCTTGAAGTATATTGCAGGGTGCAGGGAATTAATGATGACCCTTCCAGGATTCAATTGGCCACTTTGAGGATGAGTGGAATGGCTCTTACTTGGTGGGAGAGCAAGATTCAGCAAGATCTTCGAAAGAATGGTAAAATTATTTCAGTTTGGAATGAATTCATCGAAGTATTAATAAAGCAATTTTATCCTTTAGGTCAAATGCAACAATTAACCATGAATTGGCAAATGTTTAGATCACAAGCTAAAGGACAAAGCATTCAAGATTATACTCATGAATTCAGAAAGAGGGATATTGCATTGAATGTTTCATTAGATACACAGGAATCTCTTCTTAAGTACATTGGTGGCATGCATTCTTATTTGAAACATACCTTGTTGATGTTTAATCCCAGTAATTTGGATGATGTATGTGTTCAAGCTACCCATTTAGAAGCCAGGGGTAAGCATGCTAATGATACTTTTGTGAAGAAGTCATTTAAATTTGAGAGCAAATCGAAAGGTAAAGATAAGGAAAAAGAAGATGGCTACTGTTAACAAAGAAGGTGAAAATCCTACCTGTTTGCATTGTCAGAAGGGACATGATGTCTCTAAGTGTTGGAAGCTTCATCCAGAGTTAAGGCCAAAGAATTATGGAGGAAACAAAGATAAAGGAAAATCCAAAGCTACTGCAGCCGTTATTCAAGACTTGGGATCCGACTCAGGTGATGAAACAAAGGTTACAACTATCGGAATCCAAGGTAAGGATAAAATTATCTCACTTCCCATTGATGCACAATCAAGTTCTAGTGCAGGTACAATATTGCCATCTACTTGTAAGCAAAATGATAAAGATAGAAGTGCACTGTTTCATGTTCGTGTCATTGCAAATCACACAAAGATTGATACGTTGTTTGATAGTGGTTCACAAGTAAATCTGATATCAGAAGAAGTGGTTAAGAAATTGCATTTAGTTACTGTACCTCATGAAAAGCCCTATCCTCTAGGTTGGGTTACTAATGATAAATGATTGCAAGTTACAAGGAAATGTGTATTAAAATTTGCTATTACTGAAAAGTTTAGGGATGAGGTAGAATTGGATGTAGTACCACTTGACATTTGTGGAATTGTATTTGGGAGTCCATATTTGTATGACTGGAAAGCAATCTTTTATAAAGAGCAGAATAAGTATCATCTTTTTAAGGAAGGTATGGAATATATTGTACGAGCACATAAGATAAAAACCAATCTAGCAATAGTCTCTGCAGGACAAATGAAGAGGTTGGTAAATGCTAGTAAGAATTTTGTGTTGATGATGGTTAAGATGAAAAATGATGAAGTCTCTAAATATTTTGAAGAATGTGACCCTAAGCATAAATATGAACTGATTGACATCATTTCTAAGTATGATGATTTGTTTCAAGATCCGAAGGGGTTACCACCGAAGAGAGAGATTCAGCATGAGATACATTTGCAGCAGGATGTGCCACTCCGTAACATAGCCATGTACCGGATTTCTGTAATGCAGAATGAGGAGATCAAGAAGCAAGTTCAGGAGCTGATTGAGAAGGGGGTCATCCGGACCAGCACTTCTCCTTGTGGCTCTCCTATAGTCTTTGTTCCAAAGAAAGATGGGTCGTGGAGGATGTGTATCGACTATAGGGCCCTTAACAAAATCACCATTAAAAACAGGTATCCTCTTCCTCGCATTGATGATTTGCTTGATTAGTTGAAACATGCAAATTACTTTACAAAATTGGATCTGCATAGTGGGTATCATCAAATCGGTGTTGTTGAGCATGATGCTTGGAAAACAACTTTTAAAACGAAACAAGGTTTGCATGAATGGCTTGTGATTCCTTTTGGGCTCTGTAACGCATCGACTACTTTCATGCGGGTCATGAATGATGTCTTTCGTTCATTCATTGATGATTTTGTAATTGTATACTTGGATGATATCCTTGTGTTTAGAGAAACTTGGGAAGAGCATGTTGTACATGTGAAGAAAATTTTAGATGTACTAATAAAGGAAAAGCTTTACGTAAAAATGTCTAAATGTGAATTTGCTAAAACTTCTTTAGTATATCTAGGCCATATTATTGGTGGAGGCCACCTGCGAGTGGACCCAGCCAAGGTTGCTTTCATTGTAAACTGGCCACGGCCTAACATCGTTATTGAAATCAGAAGTTTTCTGGGTGCGGTTCAGTATTGGAGGAAATTCATTCTTGGGTTTTCCTCCATTGCTGGGCCTTTGCATGCATTAACAAGTGTTAAAGAAATTTTTCAGTGGGGATGAAAGCATCAGAGAGCCTTCGACACTTTGAAGGAAAATATTAGCACAGCACCAGTTCTGACATTTCTAGATTTGCAACAGCCATTTGAGATCAAAACCGATGCTAGCGAGTTTTCCATGGAGTAGTTTTGATGCAAGGAAGGAAGCCAGTCTGTTACCATTCAGAGACATTCTCTACTGCGGTAAGTAACTATCCGACCTATGACAAAGAATTGTATTCTTTAGTACAGAGTGTGAAGAAGTTGAAACATTATATCATGGGAAAAGAAACAGTCATACATACTGATCACCAGCCACTTCAATATTTACAATCTCAAACTAAAATACAACAAAGTAGGCATTTAAGATGGATGGGGTTCTTACAACAGTTTCATCTTGTCGTTAAGTACAAAAAGGGATTTCATAATAAAGTAGCAGACATGTTATCAAGGCCACCTATGAATGCTTCAATCATTCTTCAAAACAGTTCATTAACACATGAAAGTTATATTGAACAGTATGCAGAAGATAAAGATTTTAAGAAAGTATATGCATCACTTATACATGGTAAACAGGAAGAGAACTATTATGTGCATAATCAACTCTTGTATCATCTTGGTAAACTTTGTATTCCAGATAAAGAGAGAGTGCATGTGGTTCGAGAAGCACATAGTTCATTGATTGCAGGACATTTTGGAGTAAGTAAAACATTTTCTGTATTGCAGAATCACTGCTATTGGCCTTAGATGCAAGAAATTGTAGCTAAATATATAAGAGGTTGTGTTATGTGTGCAACAAGTAAGCCTAGCAATAGGAAATTGGGTTTGTACACTCCTCTTCCAGTTTCTTCTCGTCCTTGGGAAAGTATTGCTATGGACTTTGTAGGAGGACTACCTATGTCTAGAAAAGGGCATGATTACCTATATGTTGTTGTGGATAGGTTCAGCAAAATGTGTATCTTAATGCCATGTAACAAGCAGATCGCTGCTGAACAAACAACTCTTTTGTTCTTTCAAAATGTTTGGGTACATTTTGGTCTGCCCATGTCTATTATATCTGATCGATATTCCTGGTTCTTGGGAAAATTCTGGTCAACTTTATGGGAGCTTATGGATACCAAACTAAAGAAAAGTACAGCTTTTCATCCACAGATCGACGAGAAAACAGAGGTAGTGAACATAACAGTGGTTCAGCTGCTTAGAGGATATTGTAGTAAAAATCCTAAACTTTGGGATGAGCAGTTGCAGTATATACAGCATGCTTACAATCATGCAGTTCATTCTTCCACAAAAATATCTCCTTTTGAAACTTGTTTTGGTTATTTTCCAAAAACATCGATGGACTTCTCTTTTGGCAAAGATGCAGTGGATGGACATCATGACGCAGATAAAGATTTAAATTTCATTCAGAGAATCCAAGCAGTGCAACAGGCAGTTTAAGAACAGTTGGAGAACAGCCAGGCCAAGTACAAATCCAAGCATGACAAGCATCGAATTGATCATCAATTTCAGGTTGGTGACCGAGTTTGGTTACATATAACCAAAGAAAGGATGAAATGTGAAGGTAAAAAGCTTAATCCTATCACGTATGGTACTTTTGAAGTCTTGGAAAAGATCAGTACTAATGCTTTTCGCTTGAATTTACCTCCGTACATGCAAATTTATTCAGTTGTCAATGTTGAAAATCTTAAATTGTATGAGCCCTCTATGATCATGGATGAGGAAATTAACATACAGATTCCTTCAGTTGATGATTTGGCACCTGAATATATGAGAGAGTTGCAGGATGATGTTATTCTTGACAGAAATATAAGGACTTCATGATGGGGGAATGCTGAGTACCTTCGAGTGGGGTTGAAAGGAATGCATCCTAGCAAAGCAAGATGGATGGAGATTGAGAAAGTGAGGGAGCTGTACCCTCACTTACTTGCAGAATAATTCAGGCTTTTGGTGGTCCAAAAGCTCTCCAATGGGGAGGATTGATCCGATGGATTATTCCTCTTTAAATTTCCAATATTAGAATGGTTCTTACATATGGTTTTGCATAGAGAATGCTATGCGCATAGGTTGTTGATTTCCACATGTCACAATGACTAGACTTCGCATCTGTTACAAACCCCATCCAAAGTATATGTTAAGTGGTGCACATTCGATGGTTCTAACATAGGAAATATCATATGATATAATATATCATATTATAACCAAAGTCTGCAGGTAACGTATATATATTCGTTGGTGGGATGTAACATATCCTATGTGACATAGTCATTGCACAGTTCAAAGGTCCATTCATAACGGTTATGACAAATCCGTGACATATATCTTATATGGTTCAAAGAAGCGGCAGGAAACACAAGGATCGACGGTCGGAAGAACTTCCCCTTCCGCAACGATGGAGCTCACAAGAGCTTCCCCTTATGCAACAATGGTGCCCATAAGCCTTTTCCCTTCCACAATGACGGGGCTCACAAGCCTTTCCCCTTCTGCAACGATGAGGCTCACAAGCCTTTCCCCTTCCACAACGGCAGGGCTCACAATCCTTTCCCCTTCCACAAACGGCAGGGCGCACAAGCCTTTCCCCTTCCGCAACGTCGAGGCTCACAACCATTTCTCCTTCCGCAACAGTGAAAACTTAAAAGACGTTCAGAACGGATCAAAAGTCGGAGCGATTCAGCAGCCGCAATGGTGGATAGATAAAGGATATCGTAGTCCGCAATCACGGGCACAATCTTGATCGGAAGAATAATTCTTTCGGTAGCCGCAACTGCGGAAACCAAAGTAACAAAACTTCCGACTCGAAAACCAACCGACAACCGATTGAGACAGAGATCATCGGAGTAAAATATTGGATCCCTTTGCGTATCACTCTTTCGCAACGACGGAAACACAGATAACTAAAAATTTCAACTCAAACACTACAATGCGTTCACATGGGGACATTTTCAAAATGGTTCTTACACAGTTTGGATGCAACGTTTCAGGGAATGGAACCGCCGCATTGGTAATGTTTTCTTGTGGTTCTTTGGTTCAGTTAAGGAGATGAACATCCTGTTGGCATTTGGTAGGAGGATGTGAATAGTCGCATTCTCTTTTACGTTTTGGATCCTTTGTAACGACAAAGATGAGTATAAAGGAGGGGAACCAGGGATGGTTCTGGGGGAGGAAGCTTGGAGAGAGAGAGCATTTTGCTGTGAAAACTATCCATGTGTTGTTCCTTTTGAGTCGACTATTCTCAGTTATAACTTGATTTCTTTTGCCTGTTGAAGTCCAGTTTTGTAACTTTCAGAGAGGAGGTCTTGAAGACTTTACTGTTAATGTCCAGTTGCTATGATTGTAAAGAGTCAACTGTCTTCTCTGTTTTATTTGGATTTTATTTGCTTTGAAAGCCAATTTGTATTATTCCAGAGAAGAGGTCTTGCAGACTTTTGTCCATACTACTGAAATCGATTTGCAGAGTCCAGAACCATTTTTACCATTTTAAAACCATTAATTGGATCGGTTCCAATTGGAGAGGGACCCGAAGATGTAGCCCAGTGGAGGGGGTGAACTCCGTTATCAACTTCTGTTTTGTGACTCTCTGATTTTGTGTTTTCTTCCTTGTATCTATCTATTATTGTTGTGGTTTTTATTCCTGTTCTGAGCATTTAATTTACGTTAATGATGTTCCGTTAATTAACCTGTTGATCGCATTCTTTTACAACAAACTTTTAATGCACTAAAGTTGAGGTCCTACGGATCAATCTCTACGGAAGAACAGTGGTATGCGGGCATCCTCCTTTAGTTGAGCAAACAAAAATTCAAGCCCCTTTTAAGCCATGAAGAATGCCCTCTTATCTGACACCATGAAACATGATATCTCCTTATCGGTGATGGTTTGTACCTCCATGGTGTAGAAATCATAATGTGTTGCTGCCTCACCCATGATGAATATGAACAAGTTCTGATTGACTATCATAGTGGAGCATGCGGTGACCAGCTCTCTGGTTTGGCTACTTCTCAAAAAATACTTTACGTTGTTTATTTTTGGCCCATCAACGTTGTTAATTGCATCCATGTAGTTAAAAACTGCCGCAATTTCAAACTCTTTGTTCCAAATGAAAGGACACCTCCTGCATCACTACATCTCATCGTCACAATTGGTCCCTTCGGCTAATGGGTGATTGATTTCATGACCTGTAACCCTCCTTCATTACACAGCCATAAATACATCATTGTGGTCGTTGATTAGTTTACCAATTGGGAGAAATTCATTCGTACCTTCAATTATAAGGATGATAATGCTGCTCTTTTTTTTTAACTACGTTATCACCCATTTCAATGTCCCCCTCGAGCTAGTACTAGACGACGGTTCTCATTTTGAGGATGTCATTTGGATAGAGCTCTCCTCCATATTGAAATTTGAACAATAGTATTCCTAGCTTACTACCCTTAGGGAAATGTCCAAGTTGAGGTTGCCAAGAAGTCCTCAAAAACATGGTCCAACGAATGGTAGACAAGCATAAGTACAACTATCACTACTTTCTCTTTTCCTCCCTCTGGGCCTACCACATGTAACATACCCATATAACCTGAAAATATGCATAAAAAAAATTCAAATATAATTCTTTCATAGGAATTTTGGCTGTAACATTCATAAGTATTCAACCTTAAGCTTTAAAAAGATAACCAACATTAATTTATACAATGAAATTCATCCTTTTGCATTTAAATCCACTTTTGCAACTAGGGAGGTCGTTTCCACACTTCACCTCCTGCCTTCTGCCTTCCGAACTTCTTCTTTCTCCTTTTTGACCTCAGAAATCAGAAATCAGAGATAGAATGAATGTTGCAAATACTTTATCTACTTTCTCCTTCTGACGTCTTCCTTTCTCCTTCCACTGTGGAACTTAGTAGTTAGAAAACCAACAAATGGTGGAATCCTTTATCCACTTTCCACCTTCCGACTTCCGCATTACGCCTTCCATTGCGTCACATAAAAATCGAAAAAATAAATAAATGATCTTAACTTTTATGCACTTTCACCTTCCACTGCAGAACTCTGAAATTGGGAAAAAAAATCCAACCTTTACCTTTCTTGCACTTCCAAATTATGCATTCCACCTTCCACTGCAAAACTCGAAAATAAGGAAAAATGATAATTGACCTTAACTTTTCTGCACTTTTGACTTCCTCCTTCTCCCTTCCATTGTGGAACTCAGAAATCAGACACAACATCTTATTTTTAATTTGTCTCTTCCACCTTTCGCTTTTTGATGTGCAAATCACGGATCATGGAAGTCTTAACATTTTTAAGACTTCAATATTTTCCTTCCGCTTTCCCATTTCCACTATGCGGATCATGAAATGTGGAAGTTTTAACATCCTTAAGACTTTAACTTTAACTTTTCGCTCTCCATTTTCCACTGTGCAGATCACGGGTCATGGAAGTCTTAACCTTCTTTAAGACTTTCCTTAAATTTTATGCTTTCCACTTTCCACTACACGGATCACAGAAGTCTTAACATTCTTTAAGACTTTACTTAACCTTTCCTCTTTTCACTTTCCACTTCTGCTGTGTGGATCGCAGAAGTCTTAACATTTTCTTTCCTCTTTCCACTTTCCGCTGTGTGGATCGCGGAAGTCTTAACATTCTTAGTAAAACTTAACATTTCCTTTCTGTTGTGTGCATCGGGAAAAGCGAAAGTCTTAACATTCTTTAGACTTAAATTTACTTTTCCACTTTCTGACTTTCTCCTTCTGTTGCAGATTCCAAAATCTAGGAAAGTACATCTTAAATTAAATTAGCCGCATTTTGATTTTTAAACCAAACTTCTGGTATTCATGGAATTAATCAAATGCATTGGAGAACCCAGGTGTATTTAGATGTGACATACAAGAACCTTTAACCATAGTAAACCGTAGTATAAATCTGCAACAATCTTTTGACACATCCATCTCATTGATAAATAAAATATGATATTTTCATATTGTTAAATGTTATAGGGAGAACTAGCAACTGTAACAATATTAATTGTGACTATAAGTAATATCCATGGAATTCACCATGGAAAACATACAGTAAGCACACAACTCTTTCCAGAAAATGTTAAGACATCAAAGGGGAAACCCAAACAAGTCACAGTCATTCAAATAGAGCAGGAGTCTCCAATTACAAAAACTCAAATAAACCTATCAATTATATTGGATTGCAGGAAGAGAGGGTGTATTTCAAGAAGCCATAATCCTCCCCAACAAACCAAGAGTACTTCTCCCAGGAGAATGACCAAACCCATTGCAGGACATCATCACAATAGGTGTAACATATCCGTAATACATTAAACAAGATCATAATAATACCTATCTGTTCACTAGACAATACCTTCATCAACAACGACATAATCCTACTTAAAATCTCAACTCTAAACTTTGTACATACACGATGATAAGCTTCAGGTTGTAGAAAGAATTGACCCTTGCAGTGGTCAATTCATCGAAGATTACAGAAGGGTTAAAGGATGTGTATCTTTGATAGATCCATGGCTGAGATTGATAGATCTACAGCCGAGAACAAATCCACTGAATGAAACTAACTCCTGCGATAAGTGTGAAGAACCAGAGGTGATCGTGGATGAAACGCCTTTACTATCAATGACAGAGATAGACCTTGGTGAAGATCAATGACTGTGAGATATTTCATTGGTTCAACTAGTGAGGGCATTAACAACTCTTGTTGTGTGCATAATTTTTATGCAAAACAACTTTGTGATAAATGGATTCCGTTGTTGATTGAGTTGGCAGAGATCCAACGACGGAGGATCACTCACTCGTTCAGAAACAAAGGGTCAAGTTTACCGGTCTATATAAATTTAGATCCTTCTAAAACACTTTATTAGACTATCTCACATCTGTATACTGAGGCTTGGTATCACGGACAGAGTGCTTTCAGTAAAACACTATAGAAAACTAAGAACAACCAGGGAATTACTAAAAGTGCATACACACTTGTTTAATCATTAATAAATTCAACATCAAAATTAAGGCATTCTCTTAGTTTCATAGCAACAATGAAGCATACATTCGTATTATTCAGAAACACCCTAAACTCTTTAAATTGGAGGAAAAACATGCAATAATCTGGTGACTCTTTATGGAAACAATTATACTGTTTGAGTTGCCATTTTCCTCAATACATGGAACCACAAAGCATGGAAACAATAGTTCATAAGCATTACTTCCTACTATGAATATGAAGCTACTAATTATCGTTTCTTTAACTATGAAAACCGAAATTTGCACATAAACCACATACTCTGAGTTTATTAAAATGGTAGAACAAATCCCATTATTCAAACCTCCTCGTAACACAATACTCAATGAAAAGGGAACAACCACGTTCCACCCAACCATAGATTAGGCACAAAGGTTCCCTCTATCCTCAATCACCCTTGAGCTCACTATGCATGCCAAGAGTGGTGATAGTCAACCTCAGTCTCATTCTCCGATGGGGAGTACCTTCTCTTCCTTAGACAATGTCTCCTTCATTTACCTAAACATAGAGTGTTTCCCAGCCATCCTCCTTGCATTCTAAGCGTCGTTCTTGTTATAGTTGATCCTATGTATTTTTCAGCTCCCATAAATATCTGTTCCACTCCTTTTCGATTCCAAGGATAAGTCTAGTGCCATACTATCCCTCCCACACCTTATGCAACTTCCTGAATATGTCCCTTCGAGTTCCCCACTCTTCGCATGCATGATTCCTCATTCGACGTGGCTTCCCCTATCATTCGGATTCCATTACTTGCATAATTTGTTTCAATTACATTTGTCCTCCAATGACTGATTGACATATTCCATGTCTACCAATTATATTTAAACAAAACAAAATAAAAAATAATCTATTAAAATTATTACAAAATTGGGGGATATCACATCCTTTCCCCGTAATTTAACACTGTTAACAGTGTTCTCAGTTTCCTTCTGTAACTTTTGAAACTCCCTCTAATATCTAAGTACTTCTTTCTTATTGTCCATCCTTACGCACATACTTCTTGTTTTACATTGTGTCTGATGACTTGACTCATTCACTCTATTTGTTCATCTATCTCTTCTTAGTCTTCAATCCTGTAAAAAAATATTTTGATGTAACCTTACATCCTGGTCAGAGAATTACACTCTTTGGCACTCCACAAAGTGAAGATACCTTTCAGGAAACATCTTTGCATTGTTAGTAGCTCCATAAGTTGACTCTATAGAAGTACACAAGTGATTTTCTTAACTTCTGCTACTACTAAAACAATAGTCAAATCATGCTGCTTTTGCATTAATGGAAAAACTGTGATGAAATGCAAGGATTTTTACCTCCCATTTTCCCTAGGAATGGGTAGAGTTTAAATCAAACCTGGTGGATATAGGCATTCAATATTCACCTCTTGGCACCACAAGCCATTATATAGATAATTAATTAACTCTTCCTCAATCCTGGTCCAAAATATTTCCTCCCCGAGGTTGTTATAATCTTTTTGTAGCCATGGTGTACTACATAAGGAGGTATGTGCCTCTCAATTTTAAAATTTTCAATTACAAAACCGCAACTTCATGCATGTGAAATCACATAAAATCAGCAAGAATATGTTGAACAACCAAATACTTATTGGCATTTTTAGTTGAATAGTCATCCTTTTCCCCCAAGGACATAATTTCCTCATCTTACCTGCATGACATACAAACATGCAGTTCACATGAGAGGTCATCATAATGAAATTTACATCATAACTTCTTCAGATTATACATCATACATCAGTCAAATTGCCCAAACATATGGTCATTGTCCTTTGTTTGTCTCCTGCAAACCAAAATACCCGTTTTTCTGCAGTCTCTTACCTAACATGTTTCCTACATCAAACAATCAATATCATGGATAATCAAACTTAATGCTGAATTTACATTTTTGTCTCCTACAGAAATTAGGCTTCGAAATCCTGAGGCCATCCTCATATTTGTTTGGCTACAGCAAGTGGAATCTCGTAGCCTTATTACTTCACTTACTACCCAAAACGTGGAATTTTACGCATAATATTCCATCTTATCATAATTCTTAGTATAGAAAAATTCTAGAACTAAAATTTACATATATATTCTGTTCATAAATTATATTTCACCGTTATGAGATCCTTCTCACATGGTATATTTTGTCTTTCTTTTATGGGACATAACCATACTACCTTCAACCTAAAATTTCCAATCATCCAAGCAATTGTGAGCATCCTTGCATACCATCCTTTCATCGTAGGAATTGCAATGATCATCAGAGTTGCACACACAATACTATACAAGGATTGTCAGGTATTCTCACCTTATTTTTGCAATTAAAATATACTTCTAGGACTCATGATTTCACAATCATGCTCCATACAATTATGTACTTTCAACAAAGCATTCAATCAAAGATGACTACTTTTTCCATGCAATATTTTCGTTGTATTCATAGCAGTTCAGGAAGGGTTTCCCAACTGACAATAATTCTATCATTTTAGCTATTGAAGAAATTGCACTGAAGTAGTTACATCAACATCATGTATTCACACAAAGCATTTTGTATGTACCCATACATACCTTGGCATCAAAGTTCTAAGCGCTCCATGGATGAATCCTTCCTCGAGAAGTTCTGACATGAGTATATATATACCTGAGGGTCATCTCCTCACAGAACCTTACAAGTTCACATGCAGGCCTCCTCAACCTATATGTGTGTGTGTGTGTGTGTGTGTGTGTGTGTACTCAACCAGTATTACATAACCTAGCACCTCCTTAGGTGATCCATGGAAGTTCTGTTTCAGAGCCTAACACCTATTTTGGGTCCTCAGTAGAATCTTTGGCTTACCAAAATCAGGTTCTTCCTTTCCGAAAACCATAATACCTAGGTTTTATTCTCTTCATGGAGTCCCCAATCCTATGGCAGTCCCCTTACACGGCATGCATGTGTGCAGAAATAAAACTAACCATATTTCTTACACATGGACATCCCCAGTGATGCATACTGGTGCCTAGCTGGATAGGGGGAAGCTATTTACCCGAAGTACATACTTTCAGAAGCCATGCACCCCAAGTAAATCCTTCCTTCATACACCATTTCTTCATCTTTATATGCAGAATATCCTTCTCATATCACTGCCATTACCAAGTTTGGGTACCTGCAGCTATCACCACCTTTAAATAATGGATATGTATAGCATCAATATTTCCATCTATCACACACACACAGACATATATAGATATATTGTTTTTAGAACTGGCAAGTCTCATACTTACATAACATTATCTTGACGTTATCAATCGTCTCCTATGGTCTACCAAAATGCAATAGATTTAATTGATAATATCATATTTCCATCATATCGTAGCTTAAACGAATTACATTGATTCTATATGTTACCTGATCGATTGGTCTCTTACCATGGATACACAACCCTTACACCAAAATTTTGATCATAGTTTGTTTTCCCAGACTTTTCACAAGGCTATTGGTCATCTGCATGGTATCACTACCATTCAAACCATGCTTCTATGCCCTTGGTTATCCAATTATTGCAGTCGACCCTAATATCACAGACAATAGTAATTATCAGTGGTGGTTTTCATGTACAAGTAAAAACATTACTAATTTTTCCATTATGTACTATTGCATGTATGCAACACATTTTCCTTGGAACTATGCCGTATATTTTTATATTCCTACTAGTGCATAGGAATTTGATCACCTATAAAATTTCTTGCATTCCTAGCATGCCACTAGGCCATAGTTTTATGTACATGGAATTTTTTAAAATACAAATATATTGGCAAGGGAAGAACTTGACTTATCATAGAAGGAGACTCCCTACATAATACTTGGTCCAATTTCATGGCTTCTACGGGAAGGAAGATATAACATAACAACTCTGGTCCTCTGCAATCATATGTCAGCACTCCCTCTGGGGGCATCCTGCAAGTTCAGCACTAAACCTTCCTTTAGGGTTTAAGTTGTTCTTTAATTAGCAACCTGTAAATTTGGCTTCTTGGCCAAATATTTTCCCCATGCTCGTTGATGGGGTAGTCATGATATCTCTTCTGAAAACAAATTCATAATATTACTTAAGACTGGGTAGTCCTTTACCTGTGTTTGAACTTCTTTAAGGAGTAGGTTTATGACTTACACTGCATACAACTTGTAGTGTTTTTCATACCTTTCTTCACCTGCAAGGTAGATACCTACCTTTAAGAAACAAGATTACTAAAACCCCTTACCTTCTTAGCCACATAAGTAAAGGTTTTATCAAAACCATCTATTATTACTTTATGCTTTGCTAACTAGTCTATGTCAATAATCATTTTATATATGCATGAATCAAATTTAACAATACTAGATTCCATGATTCACAAGGATACTAGGATTATTATTCCTTCTATTCACTCATAGGTAAGAGTATTCACTTCATAGGGACGGATTTACTTACAGTGCATTTTTAATCCACAGTAAGAACCTTTCTATTTTCTTTCGATATCCAAGTAAACACACCAAGTGTTAACCTTACTTTAAGTGCTCACCTGAGCTATCCAACACCATATTAAAACAATCAAACTATACCTTATGGTCTTGAACTTCCTCTTCACTGATCACTTGAAATACTGTATCATACATAGCTAAGTTATATGCAATAATCTTCATCTAACTAAGGCTCAAAAAGGACTATAACAACATATCTCTTTTACCTCATTACAAAGCATTATTCTCAGACACCGTTCAAGAGGCCATTATTCATCAGCTAAAAACCATCATACAACAATCCTCATGCATGTATGATCAATAACTCATAATATCGTAGCCTATTTCAATCCTATATCAGTCATGTAATGTCCACCAAATACAACCATACAAGCATTCCTTGTAATACATCTATCAACTCATCATCCATCATACACACATTAGAATACATTGATCAGAATCCATCAATTTAATACACAACAAGTGTACATAATCAGGACTCATTGAGAAAAAATGGTTATCACTTTGTTACCTTGGTGTGCTTCAGCGGAACTAAATGTTTCCAAAAGGTGACACGGTTGAAACCTATGGCTCATTCCAAACAAAACCTTTATGGTTAGCACAAATTTTTTCCATGATGCGGCAAAGCTAGATGTTCCCAAAAGGAGACATGGTTGGAACTTGTGGCTCTAATACCATATGTAACATGCCCATATAACCTAAAAATATGCATAAAAAATTTCAAATATAATTATTTGACAGGAATTTTCGCTATAACCTTCATAAGTATTCAACCTTAAGCTTTAAAAAAATCACCAACATTCATTTATGTAAGGAAATTCATCCTTCCACATTTAAATCGACTTATGCAACTAGGGAGGTCGTTTCTAACCTTGACAGATCCATTATGTGACCAAAATGATAACTTCCGCACTGGAACTATCCTTTCTGCACTTCGCCTCCCGCCTTCTGCCTTCTACACTTCTGCTTTCGCCTTCCAAAACTTCAAAATCAGAAATTTAAAATAGAACGAATGACAGAAATACTTTATCTCCTTTCTCCTTCCGAAATACGCCTTCCACCTTCCGTTGCATAACTTGGTAGTCGAAAAACCAACAAACGGTGGAATCCTTTATCCACTTTCTTTCTTCCGACTTTCAACTTCCGCGTTCCACTAGGAAACTCAAAAATACGAAAAACAACAAACGACCTTAAATTTTCTGCACTTTCGCATTCCACCTTCCCATTAGAGGAATTTTGGGGTCTAAAATGGGCCTCCTAAGGAAAATAATAAAATAATAGTTAAAATAATAAAATAATATTGATTAATTTTGGAGGGAGAAAGAAAAAAACTACTTTTTGTGTTCGTATTTTGGACATATCTCCCTGTGTTTTTACTCAAATTTCGATCGGGAGAGCTTGTTGGATGCGGAATTTGATTCTGCATCCAACAAGTACCTACAGTGCATATTTTTGACGGACCCCGCTACCCCAAAAACAAGAAATACCTGAAAGAAATGTCATCATCACGTTTTTTCAGGTATTTCTTGTTTTTGGGGTAGCGGGGTCCATCAAAAGTATGCAGTGTGGGTACTCATTGGATGTGGAATCAAATTCTGCATCCAATGAGCTCTCCTGATCGAAATTTGAGTAAAAACACATTGAGATATGCCGAAAATACGAACAAAAAAGTAGTTCTTTTTAATGACAAATATGTCAATTCAACCATTATGGTTGACTTATTTTATTGAAATTCTATTTGTTCTTGAATTCCAACTCACAAAAACTTATTTTGGCATGTTTTCTTATAAGGCCCATTTTAGACCCCAAATTTCCTCTAATGACTTCGAAACTCGGAAATCGGGAAAAACAAAATCCAACCTTAACTTTTTCTACACTTTCGACTTCTACCTTCTGCTGTGGAACTCGAAAATTGGAAAAAAAATAACCAACCTTAAATTTTATGCACTTCTGACTTCCACCTTCTGCTGCGGAACTCGAAAATAGGACAAATTAGCCTTAGACCAATTGTGAACACAATTGGCTCCCCAACCTATAAACTAGCCAATTACCTGGCTACTCTTTTAAAACACCTGGTAGGAAAAACAAACTCCTTTGTTAAAGATTCCACTAGCTGGGTGAAATAAATTTGCGACGAACCCTTAGACATTGGTGACATCCTCGTTAGCTTTGATGTTGTCTCCCTTTACATAAAAATGGCATTCCCCTTAGACCAATTGTGAACACAATTGGCTCCCCAACCTATAAACTAGACAAATACCTGGATACTCTTTTAAAACCCCTAGTAGGAAAAACAAACTCCTTTGTTAAAGATTCCACTAGCTAGGTGAAAGAAATTTGTGATGAACCCTTAGACATTGGTGACATCCTCGTTAGCTTTGATGTTGTCTCCCTTTACACAAAAATCCCCGTCGATGAAGCAATTGCTACCATAAGAGTCTTGACTAATGCTGATATAGCCACACTTGTGGAGGTGTGCCTGAAATCTACTTTCTTCACATTCCAACACGTGTTTTATGAAAAAATAGAAGGTGTGGTGATGGGTTCTCCTCTATCCCCAATAGTAGCTAATATTTACATGGATATGTTCGAGAAATGAGCTATCGATCAGTTCCCCCTTAAGCCAAGAAGATGGAAACGCTATGTAGATGACACGGATGTGGTGTGGCCACATGGGTTGGATACTCTAAACCAATTTCTTGTACACCTTAATAACCAGAACAATAACGTCAAGTTCACCATGGAGATTGAGGAGAACAATAAACTACCTTTTCTCGATGTCCTTATCTCAAGAAAAGAAGATGGTTCGATCTCTCACCAAGTTTATAGAAAAAAGACTCACACTGATAGGTTTCTAGATGTCGATTCCCATCATTTCCCACCTCAGAATATTGGAGTAATTAACACCCTTGTTACCAGAGCCCTGAGAATCTACGATAAAGAACATATCAAAGAGGAGATCGACCATTTAGAGAGTCTTTGAAGAAAAAGGATATAGTGGTAGACAATTTAGGAAGGTAGTAGCCTCTGCTAATAAACCCAAGGGATGTAGGATGAAGGAAAATGATAAAGACATCAATATTAACAAAGTCTTTCTCCCTTACATAAAATCCACCACAGACAAATTAGCCAAAACCCTAAAAAGACACAAAATCTAGGTGTTCTTCACACCCCCCAATAACATTAGAAACTTGGTGGACTCCCTCAAACACCCAGTAGAAACTAAAGCTTACAAAGGTGTTTATTGCATTCCTTGTTCTTGTAATAAACTGTATATAGGTGAAACTGGTCATTCCATGGAGACAAGATTCAAGGAACATAGAGCTGACCTCAGACATAATAGATACAAAAGGTCTTCCCTTGCAGAACACACGTTCATAACTGGTCATCACATTTGCCTTGAAAATGCAAAAGTCATAGCTAGGGAAGACAACCTGGTCAAATGAAAAATTAGGGAGAAAATCGAAATCAACCTCAATGAGAATTGTCTCAACAGAGATGATGGCACCAAGATTAGTGATTCTTGGAAACCACTGCTTCACTCCTTGCATACTAAAGAAAAGCAATTATATTGAGTTTCCCTAGTGCTTTCTCCTCTTGTCGTCTTAAAGTTTTTCCTTCTTCGGTTTTGGTTTTCCTCCTTGGTTTTAGTGTGCTTTCCTCGGTTTAGCCCTCCCTTAGGTTTGCTCTTTTAAAAATTTTAACCCTAATTTTGCTTCCTAGGTTTGTTTCTCCTTAGACCCCCATCCTTAATAAAAAAATTAAATTAATATGTATATATATATATATCAAAATCAAAATTTAAAAATTTAAAATTTTTTATAACAAAACTCTAAAAACCTAATTTTTCTTCATGCTTTCACAGAATTTTCCCTTAAAATTTTTAATACTCCCTTAAAAACTTTGGCAAACAATTCTTAAGTGGCCATCAAATAACTTTTTAAAATTTTAAAAATTAAAATCTATAATTCAAAATCTTAAAATTAAAATCTATAATTAAAATTATAAATTTATAATTAAAAAATTTTAAATTTCATTAATTAAAATTTAATTAAAAAAAAAATCTTAATATACATTCTTTTACCTTGTTCTTAACTTTTATCAATTTACGTTTCAATTAGAAATTGTCAATAAATTATAAATTATAATTATAATTGACTAAAATTATAATTTATTTTTTAAAACTAAAAATTTCTTGTTTGAACCTTTTCTTTTGCCCTTGACCTTGTAAAAGTTTTAACCTTTTCCTCCTTTTAAACTTTGGTTTCCCTTAAACTTATAACTTAATAAAAATCTTAAAATTTAAAATTTTATAAAAAAATTTAACCCTTTAATTAAAATTTTAACACTTTAATATAATCATTAAGAACAAAGGTTAAATATTAATATTAACCTTTGGTTATAAAACCCTCAAAATTATAAAGTTTTAATAAATTTGATTATTAATTAAAATTAATTGAAACTTCCTCTATTAACCTAGAACCGACTTCTTCTAGTTTTTCATAAAAACAAGTATAAATAGCTTTTGGGCCACCCTTCTCTCACCATAAGCTTCAAGTTCTCCTCATGATGATCCCAGAGTAGGGTTCGAAACGTCGATATTTTCAACTCTCCAACGCAGCTTCCTTTTTACCTCAATCTCCGACTACGTAATGACTACTTTTAAACAAGATATTAACTTCAACTTTTCTCTTTCACCTTCTGATTTCCCTCTGTTTTCTTCTTTCCACTGTTTGGATCGTGGAACGCAGAAGTATTAACATCCTTAATACTTTAACTTTAACCTTTCGTTTTTTTTTTCTCCACTGTGCAGATCGTGGATCGCGGAAGTCTTAACCTTCTTTAATACTTTCCTTAACTTTTCCGCTTTCCGTTGTGGGGATGGCGTATCGCGAAAGTCTTAACATTCTTTAAGACTTTACTTAACCTTTATGCTTTTCACTTTTCACTTCCATTGTGAAGATCGCGGATCTCAGAAGTTTTAACATTGATTAAGACTTAACATTTCCTTTTCGATTTCTTCTTTTCTCTTTTCGCTGTGCGGATCATGGATCGTGGAATTCTTAACATTCTTTAATACTTAACCTTTCCTTTCCTCTTTCTACTTTTCGCTATGTGGATCGCAGAAAGCATAATTCTTAACATTCTTTAGACTTAACTTTACTTTTCCACTTTCTGACTTCTATCTTCCGCTTTTTGTTCTAGATTCTGGAAGCTAGGAGAGTACATCTTAACTACAACTTAGCCTCATTTTAACTTTTAAACTAGACTTCTGGTATTCATGGACTTAAGAAAATGCAATGGAGAACCCATGCATATTCAATTGCGACATACATGAACCTTTACCACAATAAACAATACTAGAAATCTCTAATAAGATTTTGACACATTCAGCTCATTCATAAATAAAATACGGGATTTCCACATTGTTAAATCTTACAGGGAGAACTAGCAAGTGTAACAATCTTAATTGTGACTATAAGCAATATCCATGGACATCACTAGGGAAAAAATACAGTAAGAAAGAAACTCTTTCAATAAAATGCTAATACATCAAAGGGGAAATCCAAATAGGTCATACCCATTCAAACAGAGCATAAGCCTCCAATTCGGGGAAATCGAATAAACCTATTCGTTGTACTAGATTACAGGCAGAGAGGGCATATTTCACGCAACCATAAACCTACCCAACATACCAAGAGTACTTCTCCCAAGAGAATGACCAAACCCAGTACAAGACATCATGGCAGTAGGTGTAACATATCCGTAGTACATTAAACAAGATCATAATAATACATATCCATTCGCTAGACCATACTTTCATCGATAGTGACATAAGGCTACTTAAAATATCAACTCTAAACTTCGTAGATATGCGACGATAAGCTTTGGGTTGTAGAAATAATTGACCCTTGCAGTGTTCAATTCATCAAAGATTATAGAAGGCTTAAAGCACATGTATCTTTGATAGATCTGTGACTAATATTGACATATCTATAGTGGAGAACAAATCTGCTAAATGAAACTAGAGCTTACAAAAAGCATGAAGAATCAGAGCTGATCATGGATAAAACTCCTTTACGATCAACGACAAAGATAGTCCTTCGTGAAGATCGATGGATGTGAGCTATTTCACTAGTTCAACTAGCGAGGGCATTAACAACTCTTGGTGTGCACGAAATTTATATAGAAAACAGTTTTGTGCTAACTAGAGTCGATCGTTGATTGATTTTGGTAGAGATCCAATGATAGAGGATCACTCGCTTGTTCAACAACAAAGGTTCAAGTTTGCTGGTCCAGCTAAAGTTAGTTCCGGCTAAAACATTTTATTAGACTATCTCACATCTATATACCAAGGCCTAGTATCACAGACATAGTACTTTCAGTAAAACACCGCGGAAAATCAAGAACAACCAGAGAATTACTAAAAGTGCATACACTCGTTTAATAATTAATAAATTCAACAACAAAATTAAGGCATTGTCTTAGAATCATAGAAATAATGAAGCATACATTTGTATTCTTTCGAAACACCCTAAACTCATTAAATCAGAGGAAAAACACGCAATAAGCTGGTGACTATTTACAGAAACAATTATATTGTTTGAGTTTCCATTTTCCTTAGTACATGTCACAACAGAGTATGGAAACAATAGTTCATATGCATTATTTCCTACTATGAATCTGAAGCTACTAATTATCATTTTTTTAACTATGTAAACCTAAGTTTTCACATAAACCACATACTCAGAGTTTATTAAAATGGCATAACAAATCCTGTTATTCAAACTTGCTCATAACGTAATACGCAATGAAAAGGGAACAACCATGTTCCAATGAACCATAGATTAGGCATAGAGGTTCCCTCTATCCTCAATCACCCCTGAGCTAACTTTACCTACCAAGAGTGGTGACATTCAACCTCAATCCCATTCTCTAGTGGCTTAGTCCCTTCTCTTCCTTAGACAATGTCTCATTCAGTTTACTTCAATGCAGAGTGTTTCATGGACAACCCCCTTGCATACTAAGTGAAGTTCTCTTTATAGTTGATCCTAGGTATTTTGCAGCTCCCAAAAATATCTGTTCCACTCCTTTTTTGGTTCCCAGGGTAGGTCTAGCGCCATACTATCCCTCCCATGTCTGGTGCAAATTCCAGAGGATGGCCATTCGCGTGCCCTACTCTTTGCATGCATGATTTCTCATTCAATGTGGATGTCCCTATCATTCGGATTCCATTACAAGCATAATGTTTTTTAGTTACATTTGTCCTCCAAGGACTGATTGCCATTTTCTAGGTTTGCCAATTATATTTAAACAAAACAAAATAAAAAATAGTCTTTCAAAATTATTACAAAATTGGGGGATATCACACCACACATCAACTAAGACCACTGCCGATTTTACCCCATTTAACTTAGTCCACATTGTGGAATGATTTCTTCCCATTGAATGCCAAATTTTGTCACTCTGCCTTTCCATTGAACTTCTACCTAATACTTTATCATTAGAAAAACTCCTACTTATGCTTGAACAAACCAATCAGGACTATCATGTTTCTCTCCAAATGATCAAACCCCTAAGACTCAGCCAAAGTCCCATTATGAATCCCATGTCCACACACGCACCTTTACTAAGGGGGACCTAGTCCTCATTTACGACCAAGCCGAGGAAAAGAAAGTAAAAGGGAATTTTGAATCCATGTGGTATTTCTCTTATGTCATCCATCGATGTATCAACAAGGGGGAATACCTCCTTTTTGAATCTGATGGTTCCCTCTTTAAGATTCCCTGCAATGGGCTCTACCTCAAGAGATTCTATGCTTGAAGTTGCCAACTATGCATACCCTTGTATCAGATTTTTTCTTTTTTGTCTTACATCATTTTCTACCATGAGTCTTAGAGTTTGTTTCCTTTGTGTTGAGGCCTGGAAAATCCCAGGTAACAACATTAGGGATTTACTCCAATAAGCATTCCCAATTAGCTCGTTATTGTTTGGAATGGGGAATCCGTCCGGTTTACGGTCCAGCTATTGTAGGTGAAGTAACGGTTAAAGTGTGTTTTACCAATTGCGGCCTGGTCCACCATTTAAGTGTATTTTTTATTTTTATCTTTATGTATGATATGCGAGTGCCTAATTAAGTGCAATCGATAAAGATAACAAAGATCTTCACAATGAGATGCATAGGTTCTTACCTCTCGTCTTACCTCTTTCGCTTCTAAATTAGAAACAAAAACAACTTTTACTAATGCTAACTAATTCTAACTAACCTATCCCTAGGGAGAAATATTGTAGTAATGATGAGTAATGTACTGTAAAACATGCATTTAGAATATTACAGATAGTTGTTCATATTTCATAATACATGAATATAAGTAGAAAGATAAACAAAGAGATAGCTCATTGTCAATTAAAACATTTATTACTCAAATATACTGCGGAATTTTCATAGAAATAAATAGGAAAACATTCATAACATGAAATAATTCGTAAGTTAGAACGATCTCACAATTCATAGAAAAATATGAAAAAAAAGTAGTTCACACTCAACCAATCTATGGAAAGCATTTGTGAGTCCACAGTTCCTTCTCTAGAAGAAAATATATCTTCTTTATTATAAGAGGAAGTATTTCTTCTTATAATAACATTTCAGAAATATAGCATGAAAAAAAGGTCCCTACTCTATCGACTTGATCTCTATTTATACAAATTCGAATGTCTCTTGGTCTCCCTTGCCCTTTGGGATTATTTACAAATTAGTTACAAAAATGCCTTTGTCTTCTAGTGCACTCACTAACATAGGAAAATATTACAAAAGGTATTAATAAAACAAAATACTAAGTGGACCGAGCCACATCATTTATGAATTTCTTCCAAATATTTGCATCAATTGCTATAGTCTTGAACCTAGAGGGATCTTGGAATCTGATAGTGATCTCATGTTTATCAACTTTGGATTTTATATTTTCCACTCTGGTTGGTATCAAACAAAGTTGGTCTTCCAATAAATGAATTTTCACTGCTTCCTAGGCTATTATAGTTTTCAACACCTTCTCATCCAAACCTTTGACCAGCTGGATACTTTGTTCATCTGCTAGACATCTGACCTGCAATTACTTCAAAAATCCTTCATGATCAGGAAATTCTTCTAACCTTCTCTTAGCATATGTTTGACAACGATTGTAAGTTGTGAGAACTTTTTTAAATAATTTTGCACGAACACCTTTAGTCCTTTGGATTTCCTTTACCAATTCCTCTACTACTTTACTCCCAAAATCAATCATTTCATACTCTAGCTTCACTGTATCTAAGTCCTTGATGGGTGCATCAGCTATAGGTTCCTTGTTTGTTTCCAACCAAGTCAAAGGTCCCTATAGAATTTCCAGAATATGATAGGTCGTGTCTAAGAAGTAAGAAGTTCTACTCACAATTTCTTGGAGCCTTGTTTCTACTTGCTAAACTTTCAACATCTCCTCTGCTATTTGAAGCTGCATCTGATGAATTTTACTTCTAAGTGTGAGAGCATGCTTCTTTAATGGCTCGATATCCATTTTTTGTTCATTTGATGTTTTTAATGAATCTTTCTAGGTCTCCAGTGCTACTACTTGGGTTTCATAATGCTTGTCTTTCCCCTCAGCAGTAGTCTTCTTCATCTCTAGTTCTACAACTTTATTTTCCAGACTTCCTTTCTCTTAACTCAATTCTTCAATTGAGGATTTCAAGTTGTCTCATTCTGCTTCTAAGATCTGATGTCTTTGCTGAAGTCTTTCAAACTCTTACAAGGTGGTCAAATATTTCCTTTTGGACTCTCTTCCTACCTTTTATTCTTTCCTCAGCACTTCTTTCATTTCATCCATCCTTCCTTTGTATTCCTCAATATTTTTCATAAGCTTGTCCACATTGTGATAATTTTCATAGGCATTTGGAATTCCCATAGTAGCGAATTCCTTTGGTTACTCTTCTACGTTTTTCATGATTATTTTCTCCGTCACTGTAGTGACCGCTGGTTGAGCTCCTACCTTCAAAATTTTCTCTGTCATCCATACAATGGACTTCGTTTTGGGATCAAAACGAATGTCTTCAAAACATGCTACATCATATTTCTTTAAAGGTGTAAAAGGTACAAGTCCCATTTCAGCTATGGGCACATGACCTCCTATTAGGATGCTTCTAGATGTGGCTGGTAGGCTCTCTAGATTATCCCACACAGGGATTTGTTTTGAACCTCCACCTTTTCAAAATTCATCAGTACCCTAGAATTTCCCTCCTAAATCTTGTTTAGCCAAATCCTTCTCCAACTCTTCCATTCTCTTCATAACAACCTCTGTGTTCTTTCTTTTAGCAGCTTTTACCTGATCCCTCTACACTTCTTCAGCCAATAATGTTTTTGCTCCCGCTGCAAGCCTATGAGTGCTTTCTTCCTGAGCTTTATTTGTAGTTTCCTCATCTCCTTCATCCAGCTTTGGGTTATTGCTGCTACTTCCTTTAGCACCAAATGATTTTTCTTTCAACCTCTTGTTCAAGGATGCCATACTATAGACATTTCTGAATACTTGCTCTTCTTTTTCTATGTAATCAGCATACTCAAAATTTAATTTTTGAGCTTCCACCTTTCCTTTTGAATCATTCCTATGGAATATTTTTTCCCCAACGTGGAATATTTCCAGTTCTTTGACAAAATCCGGAGTGCTTTTGACTCTGTTAAACTTGTAACTTCCCACGTAAAAAGGTACTGGTGGGAAGACTGCCTTCTTGATATCAAACAAATGGCTTCCAAAAACATCTAGGAATACATGTCTGACTGCCTCCTTCAATACCATATAGTCTGTTGCGTACTTAGGCAGCAATGAAGGTGCTCTAGTGCCTCCATACATTCTCAGGTAAGTGCCTTCCTTAGTGAAAAAATAGTCACCAAATTCTTTTATAGATTCCACTACTCCCTCCGATGGAGATGGGTAGTATTCTAAAAAGATTAACCTATAAAGGGGCCTTATGAATTCTTCACAAATTAACTGATAATGAGTGTGATATCTGTGGGCTACTATAATCTAATATGCAACATAAATATGAGCTTTCTCCTCTATCCATATACAATTTAGATTTTCAAAGTTATGCCTATATATTATGCAATCTAACAAAAATGATGACATATAGAGTTCTGATTTGCTTTGCTTTAGACCCTCTTGAGCTTCCTTGATACTTTTAGACAATTTATTGGTAGCAATATCTACCCAGTTAAATATTGTTCCCTCCGTTGCCACATAATACATGAGTGGAATCCACCAAAAAATGTAAATTTTTCCATCACACCTACCATACAGCCTTCTTAACATTAATGCTATTAATCTGAATGGGGTTTGAAGACTAGCTATTTCATACTCTCCTGACTGCTTATGTTTGAATTTTTTTCCCTCAATCATCATCCCCTTCACTGTGGTGGCATAGTCGAATTTAATTCTCTTGACCCAATCTGTGGTCACATTTATTTCTACTTCTGGTAGACTATATTCTTTCGAAATGAATGTAGGTGCAAATGATGCAACGGGATTTCCCTCTTCATAATTAATTATCATACCCACGTGTATATCTTTGGAAAAATCCAACCAATGACCTCGACACAGGGAAAAACCTCTGGCCTAGTGGTTATCTTGGTTAACCCAGATGTCAGAATATTCTCATAGAAGGCAAGATCCCCCAATCCATCTTTCAGCACTTTCTTGTCGAACATCATCGGGTAGATTTGGCCCCATTTCAACTCGAGATCTACTCTTGTAACTGCTTTGGTATCTTCGTACACTATCTCGAACTTTATTGCAGGTAGAACTTCAACAATCTCTCTATCAGAATCACTCTTAGTGATTTTGACCTTCTTCCTTCCCTTCTTAAGCATGGTTTTGGCAACAAACAATACCCGCAAAAAAAATATATCTTAACCTCCATATGATTAAATCAATCACACATATACATCATTTAATTACAAAAACCAAAACTTATTTACCATATTCATTCCTTCCATCAGAAACCTGCACTATGACTGGCTCAGGGTTACGGCTAAAAACAGACTCTACTAAAACTATGGGAAACCCCTGCTGAAAACCCTTCTAGACTCTACTTAAAAAAATGAAAACCCCCAATGGCACTCACTCTCTCTTATTCATGGTGAGGCTTCGAAAAACCAAGAATCATGGCAGCGATGCCCTAGGGAGAAACGATACCACAACTCCCACAGCCGAAATCTAAGGAAACTCCCCTTATGGGATTTGCTAAAAAAAGTAAAACCAAAACCAAGGCCAATTCCCACACATGAGTGGCCGACTGTATCCATAGCGACGTGAAGCTCGACCTTTGGAAAAAATCTATGACCTAGAAAACTGGATAAGAAATGCTCTTGAACATGCATAAGTCCTATGCCCTTACTAGGGAAAGAAAACCGTCAGGGACAGTCTGACCTAAGAAAATTGGAAGCCAAACCTTTTATAAAATCAGCCAAAACCAAACCACTGATGAAGACAGATGGTTTCAAACCCTACTGAATCATTTACTGGGAAAGAAGGTGAGAAAACCTACCTGTCGGTCAAATCTAGCACCATGCAGGCGAGAAAAATATTGACGCGTATGAGCCACGTTAACTTCACCATGGAAACCATACAGACAAAATCAAATGGGAAGCACCCTCCAAGCTCGCTAAAATCCATGAAAAACCACAAGGTAAAAATTACTCGGAATGAGGAAATAAAATCTTTACATGATGTTAAAACCCCTAACCCCTTGCACGTGCGAGGCCAAAAAGATTGATGGCGCCAAAAAACTGCGGGCCGGATACTTAAGTCATCGTGAGCAAGTCCTTGCAACAATGTCATGAAGCTCAACACCCATCCGTAAAAATGGCTTGAAAACCAAACTCCCCCCCCGCGACGACACTTCGGACGGTACCTCTGTGCAAGACAATCTGCCGTAGCTGATTAAACCTGAAAAGAAACCCACCGTAGCGACTCACGAACACCAAGTGAAATGAACTTTGAAATCTGTCGCCATAGTGGAAAAGATGGACAAAGCCTTCTGCCATAGCGGGAACAAAGCGATGATGGCTTGCAAGACAAAAAAAATCCTTCCGTAGTGTCTCGCGGGGAAACAATTCAAAAATCAATAAGAACCTTGCTGCCATAGCGGATGCAAAGTGAAAATCTCACCGACACAGCGGAAGTGTGCAGACATCGACTCATAAGTCAAAACAATAACTGTCATGATGAACTGAAGATAGAAATCCCTTAGCTATAGTGGGTAACAAACAAGAAAAGGCTTGCTGTACTGGTTCAAATTGAGAAACCGTCTACTGCTGTGGATCAAAAAATAGACTTTCTTCCTTAGCAAAAATGAAATTTTCTGAAAGTTCATGATGGAGAGGAAAAAATCAAAGGTCAATCAAAGAAAAGGAAATTTAATATTTTCATGGGGGGCCAAAAAATATAAAAAGTAATTTTTGGAGATGTTGCAGCAGCAACAATTGGCGACTAACTAATGGACACAGATCTCTGAAAATTTGACTTTTGGACAGCAACTGCTTTTAAAATATCCTGTCAAATTATTTTATTGGATTCCTTTAAGATGCATAGATTTCTTAGAATACAAGATTTATGAACTTTTGAACATTGATTAGGATCCAAATGGGAAAGGGGAACATGGCTTTCATACTCTTGATAACTCTTCTGAGGCCAAGATATTAAGTTTATTTTACCTTTGCCTTTGGATAGCTTCCAAGTTAGACACCACAAGATTGTAAGAGATGTATTCGTTTGTTCCTCATTCCCATGCCATTTTGCATTCTTTTGATGCTTCTGGAATTTTGTCCTTTTGAGTCCTCCCTGATTGCTTTCTTTCTGAAATTTGGTTTAGGTTCTTCTACCCATATTGTCCTTTTGTGTGAGAGATATTTTTATTTCAACCCACGGATGGAGGAGAACTTTTGAGCAATCTTATCCAAACTGATTTTGTTTAGTATGTCTTTTGATACATGTTTTCTTCCTGGGAGATTTTGATTCTTGTTAGCCTTTTGGATTTCATTTGTGGCATGAGATCATTTAAATACAATACAACTTCTTACCCTGCTTCCTCTCCATGGGTCTTTTGCTGTTATCCTCCTAGGATAGACTTTAATGTGAAGTGAATGGAGCCTCAAAATGGTATTCTAGACTTTTTCGACCTTAGTTATTTTACAAGGATTAAACATGACTTAAATGCGTTCATAATCTATTCAGATAATCTACTAATCTTAAAGGATCCTCAAGCATTATGTATGTGAAAATAGAAAGCAATCTCTTGTCAAATATTTTAGTTTATCTAGAACTCTGATGAACTCCAAAACCAAAAGTCATGCTGATTTATTGAAACATAAGGTAAAGAAAACCGAAAATTTCAAGAAATCAAAACTTAAGCAAGTAAAATGTAAATCAAATATAAATAATCTAAGCACAACTGAAAACAATCAAACCATTTATCTATGTACAAAGAAAAGTAAAAAAGAATTAAGAAAAATAAGGCTTGAGAACTAAACCATTTACTGGCAAGTTCTCTTCCCACCCCTGTAAATCTTGCAATTTGTAAGTTGAGGGACCTAACTTTTCCGCAATTTGAAAAAGGGCCTATCCATAATTGCTGAAATTTAGTGTTCTTTCCATTCTCATCATGCAAGTGATCCCACTTAAGAACCAAATCACCTACCTCAAATTCCCTTTTCCGGGCTTTGTGATTATTAAACCATTTCTTCACCACCTCATGTTGATGTTTAAACCTCTCTCTGGCTTTGGATCTATACTCCTCTAACTTTAGCAAATTAAGGATTTGTATTTGCAAAACTTCATTATCAGTTCCTATAGATACTTGGGCTAGTTTAGAAGAGGGAAACATAATATTAGGAGGTAGGATAGCTTCTTTCCCATAGACGAGAGTGCATGGTGACACACCTAAGGAGTTATTGGGTGTGACTCTATTAACTGGGAGTGCATTTGGAAAATCTAGGTGCCAACTCCTTTGATTTTCTATAACCGTTTTCTTCAAAATCCTAATGAGGTTTTTATTTGTAGATTCTTCCAAACCATTTCCTTGCGGATAGTAATTAAAATAATAGTGTATCTTAATTCCGTTTTCATTTGCAAATGCAATCAATTTAATAGATGAAAAATATGAAGCATTATAAAAAACTAGGGAAATTGGAACCCCAAACCTGGTCATAATATGGTCTTGCAAGAAGTCCATAACTACATCTTCATTCACTTTTCATAATGGAATGGATTCTACCCATTTGGTGAAATAAACTGTTGATGTCAGGATGTACTTATGCTGCAATGAAGAATTTGGATTGATCTCTTCGACAATGTCAATCCCCCATTGTTTGAATGGTTCTAAAATAATAACTTGTTTCAAAGGTTCACCTTCCTTTGCTTGTCTTCCACCTCTCCTTTGACAAGTATCACATTTTTAGACATGAGCGTGAGAATCTTTAAACAAAGTCAGCCAGTGATACCCATCTCTTAAAATCCTATGTGATGTCGTATATCCTGAGAAATGACCTCTAGCAGGTCCATCATGTAGTTCTGCAACAACCTTATTTGCATATTCATGTTCCAAGCATCTAAGAAAAACTCCATCGTAGTTTTTTGTAAACAACATTCCATCAATAATTTTATATAAGGTTGATTTTAGACGTAATTCTCTCCTTTGCTTGGGATTCCAATATTCCAGAAAATATCCTTCTTGAGATAAGGAATTAAATCTCTATACCAGGATCTGGAGATGTGAATAAAGGAGATGCATCCACCATGTGTAATTCAGCTTCATCATCCCAATTGTTATTTCATTGTCTCAACTTTCAGCCATCAATTTATAGAGCCCTTGTCCTTTAACTATGGTTGTTGGTTTTAATTCTAAATCATATTCTTGTAAGGAAGTTATCCAGATACCTCTTCTTTGTCCCAAATATTTTTGTACAAAAAGAGAACGTACTATTGGGTGCAGAACTATTACCTTGGTACGGTCATTAAGTATATTCGGTCTGAATTGCTTCACCTCTTTAAAACTGCATAAGCTTGCTTATCAACTATGGGATTATTTAATTCATCCCCTTGGATACCAGTGCTCATAAACGATATGGGGTATTCATCTCCCCCTTCTTCTTTATGTGTAAGCATGGCTGCTAAAGAATCATCTGAAGAAAAAGTGTACAAGATAAAATCCTTTTCGAAGTTGGGACTTTTAAGTGATGGTGCACGAGCTATGGATGTTTTGATCTTGTTAAATGCATCCTTCTCTGAATCAATCCACTTTAATTGAACACTTTGCTTGACCATTTGTTGCAAAGGTTTGACTATTTGAGCAAAGTCTGGCACAAACCTTCGCACAAAATTAATTCTCCCGATAAAAGACTGCATACCCTTTTTATTATGGGGTAAAGGGATCTGTTCTATTGATTTAAATCTCTCTAGGTCTATGGAGATCCCTTTTTTCGGAATAACATGACCCAAAATATTTCCTTCGGTAACGGAGAACACACATTTCTTAGGATTTAATGAAATGTCGTATTTTCTACAATGTTCAAAAATCTGTTTCAAACGACACACATGTTCTTCTCTCTTCTTAGAAAATATCATAACATCATCTGAATAGACCATAACACTCCGTCCAATAAGACCGCGGAAATCTATATCTATATCCCTTTGGAAAGTTGCACCGTCATTAATGAGTCCAAAGTGCATTCTCCTATATGAAATGCATCTTTCTAGTTTGAGAAGCATCTTTCTCAGAGGTTACTCATAAGGTTTGACTCCAACTTTGATTGGAATAACATGATGTATGATTTTGGTGTCATAAGTTTTGAGGTATTCATATGTCCAGGAAAATACGTCTTTGTATTCTCTGAATAAACAGATGAATTTTCTTCTCTCTTCGGGGGAACAACACTTCCCCAAATTCACATATTTTGGTTAAACCTCTGACCCTAGATTTATCAGCCCGTATTGCAAAGGTGAACTATGTGTCTTGACATTTGCTGGTTTTCTAAATTTGTTGTCTAGATCAAACATCTATTCCAAAGTTCTGACTCATTTAGAAATAAATTTTCTATTTTGGAGGCCCTGCTTGATGTTCTTCATCATCTATTATGGCTCCCTTGAAGGTTTCATCATTCATTAGAAATTCCAAAATTTGTTTATCATCATCAAACACCCTCTGATTGGTGATATTGTTTGGAACAGAAGGCATGGAAAGAAATTGTTTCGAACATCTGTTATTTGTAGGTACCATCCTTGCAGCTGAAGTAGCTAACAAATCAATTGCTGCATTTTTTACTCTAGGAATTGAAAAGATATTGAATGCATCAAAATTTGTTAATAAATGCCAAACTTCATTTTGATAAGCCCTCAAATGTGGTAATATGCAATGAATTTTGTTTCGAACTTGTGTAACAATGATTTTAGAATCTTCGTACACTTTTAGATTTTTTACTTTTAATTCCATTGCTTTTTTCAGTCCCTGGACTAATGCTTCATATTCAGCTGTGTTATTTGTACATTCAAATTCTAATCTACATGAAAGAAATTTTTTTTTTCTTTTTTCTGGATCGATTAGGACACAACCAGCTCCTGGTCCTTCCAAGGTTTTGGAACCATCAAAATAAAGAGTCCAAAAAATTTATACCCCTACTAAGTTTGAACTAGTAACTACATCTGAGACTAACTCTACTATATTACAATTAATATTATCAGCTTGTTAAAATTGAAGGATATCAGGCTCAATATATGATATGTTACTGGCTTCTTCAGCTTGGTAATTTCCTGGCTCCATCCCAAGACAATAGTTTCCCAACACAAAATTTACCGGTTCATTCTTTCCTTCCAATTGAGTTACACTTTAGTTCATTTGAGGTTCCCTTAACACCTTTATTTGGTTATGACAAAATTTATAAGGTAACCATACATGTGACCAATCTGATGCAAAATATCCCTCCAATTTTGCTACCCAATCCCGGCTCAAAACCAAACCATAGGCTTCTGGGATATCTGCTATAATAATGTCTAAATACTGACAAACCCTCTCATCCGATGATAAAAGAATAAGGACATCTTCGATTTCTCCTATCATTTTCACTGCAGTCCTATCCAATTGGATAACTTGGCCTATAGTTCACTTAGGTTGACCATGTATTTGCTTGCAAACTGAAAGTGGCATGACATTTACTGATGCTCCAGAGTCCACCAAACAATTATGCATGTTGTAATTGAAAATTTCAAAAGTAAGGAGGAATGCTGGAGTCCTATAATTAGACTTTCCTCCTAAAATTTCTTCAGCAATCTCTTCATCAACTTGGTTGTCATTCTGGGGTTCCTTTATGGGTGTCTCTAGTGCCTTTAACAACTTTTCTTTTTGTTGGGGTAAATTACACATTTCAAACAAGGAGATATTTTCTTTAAGGCTTTTTGATATCTTCTACAATGTCATATCCCATTTCATGTAGTAGAATTCTTCTTGACATTCTCATCTTTATTTTCGGTAGACTTTACAGGCATATTGACTTTCTTGGGACTCTAGCTTGAGAGGACAAAATATGGTATGTTAGCAGTTTGAGTATTATTCTTTATTTTTTTCATGTTCTCCTGAAGTTTCTTAATCTTGGGCAGTATCATGTTATCTTCTTTCAATGAGCTCTGACTCCTTGTTGTAACATTTGTCTCTGGTATTTCTTCTTCCTCAGTGAGATATTCATCTTCTATATTAAACATGGAAACATAATCCCATAAAACTAAATTGTCTTCTTCTTGGGTTTCTATCGGTTCATGACCTTTCTCTTTCTCATCCATAGTTTTTGCTAACTTGGAATCCAATAACTGGCTCATCACTAAGGTCATAGAATTTATCCATTGTGTGAAATGTTTTTTATAATGAGGCTGGTGATGGAATGTACAAAAATTTTTGATTCTTACATCTATCAAATTCATAGCCGAGGGACTATGTGGGGGAGTCTTGGGTTGACCATTATCCTCTCTCTTTTTATAATAAGGTTTGTATTGTTTATGGGCCTCCTTCTCTTTTTCCAGATCAATTACTCTATTTGACAATTTTTGCATCATTTTTACCACACCATCTAAGTCCTCTGACCGCTCATCCTTAGGCTTAGTTAACAATAAAGGATTTCTATTCCCATATGTTTTTTCTTCTGATTGTATAGGATATTGGTCTCACGGGGACTTCACTTAGTGAACATCTCACATAGCACGTGCGATCGTGGGATATTAAAGAATACCCTTAATTTCCAGAGATATTGATCCAAATTCTTTTTGTTGAAACCCCCTCCCAATACTTAAAACCTCCTCCCCACCCCTTTTTATGCCTTAATCCTTATAAACCACCCTACCCAGCCCCACCTTAAACCCCTCATTTCCCCAATACCTGCAATATATTGGTTCAATTTTTAATAATTTTAAAACCCACAATATGAACTAACGTGATAGGATATTGGTGAACAAGTGAAGCCCCAGTGATTGGTCTATACTATCCATTTTTACTTCCACCTTCTCAGCTTCTTCAGAATTCTCTACCAAGGTGGGATTAAATGATCTTTTGACAAACATGGGTAAGTCAGGCCCAAGAGTTGAGATGTAATACTCACTTAGGGCATGCTCAGTCGGTTTGTCAGTTGCATCAAAGTTATTCATGTAGGAAGCAAACCTATAAGTGAAGTTATGCACCCTTTCTTTCTTCCCTTTCTTTATAGAAATCAACCCTTTCATTAAAGCAACATGGGTTTTTTGGATTCCATATTTGTTTCTAAACAATCTCTCAAAGGTATTCCAATTTGTGATTGAAATTACCTGCAGGGAAAAATACCATGAGGCTGCTTTTCCCTTGAGAGTGTGAGGGAACAATATGCAGACGATGTCTTCATGCTCTGCTGCTTGTAAGCATTCTAAATCTAGATAAAAACTTTGTAAATGATCATCCATAGGAATTCCTTCATTTGGTTCAAACATGGTTAATGCCTTATCAAAATTCTGAGGCATATCATGTAATGGAGGAGTGAGGTTTAGAGGAGATCTATCACTCCAAGAAGGTGGTGGAGGAGGCTGATTTACATTCACATTCACCATGATTCTGAGTGGATATTGACAAGAAGACTAGATAGGGGTTCAGAAAGGAGAACAATGAGGGGAATCTAGTCCCAACTTATCTAGAGGTTAGACAACTTCTTGCAAAAGTGTTTCCACCAGTTCTTCAAGGTCTTCCACTAATACTGAGTTCTCCAAGTAAGGACAGTCTTTCTTCTAAAACTCTCTTCTTGGTAAAGTAGGAATAATGGGTAATCCTCCAATATTTTTCACATATGCCCTTGTAATTATCCTTAAATCATCAACCACATCATTATCAATGGGATAGAAATACTCCGTGACTTTTTCTTCAGGACTAGGTATTTGAGAGACACTGGTTTCGAAACTGTCACCGGTGGAGTATTCTCGAGAAAATGAATTTCCTCGGCCAACCATGCACTAGCAACCCTCCTTCTAGTGTCGAAACTATTGAGGCCTGGAAAATACTAGGTAACAACAGTAGGGATTCTTTGTAATAAGAGTTATCAACTAGCTCTTTATTATTTGGTATGGGGAATCCGTTCGGTTTACAGTCCAGCTACCACAAGTCAAGTAACGGTTAAAGCGTATTTTACCGATTGCGACCCAGTCCATCGTTTGAGTGTATTTTTTAGTTTTATGTTTATGTATGATATGCAAGTGCATAATTAAGTGCAATAAATATAGATAACAAAGATATTCACAATGCGATGTACATGTTCTTACCTCTTGTCTTACCTCTTTCACTTCTAAATCAGAAACAAAAACAACTTATACTAATGCTAACTAATTCTATCTAACATGTCCCTAGGGAGCAATATTGTAATTAATGATGAGTAATGTAATATAAAACATGCATTTAGAATATTACAGATAGCTGTTCATATTTTAGAATACATGATTATAAGTAGAAAGAAAAACAAAGAGATAGCTCAGTGTCAATTAAAATATTTATTACTCAAATATACTGTGGAATTTTCACAAAAATAAATAGGAAAACATTCATAACATGAAATAATTCGTAAGTTAAAATGATCTCACAGTTCATAGAAAAAGCTGAAACATAAGTAATTCACATTCAACCAATCTATGGCAAGCATTTGAGACTCTACAATGCCTTCTCTAGTAGAAAATATATCTTCTTTATTATAAATGGAAGTAGCTCTTCTTACAATAACATTTTAGAAACATAGCATGAAAAAAGGTCCCTACTCAATTGAATTGATCTCTATTTATACAAATTCAAAACTCTCTTGGTCTCCCTTTCCCTTTGGTCTTCTTTACAAATCAGTTACAAAAATGCCTTTGTCTTCTAGTAGACTCACTAACTTAGAAAAATATTACAAAATGTATTAATAAAACAAAATACTAAGTGGACCTAGCGACATCATTTATGAATTTCTTCCAAATATTTGCATCAGTTGCTATAGTATCAAACCCAGAGGACTCTAGGAATATGATAGTGGTCTCATGTTTAGCAAATTGGGATTTTATATTTTCCACTCTCGCTGATATCAAACAAAGTTGGTCTTCCAATAAATGACTGCTCACTGCTGCTTGGGCTATTACAGTTTTCAGCACCTTCTCATTCAAACTTTTGACCAGCTCAATACTTTGTTTATCTTCCAGCCATCTGACTTGCAATTTCTTCAAAAATCCTTCATGATTACGAAATTATTCTAACCTTCTCTTAGCAATTGTTTGACAATGATTGTAAGTTGTGAGAATTTTTTTGCAGAATTTTGCACAAACACCTCTAGTCCTTAGAACTACCTTTACCAATTCCTCTGTTGCTTTACTCCCAAAATCAATCAGTTCATACTCCAGCTTCATTGTCTCTGAGTCCTTGATGGGTGCATCAGCTGGAGGTTCCTTGGTTGTTTCCAACCAATTCAAATGTCCTTGTAGAATTTCTAGGATATCGTGGGTCCTGTCTAAGAAGTAAGAAGTTGTACTCACAATCTCTTCCAACCTTGTTTCTACTTTTTGAACATTGAACATCTCCTCTTCTATTTGAAGCTGCATCTGATGAATTTTACTTCTAAGTGTGAGCGCATACTTCTTCAATGGATTGATATCTTCTTTTTTGTTCATTTGTTGTTTTTAATGATACTTCCAGTGAAGCTTTCTGGGTCTCCAATTCTACTACTTGGGTTTCATAATTCTTGGCTTTCCCCTTAGCAGGAGTCTTCTACATCTCTAGTTGTACCACTTTATTTTCTAGACTTCCTTTCTCTTTACTCAATTATTCAATTGATGATTTCAAACTGTCTCGTTCTATTTCTAAGATCTGATGTCTTAGCTAAAGTCTTTCAAACTATGACAAGGTGGCCTGATATTTCCTTTTGGACTCTCTTCCTACCTTTTCTTCTTTCCTCAACACTTCTTTAATTTCATCCATCTTTCCTTTGTATTGCTCAATATTTTCCATAATCTTGTCCATATTGTCAGCATTTTCATAGGCATTTGCAATGCCCATAGCAGCTAATTCCTTGAGGTGCTCTTCTACATTTTTCATGACTATTTTCTCCGTCATTGTAGTGACCACTGGCTAAGCTCCTACCTTCAAAGTTTTCTTTGTCCTCCACACAATGGACTTTGTTTTGGAATCAAAATTAATGTCTTCCAAGAATGATACATCATATTTATTTGAAGGTGTAAAAGGTACAAGTCACATTTCAACTATGGACACATGAACACCTATTAGGATGCTGCTAGATGTGGCTGAAAGGAACTTTGGATTATCGTGCAAAGGGATTTGTTCTGAACCTCCACTGCCTCAAACTTCATCAGTACCCTAGACTTTCCCTCCTATATCATGCATACCTTGATCAAAGCCTAAATATCCTTTAGCCTAATCCTTCTCCAACTCTACCATTCTCTTCAGAACAACCTCTGTGTTCTTTCTTTTAGTAGCTTCTGCCTGATCCCTCTACTCTTCTTCAGCCAATAACATTTTTTCTCCCATTGCAAGCATACACATGCTTTCTTCCTAATATTTCTTTGCATATTCATCATCTCCTTTGTCTGGATTGGGGTTATTGTTGCTACTTCCTTTAGCATCAAATGCTTTTCCTTTCAACCTATTGCTCAAGGCTGCCATACTATAGACATTTCTGAATACTTTCTCTTCTTTGTCTTAGTAATAAACATGCTCAAAATATACTTTGTGAGTAGATTTGTGAGCTGCCATGTTTCCTTATGAATCATTCCTATGGAATATTTTCTCCCCAAAGTGGAAGATTCCCAGTTCTTTGACAAAATCTGGAGCACTTTTGACACTGTTAAACTTGTAACTTCCCACATAAAAGGGTATTGGTGGGAAGAATTCCTTCTTGATATCAAACAAATGGATTCCAAAACCATCTTGGAATACCTCTCTTACTACCTCCTTCAATAATATATAGTTTGTTTAATACTTAGGCAGTAAGGAAGATGCTCTAGTTCCTCCATACATTCTCAGGTAAGTTTCTTCCTTAGTGAAAAAATAGTTACCAAATTATTTTATAGATTCCACTATTCCCCCTAACTGACATGGGAAGTCTTCAAAAAAGATTAACCTATAAAGGGGCCTTATGAATTCTTCACAAATTAACTAATAATGAGTGTGATATTTTTGGGCTCCTATAATCTAATATGCAACATAAATAGGAGCCTTCCCTTCTATCCATACACAATTTATATTTTGAAACTTATGCCTATATATTATGCAATCTAAAAAAAAGGATGACATATAGAATTCTGATTTTCTCTGCTTTAGACCCTCTTGTGCTGCCTTGATACTTTTAGATAAGTTCTTGGTAGCAATATCTGCTCAGTTAAATACTATTCCCTCCATTTCCACATAATACATGAGTGGAATCCACCTAAAATTGTACGTTTTTCCATCACACCTACCATATAGCCTACTTAACATTAATGCTATTCATATGAATGAGTTTCAAACACTAGATGTTTCATACTCTCTGGATTGCTTATGTCTGAAATTTTTTCCCTCAATCATCATCCCCTTCATTGTGGTGGTATAGTCGAATTTAATGCTCTTGGCCCAATCTGTGGTCACATTTATTTCTACTTCTGGTAGACTATATGCTTTCGAAATGAATGTTGGTTCAAATGATGATATGGGATTTCCCTGTTCATCATTAATTATCATACTCACCATTTCTATCTTCAACAAAATCCAACAAATGACCTCAACAAAAGGAAAAACTTTTGGCCTGGAGGTCATCTTAGTTAACCCAGACCTCAGAATATTCTCATATAAGGCAAGATCCCCCAATCCATCTTCTAGAACTTTCTTGTCAAATATTATAGGGTATATTTTTCCCCATTTCAACTCAGTCTTTTCTCCTGTAACTACTTTGGTATCTTCGTACACTATCTCAACCTTTACTATAGGAGGAACTTCGACAATCTCTATGTCAGAATCAGTCTCAGCAATTTTGAGCTTCTTCCTTTCATTCTTAGGCATGGTTTTGGAAGCAAACAATACCTCCAAAACAAAACTGTCTTAGCACCCATATGATCAAATCAATCACACATATACATCATTTAAGTAGAAAAACTAAAACTTATTTACCCTGTCCGTTCCTTCCATTAGTGTTACGGAGAGAAATTCCTATGGCTTGGGGTACCACAACAGACAGCTTGACTCCAAAAATTAATCTTTCCCAATATGCAATAGAAATAAAATGTCTAACACTAAAGGATCAGACATCGTATCTTATTTCGGACGGTTGAAGTAGATCCCCGTTGAGCTTTCCAATCTTCAGCTTGAATTGCTATAATACTTCCTCAACAACAAGTAAACAATACAAGCATACTATATATCATGGTGTTAGATATATTCTAGCGTATATAATAAATAATGTAAAAGAATTTGACATAATTCCATGGATAAAATATTCATTCAAATACACATCATTGGACAGGAAAAGATATTTCTATTAATATAAATCAGAGATTACAAGATACAACCTATGACGGCACATCTGCGAATCAGAGAAACTGAATCCCCTACTTGGGCCTCCACCACTTCAATCCTCCATCTCTCGATAGAAAGCTCACAAGCAAAAGGAAAGCTTGGGAAGAACACAAAAGTGCTCCAAGGGACAAAGGGATGCAGAATCAAGCATAAGTTTCGGCAACAATGGACTATAGTTTCGTTGCTCTCAATTCTCTCTTATGCCTTCAATGTACCAAGGGGTTCCTTATATAGATTTTCAAAGGGGTAATGAAAGTTCGAATCCAAACGATCTCCAGGCATATGGAAGGCTAGGAGTCAAATGAGTCGGATCCATGTCAAGGAAAAATCCAAAAGGATTTGGATTATTTACACATCCCGATGTACGCAGTTTTAGTGGTCAAACCTGTGTATGTACGCGCTTATAAGGTTAAAAGTCGCGTATAGCATTTTTCATATGTTTTTAGGGATGATCAAGGAAACATCAAAGGACAAAAAGTGGTCCATAGGGGATAAGGAGTTTGCAGCAGGACAGGGGAAGGCCATACAAAGTGTGATTCACCTAGAGTGGTGAAATCCGCTATAACAGATGCCCCCTAATGTATGAGATCAGAGGGGTTATACGATGGCCGAAATACATTATAAGTCCATCCCAGAAGTGGAGTGATGAAGGATCCCAAATGGAATACCAGCCACCCAATTAGCATTGTACAATAATACAACTCTGCATATAGCTGCAAATACATAAAGTAGTCCCGGATACATAAGAGTACAATGGCCATGAATAGGCATGATACATGATGTCACATATGTGGTCATTTCCACGTACAATATACATAGATCAGAATATCCATGATGAATATATACAAAGGACCATGATCTCCAAAATGGTTGAATATATATAATAGATCAAGATCTCCGTAGTGGCTGGAAATGTCTGACATACACTGGAATCAAGTCACGAGAGCTGAAATCTCATGAACACTGGCACGATCAAGGAGGTAGCATATAAGAGATGCCACCAATATGGAAAGTATTCTACACAAACCGCTACAAGTACATGTCCTACTATGTGAATAGAGGTGTCGAGGTCGAACATATTAGTCCATCGTCTGATTACCGGTCATTAATGTATACCGTTAACAGACGTGAGATCACCCACCAATGATGAAAATGGGAATCAAGGTACTAGAGTGTAAACTAACAAGTGTGAATAAATATGTTGAGGTTGAACACTTGAGAGGATCCATGCAAAATGCAAATGGTGATGAAACCTAACCTATATGCCAGTTTAGTCATGATACTTGAGATCGGCACGAACGCATCAATCCAATGGCTCAAATGACACTATAAAAGGTCTTCTACATCACAAATTATGTCAAAAACGGTCCAAAATGGTTGGAAAATGTCGAAACTATAGGAAAGGGGGTAAAAATTTTCAAATATTTGAAAAAATTTCTATAAATAGTAAAAAATATAAATCATTTGAAACTTTTACCCATTTGAGCTCTGATTTTCAACTGCAAATTCCAGGAGATCCAGCCGACGAAATTCACAACCGTTTCTTCCAAGTATTTACTCATGCTCTCCTCTTGCATTTTGATATAATTTTTATAGATTTTCTTGGTTAAATGATTTTTTTAAGCCATCCCAAAGTATGCACTGCAGCCCACACAGATATTGAGGTTTTTTCTGCGTATAGGGCTGGCTATACGCGGAAAATGGCCTAAAAGCCACGTACATACGCGGTTGTTTTCAAAACAGTCGCGTATGACGTCGCGCATAAGGTTTTCAAGTAAATTGATGGATAATTTTGCAATTTATTTTGCATTATGGTGCTAGAATGGAGAGAGCGCGAGCATGGTGAAGTAGAGGAAGCAGTAAGGGCCGACTTAATGGCTCAACAAGATCTTCGTGCATGCGAAATATACAAGTTTTTGTGTCTTGGTGGTTTGAGGGCCAAACCAATACTGCTATAGATGCTTGTAGACTACTGGGATCCAGACTCAGAGTCCTTCCATATTGATGGGATGTCCCTCACTATAGAGGTGGAGGACATATACTTTATCACTGGTCTTTCTAGACGAGGGGAGGTGGTGAACCTTCGTTCCCGAGGTGGGCCAGGGGTTGGCATGACTATCGATGAGTACATAGCCGTGTACTGTTTTCCCGACACTGAGAAGGTGGGGAGTCAAGTCCCTACCAATGCTATACAGGTGTCAAGCCTAAAGGCCATATTACTAACGTTAGGCAGGATAGCAGGCTTAGCATCACTCCACCAGGACTTGCGGCCTCTGATGTTCTATGTAGTGGAGTGCATGAGACCCATAGTCTATGACTGGATTACGACACTACTGAGCAACATGAAACACCATCTCAATGAGTGTAAGGCAGGCAGGGTATGAAACTTCAGGTTCAGCAGTATTCAGAGCATGTTTTTCTTCAAGCATGTTCCAGGATTGATCCCTAGAGTGGATGTTCCTCTCCACGGGGTTCGAGATCCGGCCCAATGGCGTTGGGAAGATGCGATGCATAGACTGGGGGGTGGTAGGGTGGCCAACCCATATCCATTTGACTTCTTTCCATGGTGGCGACGACAAATTATGGCCATTGATGACTACCCCTATGGAGGGATAGATTTTCGAGGGGATTCGGACATGCCATTGCCACCAGGATCAGCATATGGTGATATAGGTAACGAATCTCGACCCTCACTCTTTTTTTTTTTTAGTTATTTAATTTTTTTGTATTTTCTTGATTATATGGAAGCAAAAAACATGTTTTTGTGTGACAACACATAGTGACATCTACCATTTGTGTGCAGATGTGGGACCATGGCGACCAGAGGGCTTCCCTCGTCATAGATGGAGGGGAAGAGGAGATGACATCATGGGTGTGGATGCAGAGCGAATGCTCCAAAGCATTCACACCAACTTTGTGAGACTGACAAATAGAGTTCCCATGGCGCAAGTCGAGGACTTGCCTGAGGCCATGCAGCGACAGGTGGTGGGTGTACCACGTGCATGGGTGCATTTATTTCGATGGCTAGCTAGAGCTGTAGTGACGTTCCATGATCACAACCCTCTTCCTCCTCCATAGGATTAGACACCTGGGAGTGTATTCATTTTGTACTACCATGTATTATATGATGGAGGCTTAAAAAACCCCACTTTTATATCATGACACTATGTATTATCACATTTTTTGATATATAAAAATTTTATGGTGATTGGTTTATTTATTTACATGTGTAAAAATTGTGTTTGCGATTAATTATGAATGAAACAAATGCCAAGCTAACACGTAGTTAGCATATGAGTCAGCAACTTGATTATTATTTCTTGGAATGTGTATGTATGTAATACTGTCAAATTGTCGTTCTAACAATCTCACGCGTAAGAACCTTCTTAATAACGTCGGATCTCTAACATGGTACAAACCATTGAGCTATGAAACTACTAACTCTGAATCAAGACGTACCTCAAGAGATAGAACGCCATGTAGAATGGCATCCCGTAGAAGCTCAATAACGGCGCTATATTCAGCAACATTGTTGGAAGTTGGCCGTAGACATACACCTCTTGAAGACAGTACCTAACCCATAGGAGTATAAATCACCCAAGCAGCAGAGGCTGAGTGTTGAGTGTGATGGCTTGCACCATCCACAAATCCTATGTAGGTGGAAGATTCCCTTGACATCTGCCAAAAGAAACAGAAACTAATCACAAACCCGATCAAAATAAGGAAAAGACCTAACTATGCAAAGCTGTACAATAATATACAATAAGCATCCTTGGCTAAATACCATGCATAGTATTTTTTAAGATAGAGCCCATTTCTAGGCTCCGCCAAAGCTATTCCTTCGTAATCGACTAACTCATAGGCACCCTTCTCTAACACACGCTTGACCACATAAGGACCACGCCACATAGGATTAAACTTCCCTACCCCCAAGGGTTCTTTCGGTTGATCCCACAAAAGGACCAAGTCGCCTTCACTAAACATTCTTGGACAGACAGACTTATTGTACTGGACCTTAACGTTACATTTATTAACCTCTAGAGCCACCAAGGCATACCGACGTTGCTCATCAAGTTGCTCAAGGTGAACCAAACTCTCCTCCAAAGGTGGAGTATCTGGTAAGAGTTCCACAACTAGATTTAACGAAGGAATCTCACATTCAACAGACAATATTGACTCCACTCCATGTACAAGCTGATATGGAGAAAAACCAGTGGCAGTATTAACCGCGGTTCGATATGCCCACAAAGCAGGATATACCATAATGTGCCAATTAGTCTTGCTTTATGCGATGGTTCATTGGAGAATGGACTTGAGTGATTTATTCAATGCCTCTACTTATCCATTCGCTTGGGGGTAGTAAGAATAGGAGTGCTCTTGATTATACCCTAACTTGGATGCCAACTCTTCCATCATATGGTTCTGAAAGTGCGAGCCATGGTCAGTGACAAGCTCTTTCGGAATCCCAAACCGAGTAATGATTTGGTTGAATACAAAGTGAGCGGCTGTTTCACCATCAGATTTTACTGTAGGCATAGCCTCAGCCCATTTCGTGAAGTAATCAATAGCCACTATAATGTGATGGTTCCCCCCAGCCGAAGTTGGGTTGCAATCCATAAAATCGAGCCCCCACTTAGTGAAGGGACCGGCGGTGATAATGGGATGTAATGGGGGAGGCTTCGAGCGCATATTACATGTGAACACCTGGCAAGGGTGGCACCTCTTGAACGCATCAACACAATCTTTAAAGATCGATGGCCAGAAATAACCTGCTCTCAAAATATTTTGAGCTGTAGAAAGCCCAGATAAATGACCACCACACGCCCCTCCATGGCAATCATTCATCACAACCTCAGCCTCGTCATGAGTTAAACAACGTCAAAAAATGGAATCTACACCACGGTGGTACAAAGTATTGTCCACTATAAGGTAGTTCTTTGAGACGTGACATAATCGTCGTCATTCATCTCGCGAGAGGTTAGTAGGGGTCCTTTGTGTTTGCAGATATACTATGATATCCCCGTACCATGGGTCTAGCGTAGAGATTAAGAATATGTGTTCATCAACAAACGTATATTCACATACCAACTCCTCGGTCTCACTTGGAAAGTCCGATATGAGCTCTGCAAAGACTAAAGACTTCTTGGATTTTGCCGAAACAAACTCGAGATCAAATTCTTGCAGAATGACAATCCATTTATTATACTTTCCCCCAATCATACTTCGTGTGAGGATGAACTAAAACGGATTGACATGGGCCACAACCAAGGTCTAGTGAAGGAGAATATAATGTCTCAAACGCTGAACCACATGTATGGTAGCTAAAGCAAGCTTCTTGACATGAGAATAACGAATCTCTACATCAATAAGGTTCTGGTTCAGATAATATATGACATGCTCCTAGAGCTCCTCATCCTCCTAAACCAAAACAATACCAATTGTCTCTAAAGACGCAGCTACATATAATAAGAAATCACGGCTATAATCCAGTGGACTAATCACCGGGGCCTATGCTAGGGCTCGCTTGAGTGCATTGAAGGACTCCTGGGCTCGCTCATCCCATTCAAAGGGAGTGTCCTTCTTCAAGAGACGCATAAAGCCTCTAGTCAAATTGGCAAAGTTGACAACAAATATTTGTAAGAAGTTTGCCATGCCTTGCAAACACTGAAGATGACGAATATTCTTTAGGGGAGACAACTGAAGTATTGCCTCAACCTTCAAAGGGTTGACTCTTATACCCTCCTTCGAAACGATGAATCCTAACAAATGACCCGACTTCACGCAAAAGATGCACTTATGAGGATTTAATCTAACTAAATAGTGTCGGCATCTTTCAAATACCAATCTCAAGTGATAGGGATGACGCATTCTCATACGAGAATGAGCAGCGAGGTCATCCAAAAATACTTCAATAATAAACTTGAGATCGTGGAAGATCAAGGTCATCGCCCGCTGAAACGTGGCTCTGGCGTTTTTAAGGCCGAAAGGAATTTTTCGATATGCAAACATTCCCCAAGGACAAATAAATGTAGTCTTATGTTGGTCCTTAGGTTTAATCTGTATCTGATTATACCCGAAAAAGCCGTACATGAAGGAGAACACCTCGCTACCCGCACACACATCCAAAATATGATCTATAAAGGGTGTGGAGAAGTTATCCTTAGGATAGGCACGATTCAAATCACAGAAATCAGTGCTAATGCGGATCACTCCTTGCTTATTATCCACCGAAAGGGGGTTTGAAACCCACTCCATTAAGGGAACGAGATAGATGAAACCAGATTTCAACATCTTCTCTATCTTTGCCTTAATGGCAGGTTCTTTCCTAGGATTCATAGCGCGTAAACATTGTCGAACAGGCTTAGCGTTGGGGTAAGTATTAATCTCATGTTTGACAATTCAAGGGTCAATACCTGGAATCTTGTCGTAATACCAAGCAAAAATATCACGGAATTCCTTGAATAGTTCGGTATATTCCAGAATCTCAGCATGGGAACAATTCACCCCAATCTAGACATTCTCTATTGTGCCAGGATTGCGAGAAATGTTGATAGGAATCATTGACGATATATTCGCCATGTTTCCATCAACCATCGGACTAGGAGAGCTTAATGGAACCATAGGCCTACAAACTTTCTGACTAAGAATCTCCCTATAATCCTCATGCTCGAAACGGTCAAGCTCTGGAAGAAAGTACGATCTATGATGAAGTTCCTCCCATGGTGGCTCAACTCTTGACATAGCCTCAATAATCGCTTCATCTGAAGGGAAAACCATATCAAGGTAATCGTGGGCATGAGAAGACTGTACTGCCCATGCCGGCAGCACATGTTAGTTTTTCAACATTTAAGCTAGCATTATGTTAGGATCTTTTCACTGAGAGAATAACAAGCACAACAATTAAACATAAGCACATCACAAGAGACAAGAGACACAAAGAGTTTTGATCGGGGAAACCATAAATGGAGAAAACCCTGCAACTTCCTCTAAGATAGAATCACCACAAGATGTAAGACCCCAAAACAGTAAGATGCACTCCCAACAGCAGTAGTCTTCTTCTTTTGTCTAGTCCCAGTATTTCCTTCTTCACTAGTGTGCCACACTTGAGAGAGTAAGTGATGTGATGTACAAGTGATAAATAGAGAGACTCTCACTCTCTATTTATATTCTTCCGTTCACTTGAATTGCACTTTCACATGTAGGCTCAACATATAATTACTTACTCGAGCCTACACCTTAATTAGTGTATAATAACTCAAGTGCCCCGAAACTATGGGGACTTACCTAATGACTTGACAAGACTTGTTTACATTATTAATCCTCCTGATCGGAACATCGGGGAATGACAACATGACTCAAATACATAATAGAAACATCCCGGAATAAACATCGGGTTACAATACATAAGATACATAGAAGAATACATTCTGAAGTTACATATACATCAATAAACCCTCTTAACTAGGAAGGTATTCTTTCGACACAATTTTCAGCACTGGTCTTCTTCTCTGTATCAGCTGGATCATCTCGTCTTCAAGTCATCTTCATTGGATCTGGATCATCTCTCGATCTAGATCATCATAGAACATCATCACTGGATCTGGATCATCTCTCGATCTGGATCATCATCACTGGACTGGATCTGGATCATCACTTGATCTGGATCATAACTGCTAGATCATCATTACTGGATCTTGATCATCACTCGATCTGGATCACCCCTGGTGCTATCTCATGATTTTTCTCGTCACAGGAAGTTATACAGAGCTAGTCCTTTTTCATACTGGATGTATCATCTCAGAGCTAGTCCTTTTTCAAACTAGATGAGGAATCTTCAGAGCTGGTCCTTTTTCAAACCAGATGAGGCATCTACTTCAGAGCTAGTCCTTTTTCAAACTATATGAGTCTTCCCATAGCTAGTCCTTTTTCAAACTAGATGAGGCATCACAGAGTTGGTCCTTTTTCAAACCAGATGTGGCATCCACTTTAGAGCTAGTCCTTTTTCAAACTAGATGAGGCATCACAGAGCTGGTCCTTTTTCAAACCAGATGTGGCATCCACTTCAGAGCTAGTCCTTTTTCAAACTAGATGAGTCTTCACAGAGCCAGCCCTTTTTCATGCTGGATGTGGCATCTTGACAATGGAAGGAACCAATCCTCTCACCATGTCACTGCCCTTACATCCGACCATGGAAGGAACCAATCCTCTCACCATGTCGGAATGGCACTGCACTTATATCCGACCTGCTCGTCGGAATGGCCAACACTCACATCTGACATGGAAGAAACTAAATCCTTTAGCCATGAAAAGAATGGTTTAGCCCTTACATCTGATCAAGTGGGAACACATCCCTCTATCACATCAGAATGGCTACTCATCTTTTACACTGAGTGTTCCTGGTAACTGACCAGGTGCCTCCATTCCTAGAATGGCAATTGCCCTTACATATGTCCTACTCGATAGAATGGACAGCACTCATATCTGACATGGAAGGGAGCAAACCTATCACCATGACATAATGGCTACGCCCTTATATCTGACCTACTCGTCAGAATGGCTATGGATCTCAGCACTCATATCAGTCATGGAAGGAACTAATCCTCTCACCATGACGGAATGGCTCAGCCCTTACATCTAACCATGGAAGGAACCAATCCTCTTACCATGTCAGAATGTCTCTGGGTCTCATCACTTTCTCTGGGAGGAAGCCTCAATCTGGAGAACACCAAGTCTCTCTCTGAAGTACTCAAACTTCAGCCTAGCCAATGGCTTCGCCAATACATCAGCTATAGGTTCCTCCATCGCAACATACAAGAGCTTCACTGCTCCTCTCTGCACCATATCCCTGATATAGTGATACTTGATCTTGATATGTTTCGACTTGTCATGGAACGTTGGATTATCTGACAACTTCATGCAACTTTGGTTGTCACAATGTATACAAGTAGCATCCAACTGGAGATCAAATATATCAGACAGTAGCTTCCGCAGCCATACTGCCTCACAACTAGCTGAACAAGCTGCGACATACTCTGCTTCAGCTATACTCAGTGCCACACAGGATTGATTCCTGCTAAACCAAGAGATCACACCTGATCCCATACTGAAGCAACATCCTGAAGTACTCTTCCTGTCGATGGCACTGCCTACCCAATGTGAATCAACATAACCTTCCAGGTTAATCTTTTGATTTGCATCGTACTTGAGCCCATAATCAACTGTACCCTTCAGTTACGTTAGAATATGCTTTGCAGTAGTCAAGTGAACACTTCTTGGATCTATTAGGTACTGGATCAAGGTGTTCACAACAAAGCAAATGTCTGGTCTCGTGTTTGTCAGGTACATCAATGACCCAATCATCTGACAATACATCATAGCATCAACCGACTCTATTGAAGCATCACTCAATAGCTTCAGGTTCGATGCCATAGGTGTGGCCATAGCCTTGCATTCCATCATCCCAAACCTCTTTAGGATATCTACTGCATACTTCCCTTGTCCAAGGAAGATTCCATCCATACTCTGCCACACCTCCATACCTAGAACAATAGTGCATCGACACATAACAGGAGCATCACTGGTATTTCGCCTTCAACCTTGAACCAAAGGTTGGAATCCACTTTACTCTTAGTAAAGCCTAGATTCATCAGTAATCTATCCATCTTGTCGTACCATGTCGATCCTCAAGATATTCTGTAGTCACTCCCTCTGAAGCAGAGCATCATACTCCCTCTGTCTTTTGTACTCTATGCTCTGAAAACATTATGTACTGGAGTGAGAAGTAGCTTCCTATGCTACTAATATTCTATGTGACCATCTAGTGTATAGACTTGCATCTTCAACCTTATAGCAAAGGTTAAGATCTTCATCAATCTCATCATGTATGTGTTTCAACTCTTACTGGTTGCAAATGTCTCTTCGTAGTCTAGGCCTTCCTTTCGTGAGAAGCCTCATGCTACGAATCTTGCTTTGTATCCCACGATGTTTCCATCTACTGCATGATGGAACTATGAACTTCTCTTTAGGTCTTGATGCTGCACCCAGAGATCATTCTTCTTGAAATTTCCCTTTCTTCTTGGTGGCTGGAAGGTTCTGCATCAATGATGTCACTGCACTTATCATATTATTCTTCATTTTGAAATGTCGTCACTTGCTCTTCGGAACAAGTCTTCATTCTTCTTTGCTTGTAGGCGATTATGTATGCGGTCTTTCCTAC
>LPNX010647151.1:38353-66968 GCA_001517045.1 Pseudotsuga menziesii | reverse complement strand
CCCCCCCACCTCTCTCTCTCTCTCATTTCTCCCCCCTACCCCTTACTAACCCCATCTCTCACTCTCATTTTCCCATATTCCTCCACCTAACACCTAACTCCCACCCTTCACTATCCCCCCAAATACTTTAACACCCCTATTTTTGCCTTTCACACACCTCGGGGGGGACGTGGAAAAAATATTCAAGTAACTCGGTATGTCCTTGGGGGAAAGTCTTGAGTCAAGGATGTCACCTTGTTCTTGACCCTTCTGTTTAGGCTCAACTACTAATGAAGCCAAGGGGGGTAGACCTTATTAAGTTACTAAGACAAAATTATTTAGTATGGTGATGTTAAACTGAATGAGTTACATAGGAGTATGAAATTTAACCATAAACAACCATAGATGACAAGATAAAAAAATGAGTGCACGAAAGCACAATGCCGAGACACAATATTTATATATATATATATATATATATATATAGAGAGAGAGAGAGAGAGAGAGAGAGAAAATAGCCAGTGCCTTAAAATGGAGTCATAAAATAATCAATATACTTGCATGTTCTTGGAGTGAATGTTTTGTGATTGCCTCTTGGTACATTTTAAGTTAATGTGAAATATGAGTTGATTAAAATTAGGCGAGGGGGGACTCCAGATATACCCAAGAGTACTTGGAGTATTTACAAAACTAAACCTTCACAGCTACCCACAAGGAATATGTGGGTTGAATAGAGTCTCTGAGACTGTTGTTCATAATGCACCCGAAGGTGTAACAGAGATCGGTGCCTCGAGGTCACTTTTCAGGAGTTCCTTCTTCCTTTGGGTATTTTTCCACTGCTTACGGTTTAATCGAGGCATTGGATTTTTTCCTGATGGTGGTTGATTGGGGAAGGTGAAGACTAATTAAAATAGTCACTCATGTTTCTTTTGATGTAGCTTGACTGATTGGACGAACCACAGCAAAGTACAAAGCATACACACTGGAGTCTTGTCAATTTTAGTGAGTTTTAAAGGGTGTGTTTTCTTAGAAAGAAAAACCCTTCAAGAACCTCTTTCGGTCCAAGTGGAACTCAATCAAGGAATCAAGGAGGGGGTTTATTTTAGAAAAATTACTTATAGCAAATCAAAGATAATCATCAAATAGAAACAAATCACAACTTTTCTAATTATTCCTACCACGCATCTCTTTCCCCTTGCGGGTCAATTGGGAAGTCGTGGGGTAAGTATTCGAGTTAATTTGATAATGTAATATGGAATATATCATAAAGTATTCAAATTGTGTTATTCTGTATGAATGAAACTAATCTAAAGCAAAAAAAAGTAAGACAATGCGAAAAATGACAAAAAAGGCGTGAATCCCCCTAGGGGGGATGGGGAATGGGCTTGACAGATCCTATTCAGAGAAATTTTTTATTATTTTCTATTAAAATATCAGTAAAATTATCTGAATCCTCTTGGTTCTTATACAGGATGAAACGAATGATTTACAAATTTCCCAAAATTTTAAAATTATGGTCAAAAGGGAGACCCCTAGGGGGATTTGAATGATCCCAAAGTCACTTTCGAACAGAATATTATCTTCTTTATGTTATGCCTACTAAAATATAGCAAGAATATTAGAATAAAATATTCCCAAAATAACTTTGGAAGTACCTTTGGGTCAGCCTGCTTTAAACCAAACAAAACTAAGTTAAAACTAGCTAAAACGGTGAAAAAGGAACCAAGGAAAGAAAAATTTCCTTGGGATATTGGCTTGATGTTTGGGTAGCCAATGAAATGTGCTCTGATTTCTGGATTTAATATTTTTAAAATATAAATAGAAATCTAAAGCATGCAACCTACGGATTCTCTTTAAATTGCCATGCAAAACAGACGATTTCCCTAAACTAGATCTAGAATGCTTTATGAAACTTTTTTAGGAATGAGATCTAGTCTATGAGCCTTGAAAAAATAGATCTATGTAATTTTTACTTTAATATAACAGATCCAAATGATATAAAATCTTTCAAACACAATAACCAGGTAAGAAAAATGATTTTTTGAAGGAGGAAGCGAGAGAAAGAGTGTTGGAAGCCTGGGAATGTTGGGATTTGGAGTCTGCTTTGGTGGAACATCGAGGAACTATGTCCTCTAGAATATCTTGAATATGAGGAAGATGCAAACCAGCTCAACCCCTTCTACAAGTGAGATCACCTGCAACTTAGAAATCCTTCCACAAATAGATGGTTAAAACATAGGTGCTGGTGGAAAAGATAATTGGAAAGCATGCAATTAAACTTAAAATACATGCAACTCCAATAGATATGAAACAAGCAAATAACACATATTTCATTAAATTTGTAATTATTTAGTGGATCTAGAATTTAGAACTTCCGCTAGATTGAGTTCTTTCAAAATGAGGAAAGTCATAGCCTTTGAATCCTTACATAATTTCTATTAATATTATTTATAGTTTGTATTAAATGTTAAGTTGATTAAATTATTTTATGACACAATACCAGCATTGTATTTGTTACTACAACAATTATAAATATTGTCATAGTAATTATTTTTGTCTTTGTTGAATATGTTGTTTTATTTTTGGAAGCTGGCACTGTTTATAATCAAAACGAGAATAAATTTGATGACTTTAAACTCTAAGTTTACTCTTTAGTGATTAAAATAAATTATGAATTAGAATAGCAATATAATTTATTATTGTTGTTGTTGGTAGTGGTAGTGTATTAAAAGCTAAGTTGGTGAATGTTACTTTATGAATAATAGATTAACGTGAGAATCAATTATGAACTAGAATAGCATTAGTGCAGTACAATTTGTTTTTTTTTCATATACAAGGGGGAAAACCAACTCAACTAACTATTGCAAGTGTTCATTATTTATTTGTGAAATATTTGAACAATGTGTTTAATTGAAAAGAGCATATTTGTATTGAAAATATAGATATATTACAATATTTATATTATCATTAAGATTTTATATCATATATTAATTTATGTTAAGGCACGGAGGAATCGAACCACCATCGTCCTGCTTTTAATGTAGGTGCTCTTCCATTGAGCTAGCACCCTTTACAACATGAGGGGAGAGGGACTGTGTTAACACCTAGATTACAGTTTTCTAATCGTCTGTGACAAATCAAAATGATGAAAGTCTTAGAATTTGATTCTTTCAAAATGATGAAATTCTTAGACTTTGAATCCTTACATAATTTCAATTAATACTATCTATAGTCTGTATTAAATGGTAACTTGATTAAAATTATGTAATGGAATTAATATTGTATATGTTATTATATTTAAGCAATTGAATTATAATTTGATATGGTAACTAGTACATTGTTGGTGTTGAGTTCCTATACTAGTAGAAGGTTGGCACAATTTTAGAATGACCCATTTAAAAACTATTGAATGGCATACTACAAATGTGTTTGTTACTATAACAATTTTAATTCTTGACATAGCAAGTAATATTGTATGTGTTGAGTGTCATGTTGTAATATATTATAAGGTTGGAAACATTTTACAAGTGACAAGAAAAACTATTATATATTAAGTGTTAATATGCTAAGTTTATTATTTTAACCATCAAAATCAATTATGGGTTAGAATAGAAATATAATTTATTTATATTACTATTATTTGTATTTTCTTATAAAAGTTAAGTAGATCAATGATTATATCATGGAAAATAGATTGTAAATTTTTTTTTACATATTATTATTAAAGTTATTTAATGACATTAATAATCAATGTTTGTTGCTATTATTATCTTTGAATTTCATTTAATTGAAATTATGTTAACTAATGTGTCTAGGTTGAGTTATCATAGTAAGTCTAAGTATTTTTTGAGTATGATGTTTTGTTTTTGGAAGTTGGCACCGCTTGATAGTGAACAAGAGAAAATATTTTATGACTTAGAGTAAAATAGGTTTTATTTTAGTAATGATTAAAATAGATTATGAATTAGAATATAGACATATTTTATTATTATTATTGTTGGTGGTGGTGTATTAAAAAGTAAGTTAATGAACGTTGATTTTATGAATAACAGATTTATGTGAGAAATTTTACCTATAAATATGTATTTAATGATATACTTTGATTATCATTAATATTTCTATTTACGTATAAAAACAAAAGTCACCAATATTTGACTGGTGAATTATTAATAATTTGTGTAAGAAATTTCTTGCATAATATAAATTTATTTAAAAACATATTAATATTGTGTTGTGACTATTATTAACTTAAGTAGTATTGACATTAAATGTTAATACTTGGCTATTGATTTCCGGGATTAAGCTATGTGAAAGCTTCTCAAACCATAACGAAATTTACATTGTTCCCCAGAGGATCATGCGTGGAGTGCCCACTTGAAATGTTGGTTTGAAAAACTCACTCACAACTTAATCTAGAAAATCATTCACAATGATGGCAAGCTATGAAAGCCTACACTCTGAAAATGTTACTACTTTGTCTTTGTTGAGTATAAGATATTGCACTAGTACAATGTTCGCACCACTTTAAAGTCTACAAAAGAAAATATAATATTAATTAGAATGCAACATAGTGAAACAATTAAATTTATATCCATTATGATAACAAATAATAGGGAAAACTCACATCAAACCTTATTGCAAGTGCCTTACATTTATTCACATAGGAAGTCTAGAAGATATTTTAAGGTTCATTATTGAATATGATTATGCACATTTGATATAGAGACATGTTGAGTTTATGTAAAAAACAAATTGAAAAATTAAAAATTGAATAGTGTTATCTAATTCACATAAAGTACCATCACATGAATTAACATAGAAGTTGAACCAAAATTTTCATATTAGTAAATAATACAAAATTCCTCAAAAATAAGGCTTGAAGAGAATATTTGATATACAACAAACATTGAAAAATGTTTCTTCGTGTATATTAATAACTCGTTCAAAGAGAAAATTACATTCATGAATCATCTCCACCTAATCTCTTTATATTTGATCAAGCAAATCAATTACAACTTGTACACTACATTTATTTATCATGGTCTTCCTGCGATCTTCTTTCTTTGGCATCCATGCCCAAACTATGGTATTAACTGGAATAGATCCAAGTCATGTGTCATCAAGGTTTGGTACCCAATATTGTTCTAAAATTTTCTCTTGTATTTCCCTGAACTAGGCTTCCATCAATCAACCTTTACATGAAGAGTCTCACTTTCATCATTCTGGAAGATATATGAGGTGGTTTTTTCCATCCAAATCATCTCTCCTTCATCCTCAGTTCATGATATAACTAGCAACATCTTTTCTTTATCAACTTCAATCATAGGATTGAATCTTGTCTTTAGCTTGTTGCACTTGGGTCCAACATATACCAGTTCATCCGTCACATTATAAAAATCTCCATCCATAATACTTATATTACATGCAGTGCATTACGATCAGCATTAAATCTCACATGGATTAAATTGTCTTTATGATGCAATGTATTTGATGATAATGTCTAACATGAATTAAAGCTAACATGATGTTACTACTTAATGATTGATTTTCTGGATTAAGTTATGTGGAATCTTTTCAGTCCACAATGAGTTTTTCATGGTCCCATAACAAGCATGGGTGGAGTGTCCTCTCAAAACATTGGTCTAAAAAATGTTCACACAGTTTAATCTAGAAAATCAATCACAATTATGACAAACTGATAAAACTTGCACACTCAAAATGTTAGTATTGTATTTATTGAGTATAAGTTAATATACTAGTACAAAGTTGGCACCACTTTAAAGTCTACACGAGAAAATATAGTTATGAATGTGAATGCAACATAGTAGTATAATTAAATTTATATCAACTATAATAACGAATAATAGGGAAAACTCACTTCAAACCTTATTGCAAGTGCCTTACATTTATTCACAAAGCAAGTCTATAGGATTTTTTAGGTGCATTCGCATAAAATATCATCACATGAATTAACATTGAAGTTGAACCACAATTTTCAGATATGTAGCAAATAATATAAAATTCCTCAAAAGGTAGCTTGAAGAGAATATTTGATATACTACAAACATTGACATCTATTTCTTCATGTATATTAATTTTTCATTCAAAAATAAAAATTACATTCATGAATCATCTCCACCTAATCTCCTTGTATTTTCCCAAGCAGATCAAGTACAACTTGAGGATAAAGATTTCCACAATTAATCATAATGATAAAGAGAGTTTATGGAATTGAATTGTGTGTATTGAAACGTCCCTACGTTTCGAGTGGACACTCCACCAATCATCAGGGGAACAAAATGAAAAACTCAAAGTGGTATTGAAAAGAGTGAGCAAAAGCTAATAATACATAAGATAAGGGTTTGTACATGCATTAATGAATATAATTATGCACATTTGATATAGTGAGATGTGTTGGTTTAAAAGAAAAATTGAAAAGGTTAAAATTTGAATGGTGTTATCTAATTCACATAAAGTATCATCATATTAACTAACATTGAACTTGAAGTGAAATTTTCATATATGAAATAAATAATATAAAATTCCTCAAAAAGTAGCTTAAAGAGTATTTATTATACTACAACATTGAAAAATGTTTCTTCATGTATACTAAAAGTCATTCAAGAAGCAAAATTACATTCATGAATCATCTCCACCTAATCTCCTTATATCCGTTCAAGCATATCAAGTACAGCTTGTACACCACATTTATTTATCTTGGTCTTCCTGCAATATTCTTTCTTTGGCATCCATGCCCAAACAATGCTATTAACTGGAATAGATCCAAGTTTTGTGTCATCAAGATTTGGTACCCAATATTGTTCTAAAAATTTTCCCTTGTATTTCCATGAGCTAGACTGCCACAAATCAATATTTACATGAAGGGTCTCGTTGTCATCATCTTGGAATATATCTGAGGTGGGTTTTTCCATCCAAATCATCTCTCCTTCATCCTCATGTCCTGATCTAACAAGCAACATCTTTCCTTTCTCAACATCAATTCTAGGATCGAATGTTGGCTTTGGCTTGTTACACTTGGGTCCAACATATACCGGTTCATCTGTCACATTATCAAAATCCACATCCATAATACTTGATATTGCATGGAGTGCATTATCGTCAACATTAACATTTTTCCTCATCTTGGGCCAAAAATCATCTAACGAAGAATAAATTTCATCCAAGGGTGTATGGTCATTGTAGACTCCATCTAATGCATCAACAACTCTTTTCCAATAATCAAGTTTTTATTCCATTCCTCTGTAACAATTGGTGAATTCTCATTTCCAATAGTCTCTTTCCACATTTTTATGTATGATGTTATTCCTTCCTTTACTTCTTTTAAATAAACATCATTGTCTTTGGGACGTAAGAAAAATGGCTTCCATGTGGGCAATATAGGTCGACCTTCATCATCTATATCCACAACTCAACTGGTTCTGGCCACTCAATGTCTCTGATGGATTCTTTATACCTCATAACTGGAACATCATTGAGTAATATAAATTGGAAGTACTGGACATTAAGATGTCCAACTAGTGCATTTTTCCCCTCCTCGATGTACCCATTAAGAAAATTTTTGAAGTCATGCACTTTGTCAATAAGTTTAGGTAGAAACACCCATTTTTCTTCTATTGTGCGATATGTATCCATCATCTTAGGTAAAGAATATATATCTTTACTTTTCAAGTTGGAAGACATTCTTTTGTATGTTCTATCTAAGTCTTCATGGGTGTGCCCCATAAGCAAGAACCCAACCTTAATAGTGATGAAGACACCAAGTGCAGTTAATAGTGATAGAAACATGAAAACATAAAAATTCTTATTATCACTAGTTCCATTGTCCAACTGTAACAACAAATGAGGAGGAAGAGGTTTAAAATCAAGATTTTGAAAGCTAATGCGTGTTAGCTTTCATAAGGTGATGAGTGAAAGGTAATGTGTGTTATCTTTCATAAGGTAGTTTTCCATCTAACACAACCACATTGTCAAATTGCACTATGATGGAAATCTCGTTGGAGTTAGATTTAAACCTTAAATCGTTGCACAATGAATGAAATCTAATGTGTGTTAGCTTTCATAATATAGTTTTCTATTTAGCACAACCACATTGTCATCAATCAAAATGCACCATGTTGAAAATGTAGTTAGAGTTAGCTTTCGTTCTTAAAACGTTGCACGGTGAGTAATAGGTAATGTATGTTAGCTTTCATAAGGTAGTTTTCATCTAACACAGCCACATTGTAATCAAATACATTACACCATGATGTAAATCTAGCTGGAGTTAAATTTCCTTCTAACAACATGGCATGATCAGTGAAAGTTAATGTGTGTTAGCTTTCATAAGGTATTTTTTCATCTAACACAACCAGATCGTCATCGATCACATTGCACCGTGATGAAAGTCTATTTGAAGTTATCTTTCGTCCTTAAATCATTGAACGGTAAGTGAAATCTAATGTGTGTTAAGCTTTCATAATGTAGTTTTACATCTAGCACAACCACATTGTCATCAATCACAATGCATCATGATGGAAATCTAGTTAGAGTTAGCTTTCGTTCTTAAAACATTGCATGGTGAGTAAAACTAATGTTTGTTAGCTTTCATAAGGTAGTTTTCCTTATAACACAGCCACATTTTTATCAAATACATTACAACATGATGGAAATCTAGCTGGATTCAAATTTCCTTCTAACAGCATGGCACTATAAGGGAAAGCTTATGTGTGTTAGCTCATTACAACATGATGGAAATATAGTTGGAGTTAGTTTTCCTTTTAACAACATGGCATGATGAGTGAAAGCTAATGTGTGTTAGCTTTCATAAAGTCGTTTTCCATGTAACACAACCACATTGTCATTAAGAACATTGCATCGTGTTGAAAATCTAGATGGAGTTATATTTCATCCTTAAATCGTTGCACGACGAGTGAAATCTAATGTGCGTAAGCTTTCATAGTGTAGTTTTCCATCTAGCATAACCATATTGTCATCAATCACAATGCACCATGATGAAAATCTAGCTGGAGTTAGTTTTCTTCGAACAAAATGGCACTATTAGTGAAAATTTATGTGTTAGCTCATTACACCATTATGAAAATCTAGCTGGAGTTAGCTTTCTTTTTAACAATATGGAACGATGAGTGAAATCCAATGTGTATTATTTTTCATAAGGTCGTTTTCCATCTAACACAACCACATTGTCACATTGCGCTGTGATTGAAATCTAGCTGGAGCTAGATTTCAACCTTAAGTCATTGCACGGTGAGTGAAATATAATGTGTGTTAGCTTTCATAATGTAGTTTTCCATTTGGCACAACCACATTGTCATCAATTAAAATGAACCATGTTGGAAATCTAGCTAGAGTTAGTTTTCCTTCTTAAAATGTTGCACGGTGAGTAATAGTTAATGTGTGTTAGCCTCCATAAGGTAATTTTCTATCTAAAACAGCCACATTGTCATAAAATACATTACACCATGATGTAAATCTAGTTGGAGTTAGCTTTCCTTCTAACAACATGGCACAACGAGTGAAAGCTTATGTGTGTTAGTTTATTACACCATGATGAAAATATAGTTAGAGTTAGCTTTTATTCAAACTACATAGAACACTGAGTGAAAGCTAATGTGTGTTATCTTTCATAAGGTAGTTTTCCATCTAACACAACCACATCGTCATTGATCACATTGCACTGTCCTGGAAATCTAGCTGGAGTTATATTTCGTCCTTAAATCATTGCATGGTGAAAGAAATCTAATGTGTGAGCATTCATAATATAGTTTTTCATCTAGCATAACCACATTGTCATCAATCATAATGCACCATGATGAAAATCTAGCTAGAGTTAGCTTTTGTTCTTAAAACATTGCATGGTGAGTAAAGTTAATGTCTGTTAGCTTTCATAAGGTAGTTTTTTGCCTAACACAAACACATTGTTGTCAAATTCATTACACCATGATGAAAATATAGCTGGAGTTAGATTTCCTTCTAACAACATGGCACTATAAGGGAAAGCTTGTGTGTTAGCTCATTACACAAAGACTAGAGTTAGCACAACCACATTGTCATCAATCACAATGCACCATGATGGAAATCTAGTTGGAGTTAGCTTTCGTTCTTAAAGCATCGCACTGTGAATAAAATCTAATGTCTGTTAGTTTTCATAAAGTAGTTTTCCATCTAACACAGCCACATTGTCATCAAATACATTACACCATGATGCAAATCTAGATGGAGTTAGCTTTCCTTCTAACAACATGCACGATAAGTTAAAGCTTATGTGTGTTAGCTCATTACATCATGATGAAAATATAGCAAGAGTTAGCTTTCCTTCTAACAACATGGCACAATGAGTGAAATCTAATGTGTGTTAGCTTTCATAAGGTAGTTTTCCATCTAACACAACCACATCATCATCGATGACATTGCACCATGATGGAAATCTAGCTAGAGTTAGCTTTCGTCCTTAAATCATTGCACGGTAAGTGAAATCTAATGTGTGTTAGCTTTCATAATGTAGTTTTTCATCTAGCACAACCAAATTGTCATCAATCACAATGCACCAGAAAGAAATCTAGGTAGAGTTACATTTCGTTCTTAAAACATTGCACCATGAGTAAAGCTAATGTCTGTTAGATTTCATAAGGTAGTTTTTCATTTAACACAGTCACATTGTTATCAAATGCATTACAACATGATGAAAATTTCACCGAAGTTAAATTTTCTTCTAACAACATGGCACTATAAGGGAAAGCTTATGTGTTAACTCATTACACCATGATGGGAATCTAACTGAAGTTAGCTTTCATTTTAACAAGATGGTACGATGAGTGAAAGCTAATGTGTGTTAGCTTTCATAAGGTAGTTTTTCATGTAACACAACCACATTGTCATCAATCACATTGCATCATATTGGAAATCTAACTAGAGTTAGCTTTCATCCTTAAATCGTTGCACTATGAGTGAAATATAATGTGTATAAGCTTTCATAGTGTATTTTTCCATCTAGCACAACCACATTGTCATCAATCACAATGCACCATGATGGAAAACTAGTTGGAGTTAGATTTCATTCTTAAAACATTGCGCGGTGAATTAAGCTAATGTCTGTTAGCTTTCATAAGGTAGTTTTTCATCTAACACAACCACATTGTTATCAAATACATTACAACATGATGGAAATATAGCTGAATTTAGCTTTCCTTCTAACAACATGGCACTATATGTGTGTTAGCTCATTACACCACGATGGAAATCTAGTTGGAGTTAGCTTTCATTTTAACAACATGGCATGGTGAGTGAAAGCTAATGTGTGTTAGCTTTCATAAGGTGGTTTTACATGTATCACAACCACGTTGTCATCAATTACATTGCACCGTGTTAGAAATCTAGCTAGAGTTAAATTTCATCCTTAAATCGTTGCACGGTGAGTAAAATATAATGTATGTAAGTTTTCATAGTGTAGTTTTCCATCTAGCACGGCCACATTGTCATCAATCACAATGCACCATGATAGAAATCTAGCTGAAATTAGCTTTCGTTCTTAAAACATTGCATGGTGAGTAAAACTACTGTTTATTAGCTTTCATAAGGTTGTTTTCCATCTAACACAACCACATTGTCATCAAATACATTACACCATGATGGAAATTTAGCTGGAGTTAGCTTTCATTCTAACAACATGGCACTATAAGAGAGCTTATGTGTGTTAGTTCATTACACCATGATGGAAATCTAGCAACAGAAGTGTCATTTTTAGAGTTGTCCAAAGAAAACTTTACAAATGTGTGAATAAGACAGATAGGAAAAAAGTCACCTCGCAAGGAGTGTTAAATGTCACAACTCACTATATACTATAGGGCCACCCAATCATGCTCGGTCTGAATGTTTAAGGCACTAACCAAGGAGGGTAGACCATACCCTTGGCCACATAATCCGGTTACCTACTAGTACATGCATTATGAGACTTTTACCAAGAAACATGATATTAAGAGGAAAGTATATAGACATGAAAATTGGCAAAAGACACGTGGGGTAGGTAAGAATAAGAAAAATCCTACTACATCCCTGATATCGTCTGATAAGAAAGACAAGAAGATGCTCAATTCCGTTCAGGTTGGGTTTAAAAAGCACAGTTCATTATCAACATCTAAATCTGACAATATGGGGTCCATAATAAATATAAAGAAGCCTACAAGCCATTTTGAGGACCATTTGAGGTCTGATGTTGCTGGTGCAATGCCTATAAGCCATTTTGATAACCATTTGAGGTCTAATGTTTTTGGTGTAGTATCTTTAATAACTGAGCCAGAGTTGAAGACAACAAAGAGATATTTTAAAAGGTCGTCAGAGAGTGAAAGAAATATTCATAATGATGGAGACAATATTTTGAATTTTTCTTCCTATCTTGAAGAAATTAGGGTACAATCACCAAATACAGGCATTATTTCAGAGTAGACCATGAGTGAAAATTAGTTTGCTCAGAAAAGGTAAAGTATGGAAAAATAAATTAGAGGTTCTCGATTAGTGCATAAAAGTGAGTTCCTAGATCGTAGAAAAATAGTGACAAATAACATTTTCCTTTTAAATTTGCCACAAATGCAACGTCATCATCCTTGGAATCTTATTGAGATTTTCTCACTTATCCTCTTGCAAGAGTTGTACTTGATTAAATTCCATTCTTTTGGAGCAATATTTAACATGTCCACAATTGCAGTAAAGGACTTCAGTAAGTTATTAAAAGTAATTGATTTGAACACTTTTTTTGCAAGAGTCTCACTTGCTATAAGCCGATGACTTCTTAAGATCTGCCATGGAACCTCCTTCCAACAACTTCAATGACAAAAGCTTTTTTTTAAGATGTAAAATATTTGTTTCATTGACATCTTCGTGCAATTTATATAGTCTCAATCTCATCAGAAACTAACATCAATATTAGCCAAAGCCCTTCACAACTCTTCATCATATTTAGCTTATGTAACACCCCGGTTTTGACCCCATTTACATTAATGAATATGATGTGTGTATTGTAAATAATCATGGTGCGGAGCTAAAGGCCAAGGCCCACCATCGATTTGGATATGGTATGTTTCGGATTTGGAATTGTCACCGATGGTATATCGAGACATACGGCATATATTAAATTGTGACATCATGTAAACATGCACTTTAATTAAATAATCTAACCAGCTATGTTCGCGGCAACTAAATTGAGAAGTGATTCTCATAAGGATAAGGGGGGGGATGTCAAACCTTGAGCCATGAGGGAAAAGCCACGTGTCACCACCCTGTTTGACTTGCTCATCTTCCCTTGTTTTATCCAACTACCAATTTAATGCTCTGCAGAGTAGTTGAGGCAGTTATTTTTGCTGGGGAGTGGAGTGTGGCAGGATTGTTAGTCCTTTCCCACACGCACACTCCACCAGCGAATCGAACCTCGCATTGGGCAGAAGAAACGACTACACCCATCATTTCCACTCTCTCCACGACGGTGCTAAAAACACTCCACACTTTCGACTTGCCATTCTGCATTGTCGCTCATTCTCATGCAAGGAAAAACGTCCGGTGTCTTATGCACAGGATTCTTCCTGGTTTTTACTCATGCAGCGAGCTGAGAGCCATGTTCTTTCACCCATGATTTCCCTGTGAAGGGCCATTCACATTTTTTCTGCTATGTGTATTTTTCCTTACCGATTTGTGGCTTGTGTATATGTTTTTACCCTGCCCAGCTGTGAACCCGACTTTTCTCTTCCATCTTCGGACTGTGTAAGTTTCCTCAGTGATTTCATTGTTGAGAACGGGCTCTTGTTTCCCCAAGTCAGTTGGTTGTGTCTGACTTTACATTTTGGGGCTGTTGTAGGTTGTTTTGGAGTCGTTTTGGCCACGATAGGGCCAAGAATGGCTCAGGAATTGTTTTTCCCTATCCAAGCTATGAATCGCTTATTTGACTGCATGTATGCAGTGGTTGGTCTCCAGACGTGTTGGAGTAGGGACGAGGGCTTGGTTTGCTTGATAAACCTGGTGTGTTCGGGAACCACACAGACAGAGCTAGAGGCTGGCTTTCTTCTCCACAACCCCTGAATAGCACTGGAAGGGAAGTCAGTGCCTGAAGGAATGTGCAGCAGAGAAGGGACTGATTCCTTGTGTTGGGTGTGTGTGTGTGTTTTAGAAGTCAGGCTAGTTTTGGTGTAGGTGTCCCTAGCTCTGTAATGAGCTCACCATCTTAGCATTTAGCCTTTCCCAGCTCCTGGATGGCCTGATAAACCCAACTGTGTTGGCTTGGCTGATCCATTGTTTGCTTGATAAACCCAACTGTGTTGGCTTGGCATGTTTTATTATCCTTGGCTATGTGTAAGCTTGCTAGTTCCTTATTCCTTTGGGAATCATGCCCGGCTCGGGGGTGGTAGCGTTGCTGAGAGATTAAGGAGAACGCTGGCCTATGGTTGGGTGGAACGTTGCAGTGACGCAGCTGGTTGCGGAACAGTTTTCATAAAATAAGTATTCTTTTCTATTCTACTTCTGCAATTATATTTACTGCTAATAAATTATGATGAACATGTGGAATGAATGAATAAATGTTTGCTTCCACTGTGTATGTGAATGATTATGCATCTTAGAATATTTTATGTTCAAGCATTTCAGTTTTATATATGTCCATATTCATGGGGAAATTTTCCCAGATGGTTAATGTCTTGGTAGTGTCCTCTTCGTCGGTCGGAGGGTCGGGGACGTCACAGCTTGACCTGTAGTACTTGTGTTATCCAGTCTTTTCCCTTTGTAGGATACTATCTCCCATATTTTCATAAATTTAAACAGGGTTGTTATTATGGATTTCAATACAAGATAATTGTTTCCAATTAATTTAGGCATTCAGTCATTAACATGGTTTGTGATTCCATATTCTTAGCTTCAACTCTAAAACCCTTCCACACAATTGGTCTGGTCGGGCCTATCTAGATTAAAATACATGCTGGAAAACAACAACAAAATTAGGGCTTGGAAAATTAAATAGATTTACCTGAAATTCTGGACATCAAAGAACTATCTTCTAATTGGTAGAAATTGGACATAAAAAATCATCCCTCTTCTTCAGCAAACAATTTGCCTACTCTCCTATTGCTGCTCCTTGAATTTGTGACTATTAGAGAAGAGGGCAGCACAATCCTCTCCTCCCAGAAGTGCTCTGATAACTGAATAATGACTGGTACTCAAACTAAAATAATGTTCCTAAAATATATTATTTATTTGCAAGAAATTCCATAAATGTACATTATTATTATCATATCTAGCAACTAATTTAGACAATATTGTCCTTGATCGGTTTAAAACATTAACCATGTCAAGGATCTTGCATAATTTGAATTAATTTCCTTTATAATTATTATTTGTCAACCCTATTATCACCACTGAATCTCTTAATAGTAAATACATTGCAAGGACTTGACACCAATATCTTTACCTGAATTATAAAGGTTTGGGAGTTTCTGACGCCTCAAAAAAAATATGAGTTGGTGAACCCAATTCCCAAGGAGAGGAAAAAACATAATCCCTCCTTGCCACAAAAGAGCTCCCTGCGCCTTAACTCTCCCTCGATTTCCTTTTCTTCCAGACAAGGAATTTCATTCTTGTTAAGGATCTTGCATAATTTGAATGAATTGATTCAATAATTATTATCCATTAAGCGTATTGACACCACTAAATTCCTTAATACGTTATTAGGGATTGAACCCATTTTATCTTTAACTAATTGTAAAGCTTTAATATTTGTTGACACCTTAGCTTCCTAATCACAAAAGAGCTCCCTGTCATGACCCTCCATGAGTTTTCTTTTCTTTTGGATAGCTGACGAGTCACAAGAAATTTTGAAAATGCAAAAAGATACATCTATTCAATTGCATTATGAGACTTTTGCCAAGAAGCATGATATTAAGCGGGAACAACTCATCGATTAATAATCTCTCTTCATCATCATCCTCATCAAATTTGCTTCTGAAAATGGTGTTTGACAACTTCATGTATATGGAGACTCTCTTTCGGATTTCTTTGCCACAAACAAACCCGCAGGTGACTATCAGGTTGACGAGGCCACCAAAATGTTTGTTGAAATGGCCACAGTCGCGAAGAAATCCAAATTGTGGCAAATATCAACACTAACGACTCACGAGCCCTGTTAGATCTAGAGTTGCGCTATCAGTGAAATTATTTGCAACACCAAAACCTTATTAGACAACAAAACCAAGAAACAAACAAAAAAATCACATGGCAACCTAAGCACCTGTCCAGGTAAATACAGGATAGGCCATAGGCCGGCATAGCTGACACTAGAAAACACGAACAACAGAGTCGAAATAAACTCCACCAGATAATATTTGAATCCATCCAGGCCAAAAGCCTCGTCAAACCTACCGAAACCCTTGTCAAATCGGTACACCAATAAAGTAAATCCGTAAATGCAATGTCTAACGTCATTCAAAACAAGCATCACTTTGAACCCCCGAAATCAATCAAATCAACGATTTTTGCACTAAACATTAAACAAAACTATAGAAACCTGAAATATTAACCTTGCAAGAAAATATTGATATAACTGTGACGTCACTATATACCTCCAGAAACTTTAGCCAAACCTATAGGAATTTAAAATATTAACCTCATACGAAATGATTAATCCAATTTTGTCGTTTCTATGTATCCCCTCAGGGGACATAATAATGATTAGAAAAGTCATAGAAACCATTTTTTTAATTTGTATTTACAAAACAAAACAATAGAAAATATGTTTTCATTTACATTTAGTCAATGTCTAGGAGAATTGTATAACATATAACATGATACTCTAATACAATAATGATTGTAAAATAAATTCATTGAAACCAAACTTTTTTATTTACATTTTAGAAAACAAAATTCTCATTTTCATCTAGTCAATATGGAGGAGACTCATTTTCATCTAGTCAATATGGAGGAGACTCGAGAGTTATGTTAAGGTGATGTTAATGGAAATTGGAAGTTTGACTAAATTGGCCATGAGTCCCTTACGAAGGGTGAGGATGTACAATTATAATCAGATAATATAATATTGTAGGATAGAAATAGATTTTCATTTCTTCTTCATTCAAATTGGATATTGTTGATAGTTTGTGTATATATGGGAATCATTGAAATTGCATGATTTTAGCGTTAATTAGCCAGACCTGCAATGGAATTCAAAATTGGAGATGACACATTTTGAGCTGATTTCTCTTGCCATTTAGCTTTCTCCAGCAGTTATAAGAACGTTCCATCACACGGTCTTATATTATTGGTCAATAACATTGTCTTATATTATTGGTCAATAACACGATCTTATATTATTGGTTCCATCACACGATGCCTTTGGTCAATAATAAGAAGAGGTAGACTGATAAAATAATTTTAGTTTAAAATTGATTTAATTGGGCACGAATCTTTTGATGCCAGAGAATATCTCTATTCATGGATAATTTTGCCATGCTTTGAAACCCTCCCTTTTTATTTCTCCTTAAAATATTGTAATGGTATTGCAATAAAAGATTGGAGTAAAATACTTGTATTTTCACTCTTTTCAAGTCTACACATTTATACAAAGGCAATCTAATTATGTTTCAGTATAAGTGATCTACATACAACAGAGTTTCCTAGAATTTCTTGGTTTTGCACTTGGTCATAAGTTTTTTCCCCTTCGGTTCTGTCTGCAGATTCGATACCTCAAAATCAATGAAAATAAAGGATAACAAGACTTTCCATAGGTTATATACATCACAATGGAAGGTGAATATGAACCATGGATGATTTAGAATTAGACATTTGTTGGTATAGTCTTTTTAGGAATTTATTGATTTTCTACATTCTCAATTTCTATTGGTTGTAGACTTTAAGCATAGCCAAGCAAGGGGTAAATGAGCAACTGCCAGTTATCAGGCTATTCTTTTTGCAGGTGTAGGGAGTCCTCACACAAAAACTTGAAGTTTTGCACAGTTCTTTCTTTAATTGATTTGCCCCCTGAATCTTATTTTGTAGAGATAATCTATTGAGAGAGCAAAACATCAAGGTTTCATGTAACTTTACATCCACTATAAAAATAGCAGTCCTACAATAATATTTGGTGGATATGAAACGAGCATTTCCATATGACAATGGAAATGCACAAGGTTGAATTTTTATTTGCATTAATGATCTTTTTCCAAAGGGGACTATAAATTCAACAAAGCGATAACACTGATTTAAAATACATGCTAGGTCAATAAACCTAGCATGATCTCCTACCTTTATGTAAGGATAAAAGTTTTGGATATAATCATTTATGTGTCCTATGCAGCTGTAACATATGACAATGCATACTTGCATTAATGTCATGAGCTCCTCTAGATGGTATACACTCTTTTGAATTGTTGAAGTATCTTGTACATCTGAACAAATTTACCTCATTTACTTTCCATTGTATCAAGAAACCATAATACTGTGCACATTTGAGATAGCAGTGCATTATTAAAATCAATTAATTGACAAGAGATCTTTGCTTCCACTTCACAGGCTGTTATGCCCAGTATTTGTGTAGGATTTAGGCATTATTAAATCAATTAATTGACGAGAGATCTTTGCTTCCACTTCACAGGCTACATTATGCCCAATATTTGTGTAGGATTTAGTCATTCTTTTCCTTGCATTAATGAAGGACTGGATATCATTGATGATGCTTCCCAGCTGTTATAAAATTGATGTCTTCTCATAACGGTATTTTTCCAAAGTTGACTATAATTTCCACCAAGCAACAACATACATTTAAATGTTTTTCTGGGTAAAGTAAACTTAGCAGGATATCCTACCTTTATGTGAGGATATAAATTTTGTATACAATCATCTATGTGTCCTATCGAGCTATAACACAATGACAATGCATATTCACATTACTGTTGTGACCTTTTCTAGATGGTATATACTCTTTTGAACTTTTGAACTATTCTGTACAGCTTAAGGAACTTACCTCGTTTACTTCCCATTGTATCAGGGAACTATAATACTCTGCACATATGAAATAGTAATGCATGATTAAAATCAATAAATTCACAAGAGGTCTTTGGTTTCACTTCACTGGACACATTACATTGAATATTTGTGTAGGTTGTACTCATTCCTTGACTTGCACTAATGAAGGACTGGGCATCATTGATGATGCTTCCCAGTTATAAAACTTATGTCTCACTTCTCATAATGGTGTTTTTCCAAAAAGGGTGATAAGTTACACCAAGCAATAACATAGATTTAAAAGTTTTATTGGGTCAACTAAAGAAAGTAGGATCTCCTACCTTTATGTGAGCATAAAAATTTTGGATAAAATAATTTATGTGTCCTTTGGAGCTATAAGACTATGACAACGCATACTTGCAATACTATTATGACCTTGTCTAAATAGTATACACTTTCTTGAACTGTTGAACCATCCTATACAACTTAAAAGACTTACCTCATTTACTTGCCATCGTATCAAGGAACCATAAGATTGCAACATATGAGATAGAATTCCATGATTAAAACCAATAAATTGGCAAGAGGTCTTTGCTTCCAATTCACAGGACATGTTATGCCCATTATTTGTGTAGGATTTAGTCATTCTTTGCCTTGCATTAATGGAGGACTCAAGATCATTGATGATGCTTCCGAACTATTATAAACAATTTTCCTTCCTTCTCATAAAAATATTTTTCCAAAAGTGACTATAAATTCAATCAAGTAATAGCATACATTTAAATGTTACTTAGCAGAATATCCTACCTTTATGTGGGGATAAAACTTTTGAATATAATCATTTATGTGTCCTTGGAGCTATAACACAATGACAATGCATAATTGCATTATTGTCATGACCAGCTTTAAATGACAGACTCTTGTGAACTATTGAACTATCATGTACAGCTTAACAAACTATCATGTACAACTTAACAAACCTACCTCCTTCACTTGCCATTATAACAAGGAACCATAAGACTCCGCATACATGAGATAGCAGTGCATAACTAAAATACATACAGTAGCAAGAGTTCTTTGCTTCCACTTCACATGCCACATTACACCCAGTATTTGTGTAGGATGTACTCATTCTTTTACTTGAATTCATGAAGGACTGGAGATCATTAATGATGCTTCCCATCTATTATAAAAGTCATGTCTTCCTTCTGATAACAATTTTTTTCCAAAGTGGATTGTAAATCCCACAAAGAAATAACATAGATTTATGAGTTTTGTTGGGTCAACTAAACATAGAAGTATCTCCTACCTTTATTTGAGGGTGGCAATTAATGTCCATTTCAAGTTATCTGGGAGTTTACTATCCATTTTAAGATGGCAATTTATGAACTATTCAAGAAGCCAACCCTGAATGTTAACTACCATTTCTTAATTCTTTATGGTGGTTTAGATTGGGTCTTGAATTTTGATAATAAAAAAAGCATTTGCATTCCCATAACTGCCATTTATGTATAAACTGTATGTGAAAAAATATATATAAAATAAGGTGAAAAATAATTCTCAAGTAAAATTTTTATCATGTACAAAAATATCTAGAAGCGGTTTCTGCAAACTAAATAGTATATGTTACTAAATGTATTTCTCTATGGAATTGCTTTTATGATTTTCTATGTTGCACCTTGTGATAGACAGAATGCTCAAGGAAATAGGAATAATTTTAATATCACTCAGGCAATTCTTGACTGGCCCACTCCAAAGAATGTGAGCTAGTTGACGGGATTCCGGATGTTGTGCAACTTCTACAGGGGATCTATCCAAGATTTGGGAGCCTGATGAGACTCTTTGCTGATCTTAGAAACAATGATCAACTAAAATGGCAAAAGCAATAGAAGACACATTACAACACATGAAGAAGGTTACATCCAACAATTATTTGAGCATATCTCACAACTCTTTTAAGTGGAATGTGATGCTTCAGGCACCGGCAGAGGGGATGTGCTCATGCAAAATCAACATCTTGTTTCTTTGAAAGAAAAAATTTGATTGGTAATTATGAATCTATGATAAGGAGAAGTTGGCCAACATATGATATATAAAAGTTCAAACAATATTTTTTCAGGTGGCACTTCATTTATCTAAAGCTCCAAATATACCAGCAAAATTTGAAGTATTCTTATACCAAAGAAATCACCAATCTGGACAAGACGTCTGCTATAAAAGATGTGGTTACAATTCACATGCCCAATTGATGCCATGTACCTAAAAGTTCACATGCCCGTAGTAAAGTGTGTAAAAATATCGATAAGAGCATGGTCTAGAGAATGCAAATTCAAGGTTGGGGTTTTCATTAGCCCAACCTACCATTTCACAAGAAGTTTAGGGTTTTTAAGCACTCCCACCAAAGCCAGATTTACACATTATTCAAAAACAAATTCAAGCATTCCTTCAAGAAATTAGCATGCATTCTCTACAAAGCTTACCTGATTAACTGATATTGATCCAAATCTAAATCAATCGGTTCTGATCTTAGAATTCTGAGATAAATGTACAAAAATTTTCCAAAATCAAATTAGCCCTCGCAGGCTTAGTGTTGCTATCATTTGTTGTTGCCACGTGGAGTGTGAGATACTGTTGAGTCTTGTAGCAGCCTTCTGCAGCTAACCCTAACCACCTGTGGCAGCCCACTGTAGCTGCTCGTGACCACCAAGTCTATTGATGCTGCTGTAGGTGACCTGCTAACTGCTATTGTTTCCAATCGTGACCATCAACGGGGGTTGTAGCAGACTGCTACTGCTACCCGTGACCACTAGCAGGGTTGTAACAAATTGTTGTTGCTACCTGTGACCACTAGGTCTGTTGATGTTGTTGTAGGTGACTTGCTAACTATTGTTGCTACCAATAGTGACCATCAACAAGGTTTGTAGCAGACTATTGTTGCTACCCATGACCACTAGCAGGGTTGTAACAAACCGTTACTGCTACCTGTGACCACTAGCAGGGTGTTGCTACTCAATTAGGACACCAACGAGGGTGTTGTTGCTTAATTAGGTCACCACCAAGGGTTTTGCTTCAGCCCTAGTCTCCACGTAACCCTGTTATATGTTGTTGTTGCTTCCCTAGACCACCACCGCCTGTTGTACATCGCTACTGCTTCTCGTGGGCAGTGAGCAGCCCTAGAAACCACCGTGACTATTGTGTGCACTTGTTGGATCCCTAACAAAGCTCGAGGCCCTAACAGGGCTTAGGTGCATAGAGGGTGACCTTAGCAGGTCACCCGTGAGCTATAAAATCCCCAACAAGAGCTAGGGTGCACAGTAGATCATCCCTAGCAGGGCTCGAGGGTGTTGCAACATACCCTAGTTTGGTTAGGGTCACATGAAATGTACCAATGAGAAGAAGGAAAGAGTTTTAGTGTTATCGTGAGCTTGTTGACCGCCAACAGGCTTCACACTGAGATCTGTTGTAGCCCTAGACCACCATTGAGGGTTATTACATATACTACGTATAACGGTAACCACCATAGTGACTGTAGTGTGATAAGAGAAACCAAGAAAGCATAAATGTTGCCACTGTTGAAGAAAAACAACACCAGGCACCAAAATTATCTCTATCAACCTCAAGCAACGAGTAGAGGAGCAGTCAAGTGTTGAAGTGTTGTGTCTATGAGATGAATTACAAATCTCCTTTATTTATGGTCCATCAACATTTAAGTTAGTTCCACATAATTAGGAGTTGACATTAGGGTTTAACTTCCTTTTCATCTTTGACCCTTTGACTTTAATCTTTTGTGGTACAAAGGTCTTTTTGGTGTTTTGACTTGTGCCACTTGGTCCTTTGCTTGATGGTCTCATAGACCAAGGCTAGGGTTAAATGGTCCTCCAAGTATTTTTGTGGTCATAACAAGTTGTCTCAAGGGTCCCTGTGGTTCATTCATGCCCACTCAAAGTACATCTTTGTAAATAAGGAGAATTACTAAATGCTTTATCTTGATCTCCTCATGCCACCAAGATCAAGTGCTAGGTTTCTCAACCAGGGGTATCTAGTCCCTGGAGAAGGTCTCATAGCCCATAGATCAAGGATAGGAGTGCATGACTTGCCTAGACCCGGTCTAGGGCTTATGGTGATGACCTAGTAACTAACTAGGTGCCTCATCCCTAGGCTGCATCAAATGACTCAATGTCAAATACTTGGTAACTAACCAAGTGCCTCCATTCTCCTGGAGAATATCCCTTAGCCCCAGGCTGAGATCCTAGTCCCAGACTAGGTTGAATTCCTGGTTGTTGAATGTTAGCATTAGCATGAATTCTTAAAATTTTGCAGACTATAAGATAACAAAATACAAGTGTAGTAGAAACATCAACAACATCACACACATTGAACACGGTAGTTTTTCACGAGTATTGCTTTAAAGGACAAACCCCCCCAAAAAGAATTAGTAATTCATCTCTTAAATGAGATGACTGAGTTTCTCAATTATTATCAAACCCTAATGGGTTTGTACCACAGATAGAAAATCTACGAAAATGTATTTCATACAAAAATCAGATTAGGGCTTTTTGCCCTAATTCTTCTAGCTGCCCGAAACTTCTAGAATGGCTGCCCGAAATTTATTCAGCCTGCCCAAATATGCCTAGACTGAGACTGAACTTGCCTGAGATCCTTGTGTGATCCCTGTCAACCTGTCTATGATCCCAGTCAGCCTGCCCAAATAGCCTGCTACTTCCTGAAACTCTCTGTCTACTTCCCAAGCCCTCTTTCTGAGCCCTGTCTTCCTGCCTAGAGGTATGTCTGCCCTGCATGAATCCCTGTCAGCCTGCCCGAAGTTGCTATTTTTCCTACCCAGACCCTATCTTCCCTGCCCGAGCTCTGCTGCTTTCCTGAAACCCTGCTCGAGCATCACTGCTACCTGTCAAAAGTCTATAGTAGGCAGACTATGGCTGCCCGAGGGTGGTAGCAGGAAAACTATGGATGCCCGAGGTTGGTAGCAGCCTGCCCAAGGGTGTTGGAAGTTGACCAAGGGTGTTGGAAGCATTCCTAAGCCCTGCTAAGGCTTGTTTTGAGTGACAAAGGGCAGAGGGAGGTGCCTAGATAGGAGATCTGGCCTGCCTGTGAATAGACCAAGACTGTCTGTGATTGAAGAAGGTTGCCCGTGAGAATTCTGAAGGTGATGTGAGGGTTTAGAAGAAACCTTAGCTCGTGAAAAGGGAAAAGGTGTTGTTGCTATTGTTCATTAATGGTGAAACCCTAGTTTAGGATTAGACTATAAAATAGTGGGTGCCCTAGCTAGAATCCTCCATGCTAGGGCATAACCACAAAAGATGTCCTCCACAATGTGAGCGAAAATCTTCCTTGAGTAGCTGTAGGATCATGAGCAAGCGTGTGTAACAAAATGAAATGGATTGATCTTCTTTTATATCCTTTGAATCACTTGTAAGTGGACCAAAACTTAAAAGAACAAAATAATATTATTTTATTATTTTATCTTTTTTACTTTTACCTTTAGTGGTACTAAAGGTATTTTTGCACTTTCACTTTGACTCCTTAGTGGTACTAAGGGTCCTTATGTATTTTTTACTTTTACTTTAGCCTTCTTCAAGTGCCCTGTGGTCAAAATAAGTGGTCAAGGTGGTCCTTCATCCCCATTCAAAGTACGTCATCATAAACAGAGAGAATTACTAATGATTTTATCTCACACTCTATGTGACACCAAGATCGGGTACTAGGTGTCTTAACCAAGGGTAGCTAAGACTTGGAGAAGATCACAAAACCAACAGATCAAGGGTCAAAGTGTCTCACATGCCCAGACTTAGTCTGGGGCTTATAGTTAAAACCTCATAACAGACCAAGTGCATCAGCCATAAGCTGCATAATTTGACCCAAGGTCAAATACTTGGTAACAGACCAAGCGCCTCCATTCTCCCGAATAATGGCCCTCAGCCTTAAGAAGAGTCCCCCAGTGCTAGACTGGGTCATCTTCCTGTTAACTGACCAGGTTCCTCCATTCAAAGAATGGCCACTCAGTTCTAGGTTGAGTCGCCCAGTGCTGGATTGGTTCCACATCTTGGTCCCTAACTAGACCAGGTTCCTCCATTCAAAGAATGGCCACTTATTTCTAGTTTGAGTCACCCAGTGCTGGACTGGTTCCACATCTTGGTCCCTAACCAGATGTCATCATTCAACAGAATGGTCACACAACTCTAGGCTGAGTCCCCCAGCACTGGAATGGTTCCACATCCCGGTCCTTGACCAAATGTCTCCATTCAATAGAATGGATACTCAACTCAAGGTTGATTCCCCTAGTGCTAGACTGGTTCCATATCCTGGTCCTTGACCAGATGTCCCTGTTCTCTTAAGAGAATAACTCTCAATGTTGCTCAGGAAAAATCAACACTGGCAGCTAACCAAGTGCCTCCATTAAATGAATGGCACTCAACTCTAGGCTGAGACCCCCAATCCCAGAATGGGTCAAATTCCTGGTAACTGACCAGGTTCCTCCATTCTCCCAGAGAATGGCCCTCAGCCCCAGGCTAAGTCCCCTAGTCCCAGACTAGGTCAAATTCCTGGTAACTAACCTGGTTCCTCCATTCAAAGAATGGCCCTCAGCCCCAGGATGAGTCCCCTAGTCCCGAACTGGGTCAAATTCTTGGTAGCTGACGAGGTGCCTCCATTCAAAGAATGGCCCTTAACACCAAGCTGAGTCCCCCAGTCCCAGACTGGTTCAATTTCCTGGTAGAGTGAATAATTGCCCCACGTAGAGTGAATAATTGTCCTACATGGGTCATTATATTGTTGTTATAATATTTTGAATGACATGGATAGTTCTTAGGGCCTTCGTAAGGTTTAGGAATAAACAATGAGGATGTAGCCCCTAAAATATTCATCTTTATGTCTAGTGGACATGCACATGGTTCTATATCACCTCACATGTCTTGTAAATGTAATATTTCACTTTCAACCAGGATATGGGTGCCATTACAAGGTTTTTAGCATAGATTATGGGTTTTGGTTCCTTAACCATGTTGCACAAACTAAATCCATGGTATTTGCTATTATGCACGAAAGTAATCTTTTAGGGATAATGCATCAAGAATGGGGCTCTAAATTGTCTTCGTAATTATCTTTCTATGCATAGGTTTAGAGTTTTGGAGGTAATATTGGTTGAGGATCAAGAAAAAGGGATATGATTTCATAATGTTTAATAAAACAAAGATACCTTTGAAGTGACAACTATGATATAGGCTCCTCATCGGAGTAGCAACCACCTGGTGTAGTTCCCTACTGAAATAGATTGGACCTCTAATCCACACTGTTTTAGGATGCTACCCCTCATTAATGGCTAGACAAATCTATGTGTTTGGATACTACCCGTAAGAGGATCAAGGGATAAAAATGGATAGATATAAAGCTACCTAGTACAATTGCCCTTTGAAATAGAGTGGTTTTAGTTCACACTGCTTCGGGTTGCTAACCCTCATCAATGGTAGGAAAATGTCTACATGTTTAAATACTACATGTAAAAGGATTAACGGTAAACTTGGATTACAACTTAGTACAACCCCAAATCTGGAGCACACTTGCATCCTCAAACAACTAATTGATAGAAAACTGCAAATTCAGAGAATTAATCTAACTTACAGGAAACCATTAAGTATTAGAGGAATTCATCGAGCATTACCAGAATTTATATTGAAAGGAATTTGATGGCACAACGTCAGATTCCTGAATCTTTTGTATGAAAATACCTTGGTTTATAAATGCACACTCTGTTCTGGAACAACGACCTTCAAACGAATCCCTAATCAACAGAACTCTGGGTACATCGCACCACCAACACAATTATGTGTAACTTCAACCGTAATCTGGATAAATTCCACAGATCGATTCAATTTCCAGAGCTACCACGATTTGCAAGTGCTGAGACGAATGATTCTCTTTCTCAGTTAGATTTTGAAATTCCATTCCTCAGTCATCAATGATTTGGTGTTCTCCTCAAGCTGTGATATTGGATCACAGTTCTAATCTGAGCATTCTCCAAACGCTACACCTACGATCTGACCTAAGAATCTCCACAATCTAAAAAAAAATCTTTCATACATTAGTATCTTCCTCCTCTCTTCAGAAACCGGTTGATCATCCCTGCATCGAGCCCCTCCTCGAAGGATCAAGGCAATCGGGCCGACATATTGGGGCAAAGGTTATGTTTTTTTTGTTTTTTGCATTTTCATTATATTTTATTTATTTTTGTTTATTTTATATATTTGTCTTTTATATGATTTATTTTAAAAGACTAAACATTTTTCATTTTTTATTTTCTTAATTTTTCATTATAGAGTACTTGAGTCAGTTTCCTAAATTTTAAGAACCTACCATCAGGCACCTAGTTTCCATCAATGTATTATATCTGTCCTTTAAAATGATATCCATGTTGATGTAATTGTAACTTTGGAATGTCCTTTAAAATGATATCCATGTTGATATAATTGTAACTTCGGAATGTATTCATCCGTATATTTTATGTATTGTACCTTGATGTTTATTCTGGGATGTGCCTGTAATGTATTTGAGTCATGTCATGCCCCGATGTTCCTATCGGAAGATTCTATAATGTAAAAAAGTCATGTCAAGTCATTGTGGGTAACCCTCCTATTAATTTATATTTAGGCTCAAATTTTATGATGAGATTCGAGTAAAGTTTACCATTAGATTTGTCGATATACATATTTTCAAAATAAAATTAATTTATAATATATTAATCTAATAAACATGTTTTTATATTTTATATATAATAAATAACATTTAATGTAGTTACATATAATACTCTATAACATTTAATATCCAAAAATGCCTAATATAAATAAAAAAATTAATATACAATATATAAAAAAAATTAATAATCTAATATTTACAACTTATAAACTATAACATTTAATATATAAAACAACATAATATATATAAAAACATTTCATATGTAGTATATAAAAAACATTTAATAATCTATATAATAAGTACAAATTTGTAATTTCATGGAAACAAAAAGACCATATTAAGTTATCTTGTTGGGTTTCATTCTTTTTGACAAAACTAAATTTATTAAAATTCAATGACCTCACTTTCTTGTATCAAACCTTCATTTATTGCCATGAATTGCTAAGCAGAGGAAAGCTTGATGGTTGAAGTGGAAAACCATCTTTGAAAGCGAGGATAAATATATCACTTTAGTATTCATATTATAATCATAAAACTAAGGAAAAGATCATTATTGTTATTGGAATTTCATACTCGGTAAACTAGTTAACTTGTTTGTATCTTCTAATAAAATTGGCATTTAGTTATAAGTTTTGCACTTTATTTTGTAGTCATATTAGTGCACACACCTATTAATTGCAATTGTTTTATACTTGGTTTTATTTTGGTATGTGTTAATATTAGAAATATAATAGAAATATCAATTGTGCTATGAAATTAATACTAGCATATAATATTAATTATTTTAGATCACAACAATTGATGAACCCATACAAGACGATCCAAACTATGTTGAAGTTGTTTCAGACAAAGGAGAAGAATAAAAAATATGATGATGGTGGTGATGGTTATGGCGACGATGGTGATGAGGTTGATCAGCACGATGAGTTTAATGATCATGACCATG
>LPNX010647151.1:20425-38219 GCA_001517045.1 Pseudotsuga menziesii | reverse complement strand
TTGATTTGGTTAGCTTGGTGTCCATTCTTGAGCATAGACTAGACTAGAAAGTAATAAGGAATTTATTTCCTTGATACAAAATAATGGTCTTTGCGGGGGGGTGAGCCCAAAATTCCTCAAAGAATAGCTTAGAAGTGGCCTTTGTTGTCATGCTCTTCTTATAAGGAGTTAAAATTTCCATCTTAGAGACTAGTTGAAAACCACAAGTAAATAGTCATTTTCATGCTTGGTTGAAGAAATCCAGACACATAGTCCATGGAGATAGATTCAAAAGGTCTATTTGGGGTAGGAAAGGGAGTGCACGACCCCTTATTATTGATAGTGTATTTGGTGATGGCACAAGCGGTGCATAATATGATGTAATTATCAACATCTTGTTTGAGCTTTGGCTAGTGGAAGTACTTTTCCAATAATGCCACTATATTTTCTATATTTAAGTTCCATACTACTCGACTTTAATGTTCCCTCGAGATCATATTCTTAAGTTCTTCTAAAGGAACATAGAGGTGGTTGAGATGGAATACAAATTTCTCCTGAAGATGCAATTTTAATATTTTTCTTCGTGTGTGCAATGTTTGATAGGTAATAGCAAAGTTAGGGCCATCATTTTTATAATTGTTTCCACCTTAAGGTATTGTGTCTGCAAGAGTTGAGAATAGTAGTTAGTGCAGCAATCAAAGGTCATATAAGTTTATTTTCAACTCGATTTGTGCTTTCCTTCTTGTCATTGATGTTCAGGTGGACCTATTGCAGGTATATGGACCACTTTTTATGGTGATAATTATGTAAATTTCCCTACAACTAAAAACTGGATACATCTGAAGGTGTGTTGGGTACAAGTGCAGCATAACAATGCACTATAAGTTACATCATGTCGCTTGCCCCCATTTCAATGTAGCCTTCATTGAAGTATTAGAATTGATAGACACATGGTATGTAAAACACATTGTTATCTATATTAGGTTGTATGGCATTTATATGTCCCTGCACATCTTATTTGAATGAGTTCCAAACAAGATCCTGATCAGAGAAATTGTTTGTCAAACCTCTTTGCATGAGGCCACATCAATGTTAATTGGATACCATCCTAATAAAATTAGGACCTTATGCATTGATTGAATTTATACAACAATCACAATTCCTTGATGTGAAATTACACATTATTACCTCATGGAAAATAACAACCTCATCCTCATTGTCATCATACATACCATTATTTTGGAGTGAATACAAATTGCTACACCTAGTTATTATTCAGAATGTGTATTTGGCCATCTTTGACAAGCTTTCTCTACAATTCATCCAGCAAATACTCTCTTTATTTCCTTGCATTTTCCCCATTTAAATCCAATCGTATTCTAGCGATGGAATATATCATTTAACTGCACAATCCTTCCATCTACTATCTCGGAACTCTTAAATTTCCTAGACAACAATTGCCAAATATCATTTCTTATATTTTCAGAACATTTTCATGATAGTGAAGATGATTCTTTGATGCTATATCAATCCCTACATGCATGTTATGGTAAGGGAAAACCAAGATATCAATGCACCATATCCCTCCCACTCTTAAATATTTTAGCACGCAAGCATCACTGTAAATTCTAAACTACATCCATTTATAGAGTTTATGAATCCTCTCCTTGAATCTATAAATTATATCGCTTACATCCATCAATCACTATTTCTTTGTGGACTCTAGGATCACTCCAAATGGATCCCTCTATCTATTTATGCTTTATTCAATGTTATATATATATGGATGAGGGATGGATAGTATTTCCAATTTTTGGGCTAGGCATATTTGTTTGTCTCCTCCTATAGTACATGTGCCATCATTTATCTCTCAATAGGCTATCTATGAACAAGATTTGAGGTTATTTTTCATTGTATGACATCATAGACTCGACACATAATTTAAACATACAAGGAAATAAGGCCCACCTGACAAATATTGTTGAGGAAATTTTATGCTTGAAAACTTTTGAGAGGCTTTAAAGTGGGTTGACAAATGATTGTCCTGTCACTATCTAGGGAGAAATAGAGGTTGGTATCTCCCTTTTAATCCCATTTAGCTATGGAAATTCTAGGACCAATGCACCTCTAAAATTGCATGCTTTCAAGCTAGAAGAATGAGAAAGAAATAGTTTTTTAGTTGGAAGATTCATGCTACTTTTACAAAGGGCATAACTGAACTACAGGACTTTAATAAATATAAAGGGCCTCCTAGCCTCTAATTTTAACTCAACTTACCTTGAAATAAAATATCATTAAGTGGATGCTATATCCACTTTTCTGTCCAATAACCAATAATAAAAGTAAAACACATTTAGCAGCTTCTAGATCCATGCTTCAAGGGCCACTAAAAGCCTCCTCAAAACTAGCTTCTCCTCATTGAAGGGACAAAATTACATACAATAGGGTTTGAATGCTTTCTTACCACCACTTGTCACTTTCCAATTTACAGTGTTCCCTTGATTCATGGTATTTGATCTTATCTTTGGAGAGAAAATGCCATTGACTTATGAAGGGAGTTCCTCCTCTTTTATTTGTAAATCATGCCAATAATCGATTAGATGATTTATCATTCCTCCAAATATGCGAGACATACCTTGAACCATGTGAAATATCTCATGATATCCCTCCAAATGTCCTCTTTTGTGGGACGTCCTTCTTTTACGGGCTATATCCATGCTTCCTCCAAAAATAACCATATTAAAATATATAGAGAGGCCCCTTCAAGTTAGACTATCCTCATAATAGGTCTTCTTAGCCTTGGGGAATGTGCTAGCTGCCAGTTATCTTTTCTTAGCCTAGGGAGTTCCACATATAAAGCATCTACACCTTGACATTTCATTTTTCACCATGATACAAGCATTGGAGGCTTCCCTAAGTTGAGAGTTATTCATTGATGCATGTGCTTCTTAAATATTGCATAAAACCTTCTGAATGGTCTGGGAACAATGGTTTCCTAGAGGATGGGTGTTTCTTCTTAGCTTGATGGGTTCCTATCTCTTCCCAAATGACCCAAATGACCTTTGCAATAGAAATACAAGTGGTGTTAAGATTTGATATGAAATAGTTGGATATATTCCTTGCAAACTACATGGAGTGAGCTCAAATAGTACATTTTAATCTTGTTATGAATGAGCCACATATATTCATAAAGGAACAGTCATTTTTTCATTTAAAATTTGAATAGGTCCTCGAGGTACAATTGAACCACAAAATATTCATTAACAAGAAACCCAATGGACTAATCCAAACAATGACTGATATCATTATACAAAAGACAAAATATTCTTGAAATATGAGAAGAATTCAAATATGATGCTTATTCTCCTTAACCCATAATCGTTGCAAGCTGAGAATCATGACAACAAAGAACCGACAAACTCAGGTCCAAATCAACGCCGACAAATCAGGTAAGCTTTGTAGTGATCACACGCCAACGGAATGGTTAAACAATATTATGAATCAAGTTTAAAATTAAATATGGCTTTTTCAGGATTTGGGTTTTGAATAATGTCTAAAATCCTAAATTTGTCACTGTGTATGCCATGGTAGGATGTTTGGCTGATGTTCACCAAATGTTTGACGAAATGCGCAATCAAGATGTGGTGGCATGGACTACCATAATTGCAGCCTCTTCAAGATATGGACATAAATAGGAGGCGTTGGCTTAATTCTATGGAATGCTACAGATAGGTATGCACCCTAATCATTTCATCTTTGCCACTATTATGTTATTCCCTCGTATAAGTTGTTGTAGATCCCAAGCATGCGAAAGACATTTCGCAAGAAGAAGCCATCTCTGCTTTAGTAGTTTCTAAATCCGTTCAAGCTTAAGTATACCATTGCTGGAAGTAAGGCTTGGTTGTTAATTGTGGTGGTAATTTGTTTTATGCTCAGTCTCAAAAATGAAAGAAAGCAACCCTACAATTTTTTATAAAATCAATGAATTACTTTGATTTAAAACCGTGATAATAGAGACAAGAATTCCAAGATTGTAGAGACAGGTCTGAAATTCAAGATTTTGCATCAAAGTACATGGTTACATTCTTATTCTTAGAATGGGATTTGATCTCCAGGATTTGTTTGGGTAACGCGCTCACGGATATGTATGCAAATGTGGGATTTTAGAGGATGCATGCAAACTGTTTGACAGAATGACTGAAAGAGATGTGGTGTCATAGAGTGTGATTATTACAAGCTATTCATATAGTTGGCAGTGTGACGAGGCCTTGAATCTCTTTCATCGAATGGAAGTAGAAAGTGCTCAGCCTAACCTGAGTAGTGATTACAATTGATGTGATGATATCAGGGTGTGTCCTTAAAGGCATCACTGACGAGGCTTTGAAATTATTTCTTCAAATGCAACTGGCTGGCACAAAGACCTAGTATACTTCATTGATCTTGCTAATATTCTCACCATCAATCTTGCCAGCTAGGGGATGGGAGATAGATAGGCGGTCCACGTTTTTTCATGATAGTGTAGTTAACACAGACGAGGGTGCAAATAATGACCAAAGAATGCCATCCATTGATAGTGGCTTTCATGATTTCATGGGATTTGGCAATTTGGTGATCTCAAATCTTCAGGAGTTTGAGAAAGTTGCTATAGAACTAGGTGATAGGAAATTCGGTGACAATGGATTCAATACTTTAGAAAAAAAAATTCCATCCAAACCTAGAAATTTGTGGCTATACCCTGACTAACTGAAGGTAAGAATCTCTTTTCTTTGTCTATTATTTTAGCAGGGGATAGTGACAAAGTTATTGATGCTTGTATGATGGGAATGATGGATGGGTTCCATCCAAAGCCTAAAGACCCTAATGTACTATTCAATTATATAGATTTCATTGCTAATTCTGTCCATGAGCAGTTTTCTTTGCCAAAGAGAAAATGTATAGATACCAGGCCTACTTAGTGTATCTTGTCCTATTTCATCACCCTCATTGTCATCATCGACACCAACTCCTATTCACAAAGGAATGTTGGTGGATAGAGCTCCGGTTGGATTGTAATGGGATTCAATTAAAAATCTCATAGGATTTTTTATGTGCCAACCATTCCCCTATGTACCAAATAAATCCAAATAAAAGTAGAAAACGATAGAGTGATTGTGAACAAATAAATAACGAGGACAAAAAGGGCTGGAAAAAAGTCCACTTCACCCATAGTTTCTTAAACACTTTTGGTGGGTGAAGGGAGGATGGCGGGTGAAACACCTTTAGTGGTTCCATTGAGGGGGGGTGGAGGGGGAATTGAATCTCCATCAAAGATTTATACTATATACTGAAATATAACATATATAGGTTTCTAGTGTTCCAACAACCACTTCTTTAGGATTTTTCTATTGAAAAATTTACCCATGAACCTACCTACAAGTGCCTTTTCCATCAAACCCTGAACTTTTTATAGTTGCACATCATGTTCAGCCACATTATTAACTTGTTCATGTCTAAATTTGATGCATTTCTTATTACAAAACATATAACAATATAAGGGTCCGAGGCAAGGATTACAAACTATTTATTTCAAAGAAACTCTCCCTTTGATTATTATCATAACAATCAAATTGCACATAAGCTATGTGTCCTAGGGCTTATGCTGTCGACCCCCTGTCAAAGCTTTACTGCCAAAAATAATATATCTTTTACAACACTCAACAATAATTTTCCATTAAAGGATTAGCAATCATTATCCATTAAAGGCCATAATGATCAAGAATATCAAAATGATTAACAAGAAGTGGATGCTAGCTTGGAAACACAGGGTATCAAGCATAACCATGGCCATGTTGTTGCAATGAACATTTGTTTCTTCCAATCCATTTTACTGTACAGCTAATGTTTGGGTTTTTACATGAAGTTAGTGGTCATTCAGCATGCGTAACATGTTATATAAAGTTACTTATTGGGTAAAAGTTACTTTGTGTATTCTTGCGATGATATGGAAATTAGAAACCAGATTGCTTCTCTACTTCCTTATAAGATGACTGGGTTAGAAGGGGTTTTTAAGTATCCTGGTTTCTTTTTGAAACCAAATGGGTATAAAAAAAGGTGATTAGGAATGGTTAATTAAGAAGATTTAGAGGAAAAATTAACAGTTGGTCATTTTGATGGCTGCCTCTCGAAGGAAGACTTTTTTTGGTAAATTATGTTCTACAAAGCATTCCATTTTTTGGGTTTTCTTTATTTATCATTCAGGAGTCTACGGTTTACAAGATAAGAAAGAAAATTTTTCAGTTTTTATGGGTTGGAAAGTTGGAATATTCAAAATTTCATTTGACTTCATGGGAGAATCTATCAAAGTCAAAACTGATGGTAGGACGGGGGATCAAAAATCTAAATTGGTTCAATAGGGATTTATGTGCAAAGAGCTTATGGAGAAGATTATTTGATGAAGGTTTGTGGGGAAAATTTGTGAAAGCTAAATGTTTAAAATGTGTTGATATGGTCCATTGGTTTCGGGATGCAATGAATAAGGCTCAAAATGTTTCATCTATTTAGAGTAGTTTTTTGAAGTCTTTCCCCATTATTAACCAGTTGATTTGTTGGGCCATCGGCCGAGGTACTCAAGTATTTATTGGTTTTGGTCCTTTTATTGGTTTATGCAAATATTATAGGTTATCTTAGGGATTGGTGGCAGAACTCCATAGAAGGAACATCTTTGGGTTTGGAAAGAGAACTAATACAAGAGAGGAGTTGGTTGCCTTACAGGGACTTCTTTGGTTTGTTAGGAGAATGGGACTCGCTTCTATTCTGATTGTTGGCGAGTCAAAAGCTACTACAGATTGGGCTAGAGGGGTAACTGCACTTTACTTTTTGTTATTGGAAAATTGGATGGGAAATGTTAGAAAGTTGATATCTGAGTTCTCACACATTAATTTTTAGCATATCTATACAAAATTAAATGATGAAGCAGATAGACTTTCAAAAAAAGGAATTGATGAATTGGATGGAAATATTTCTTTTAAAGAGCTTAGAGATGAAATGCCTGTAGAATTGAACAGATTGAAGTTCTTTTGATTTAAGAGTTGTTCATCTAGTAAACTTTGTTTACCAATAAGCTTGTGTTTTGGGAATGCATATTTCTTATTTTGTTATCATTATTATGATATGTTTTTTATTATAAGAGGTACAAAAATGTCAAAATAATGTTGAGAGGAGAAAATATAAAGATCTTAAAATCCTATTTTATCAAGGTAGTAATTTATTTTGGATAATGAGAATATTTTATTCTTTCAAACAAAAATGTAATTCGTTGATACAACTTTGTTTAATAATACAAAGTTGTTTTTTAGTGCTTGAGAAAAAAACCAAAATCCTCATGGTCAAAAAAGGCGCTGGTCTATCATCTCCTTTCTTCGTTGTCTTCTTGAGTTTATTCATCCTGTAGTTTCTTAACCTTTGAACTTTCACCAGGTAGGCGGTCACTAGGCGAAACTGAAAGCCCTTGTGGTGGCGAAGAATGCTAACCTGAGTGAAGAACGTTGTGAGATGGTGTGTAAACAAAGGTGATTGAAAGAAGCCATGTGCATTTTTCATTTGATGGACGAACAAGTAGATTGATCTACTTATCAGTCTCTCTTGCAGGTATGCCTCATTAGTAGAGCTCTGCTGGAGGCCAAGCTGGTCCGTGGTCACATCATCCAAAGTGCTTTAAAATTTAATTGCACTGGCATGGCTCTACTCAATAAACTCCTAAGAGTGTATGCCAAGTGTGGGAATTTAATCGATGGTCACAAGTTTCTGGAGAAAATGCCTTAGCGAAATGTGGTCTCCTGGAGTATCACGATTGCAGCTTACTATAGAGCTGGCCATGGCAAAGAAGCATTGACACTTTTCAATCAAATGCAAGGAACATGTATTCTCCCCAATCAATTCACTCTATCCAGCTTTCTCCTAGCATATACTCACTTGGAAGCAATGGCGGAGGTTCATGAAGAAATAATCAGAAGTGGGTTTCACTTTGAATTTTTTGTGGGGAATGCCCTTCTTTACATGTATGCAAAATATGGGAAGATCAACACTGCACGTTATGTGTTTGACAAATTTCTTAGACGAGATGTTGTCAAATGGAATGCTATGATTGTAGGATATGCACAGAAGGGGTATGTTAATGAGGTTCTGGACCGGTTTGAAAAAATACTTGAATGAAATGTGGTCTCCTAGACATCAATGATTGTGGGATATGCACATAATTGCATGGTTGAAGACGCTGCCAAACTCTTTGATGAAATGCCTGAAAGGAATGTGGTATCTTGGACATCATTGATTTCGGGTTATGCTCAGAATGGGCGTGTTGATAAAGCTTACAAACTGTTTGAGAAGATGCCCGAGAGGAATATAGTCTCTTGGACTGCAATGATTACAGGATATGCACAGGATGGGCATGTTGATGAGGCTCTGAAGCTATTTAAAAAAATGCCACTTTGAAATGTGCAATCGTGTAATGCAATGATTGCAGGATATGTACATAATGGCCGAAATGAAGAGGCCCTGAAGCTTTTCCAAGAAATGCAAAGGCACGACATGAAGCCAAACTCAATGACTCTTGCTAGTGTTATTGCATCATGTGCTAATCTGGTAGCATTGGAACAGGGCTTGGAAATCCATGAGAAGTAATCAAGAGTGGATTTGTTTGACAAAATGGATCACAAATATTGCAGGCTATGGTGTGCATGGCTTTGGTAAGGAATCCCTAAGGCTCTTCGAACAAATGCAGCACTATGGAATATCACCAGATCATGTTACCTTTGTCAGAGTTCTATCTGTGTGCTGCCATTCATGCCTAGTGGCCTGCAATACTTTAATTGCATGAGTCACTATCATCAGATTACACCCACAATGGAGCACTATGCTTGCATGGTTGACCCTTTCAGCCGAGCTCATCAGTCATCTTGTTCATTTGCTCACTGCTGCCCAACAAATTCTATTCATCAATCCTGCTGGTCAAGTCTGTTTGTAACACCCCGTTTTTGACCCCGTTGCATTAGATGTATATGACGTATATATGGTAATGATCATGGTGTGGAGCTAAAGGCCAAGGCCCCACCATTTATCGGTTATGCTATGTTTTGGATTTGAATTTGTCACCGACGGTATATCGGGGCATGTGACATATATTATGTTTATCATCATGTAAATATGCATCTATAATTAATTAAATGAACCCGGCCAGCTACAATCACGGCAACTAAAATGAGAAGGGGCATGATTTTCACAAGGATGAGGGTGTGGGGGAATTTGTCAAACCTTGGGCCAATGAGGGGAAAATACCCATGTGTCTTCATTCCTTGCTCTACCCAACCACTTTCATTAAGAATTGCTGCTGGTGGTTGAGGCAGTTATTGCCTTTAGGAGTGGGGTGGCAGGACTGTCAGTCCTCACCCACATGCACACTCCACCACAGAATTTGACTTCACAATGGAGGAGAAACCTTCACGCACTCTCACCACCGTGCGTTACTCCACAGTCTGTTCCTTCCTCACGGTTGTTCATCCACACGCAGACATTCCACTCTCCACTACACAGGCTCACATTTTGTCCGATTCACCTCCACGCACAGACTTCTTTTCGGCTTGGTCTCATGCAGCCAAGAGAGAGGAGTCGTTTCCACTACCATTAATGTTTTCATCCCAAAGGAATCGACTATGTTTTAACCCGTAGTCGGAATTGGGTGTGGATTTCTTTCACGCGCTGTGTTTTTCCACTGTCATTGCTCGCGGAGCCATCTGGGAGCCGTTCAGCCACTATCACCCATGATTTTCCTGTGGAAGGCCATTTACACTCGGGGATTGTGTGTACATTTTGCTTGCTGGTTTTTGTCTTGTGCGTATGTTTTTTCCTCTGTATTTGGGAGTCTGGGTAAGTCTCCCTGGTGGTTTTCGTTTCCCAGGACGGGCTGTGTTCCCCACGTTTGTTGTGAGCTATGCTCACTGATACATTTTGGGTTGTTGATTTTCCCCCACGTTGTTGGTTGTGATTGCCGTGGTCTACTTTACATTTTGGGGACTGTTCTAAATTTGTTTGAGAGTCATTTTGGCCACGATAGGGCCAAGAATGACTCAGGAATTTGTCTTCTCTGTCTTAAGCTGTAACAGCTGATTTATTTGCATGTGTGCAATGGTTGGTCTTCGGACTGTTTTGGGAGCAGGGATGTTGGCTTGGTTTGCTTGATAAACCTGGTGTTTGGAAACCACGCAGACAGAGCTAGAGGGCTGGCTTTCTTCTCCATAACCCCTGAATAGCACTGGAAGGGAATGCAGGGCCTGAGGGACCGTGTAGCAGAGAAGGGACTGATTCCTTGTGTTGGGTGTGTGTGGGTGTCTTAGAAGTCAGGCTAGTTCTGGTGTAGGTGTTCCTAGCTTTGTAATGGGCCCACCAGCTTAGAATTTATCCTTTCCCAACTCCTTGATGGACTGATAAACCCAACTATGTTGGCTTGGCTGTGTTTTGTATATCCTTGACTATGTGTAAGCCTACTTGTTCCCTTATTCCTTGGAGAATCATGCCTAGCTCAGGGGTGGCAGCGCTGCTGAGAGATTAAGGAGCACGTTGGCCTATGGTTGGGTGGAACGTTGCAGTGACGTAGCTGGTTGCGGATCAAATTATTCATAAGATAAGTGATCTTGTCCATTTTACTTCTACAACCATAAATTATGTTAATGAATGTAATGAACAGGTTGAGTGAATGCTTGTGTGAATGCATGTTGAATCCGTTGTGCATGATAAATAATGATAGCTGTGTATGATGAACAATGGCGTTTGTGCATGTTTTACCTTAATGCATTCCGTGCAGCATTCTGTTTATGCAATTTTTATTTATGTACATGTTCATGGGCTCTTAGCTCGCATGGTTAATGACATGGTGATCGCGTCCTCCTAGTCGGTCGGAGGCATGGGGATGTGACACTATTCATCAACGCTTGCTTATCAACCATCTTGTTCATCTGCTCATCATCACTAATGCTGGTCATAGGTCTACTCATCATTCTTCACCGCATCAGCTGTCATAGATCACTTTCATAAGATGTGTCAACACGTCAATAGCATACCCATCACCGTTCATTTACAGCTGTCAATATTGTTTCATCAGGCCTGTGTATAACACCTTGTACAAAGCATTCAGTCAGGAATGATATCAACAATTCAACACATCATTGTCCAAGCGCATACTGTCCTAGAAGGAATATCATCAATTCACAAGCTTCACAATGTCTGTGTCCCAGAGCATTCTGTCCTAGCAGTTCTTCATTCATGTCATCACTTCTTATTCATCATCATACTGTATATGTTCATAGGCAGTATCATCAACTTCATACATGACTGTTCATACACCATTGCATTCTTTACTACTGTATATCACCTTCAGGTCTTGACTGTGTATGTGTTAAGTACAAATCATCAACATCCATAGTTTGTAGGATAGCATACATACCTTGACCCTGAACTATGTATACATTATCATACCTGTCAAGACAAAGTCTTGATCAAACTTCAAATGGATGCCTTAAAGAAAATAGTCAAAGCATCATAAACCCTTCATGCATTGACTGTGTAAAATATCAACTCAGTCATTATCATGCTAGGGCATCATCACTGTCATCAAGGTGTCTTGATTTTGCAATAGGGCTTTGTATACCTTCTTCAAACAAAAATTGTGGATAGTTCATGCACCACTACTGTACATTCATCAATGTTCATCTACAATTAGAGTTCGGACTATATACTACTGTCCATACTTCGGTGGAATGTCTGAAGAAGAAACTACCCACAGTCAACCTCAGATTGTTTACTGTTTAACCCTGGAAATGTAGCTTTGTGGAAAAATTTGGATGGATGACTGTTTGACTACTGCAAATTTTGGGACCCTCAATAAAGTCCTAGATCACCCCCATGTGCTTCAAACCAGGACTGTTCAAGCATGAAGATCAGACTGTAAAAAATCAGGATTGTTTGCACAAACTCAGACTTTCCATTCTCCAACTGTGGAAAACAAGTTTGGGAGTCTTTGCTCACAATAAATGCATAGAAGCATTGGAAAGGGTGCCTGTAGATGCCAAATTAATTTGCAGACCAAGTTTTGGCTGTAGCAGTCCCTCTTTCTTGCTTAGGATGAAGTGGGAGATCACTGCTAGTGGAATAACATCACCATATGTGCCCAGCAAAAGGGAAAGACCCCCAAACTTCACCAAACGGTCTTCACAAACTAGTCTGCGTCCTCTAGTGATGTCACAGCCCACATAGTTAAAAAAAAAAGCCAACAATGAAAAAACGGCCCTCAAACAGAGATATCCAAGGTCTGAAATAATGGTATGCCCCCAATCTGCTGTTGAAGACAGTGACAAAAAAAAAGTACGGCCTTCAATAGTCACAAACCAGGACTATTTGTGGTGTTTAGGAAGAACCCTAAACACTTTAAAAATTAGACTTCAAAAACCTTCACTGCTGCCATCTGAAATTCTGCCTCAGTCCACGAAGTTCAGAGCTGCTAAACCACAGTTATTTTCCTCAGTAGACACCCAAAAAATCTCAGAGTAATCCATCGAAATTTCACCCTCTCGAATGAGAGCACGAGGGCTCTATTTATACTAGTTTTCAACCATATTTTGGGGAGCCGACCTGATAAAGTAGAATTATGTTTTAACCTTTTGGAGCTGACTTGCTGGATTTTTTTTATTCTAGGCCGACCTATCTTATAGATCCCCATTTCTTCTATGGACTGGCATCATCTCCTTCTTATATATCTATATAATTCCTACTTTCTTTATTACATCATCACCATGGGCTTCTTATATGCCCAATGTTTAATCATAATATTTTCAATAGACTCCAAGCCCATCTCACAAATGTGTCTAAGTGCCATTAAACAACCATGTTCTGGATACCAAACCTTCTCAACATTTTGACAATCTCCAAGGGATCCTTGAATTTATCAACTATCAAATGACCACAGAATGGGTCATTTTTCCTTCTTGCCAAACTATGATGTCCATCTAGCCATATTCTTTTTTCCATGTCACATATTCTTCTTGTTGTGTTATCTAATGCCCATATCATCAATGTTCCACCAAGTTTCTGAGACGCGGGAGCGGGGAAACGCACGTTGGGGATGTTGGTATACCACCCCCAAATTTTAGGGAAATTCAGGGGGGGGGGGGGGGGGGGGGGGGGGGGGGGGGCGTCGGGGTCATAAAAATTATAAAAAATATTAAAATTTTAAACTTATAAATGCTAAATATCATAATTCCTAACAATGCAAATTAAAATCTAGCAATTAATCTAACAATGTAAATTATAATTTATTATTATTCTAATAAGTAGCTACACATATGGCAATTCATAATGATCATTTTCAAATTGTACAAATTGTCATTTGAATCTTGATATTCATATTTGATATTTCAACCATTCTAGACTATTTTTCATTGAAAATCAAATCAATGATATTGCATGCAAATAGTAAATATTAAATATTAAATCTGAAATAGAAACTGAAACACTGAAACATCAACATTAAGTTAGGATTGCTCAAAGAGTCAAAAATAGGAAAGAGTCAAAGACTCAGTCATCAGTATCACTAATCAATATCTAGAGTCAAAAGTAAAACTAACAAGTAACAATGGACACTGCAAACTAAAAGTAGCTGAAAGAAATCAACACATAAAAAGCATCAAGGAGTCAAATCCATTGATTGGTCCTCTGCAACCATCTACTCCATGAAGGCATTAGGACCATCAATGGGAATGTCATCATCTGAGTCTGAGTGACTCTCAGGAGTAACCAATGGCACACCAACCAAACCATGCTGCATCTCATCTGGTCCATCCTGCTCATCTATCTATGCATCATCCTCTGGATCCACATCCCATCGTACAGCGGGTCCCATCCAATACTCTGGAGTCTTCCTGTGTGCAAGATGTAGGGCACTGTGCACTGCAACTAGCTTCTCGGCTCTCCTAAAGGTAAGTCTATTCCTCTTGATAGAGTGGATGAAGCTATAGGTGGACCAATTCCTCTCATCTGCGGAGGAACTAGCAATCTGAGACAACAAATGAATAGCAAGATGTTTGATCTCTGGAGCATCATCCCCATGCATGTCCCACCAACCAATGGGGTCATCCTGGCCTAAGTCGCTACGGTCTGCCTTGGCATTAGGATTGTTGAAGGGACCTTTGAGACCTGCAAACTGAAGCCACTGTCTCCGAAGTGTTTGCCCCTCCTCTTCAGTGTACATCTTTGCAATGGAAGTTTGAAAACCCTTCTTGATCTCCGGATCTTGAATGGGAGAAATTCTACCAGGCCTAGAAATGTACCACTTTGGGTTGAGTGCATATGTTGCCATGTGCAAAGGTGTGTTCATTCGATCCCACCTACGCTAAATAATGGGTCGAATTTGGCTCATGTAGAACTCTAAGGAGGGATCTTTTTGACAAATGGCTCCCCTTACCTTACCCAACATGCTGTCAAAAGTCTCATATATTTCTCCAAGACTAGGAGAATCAGTGTCTGTGTAGAGAATGACCTCAACTATAGGGTGCAAGAATGAAACCAAATAAGTGCAATCTACCCACCAATCATTATCCAATATCTGAAGCCTTATCCTCTTCCCCTCCTCTGTCTTGGACTCTGTCCACCTATTCCAATATGGAGTCACAACCATGGCCTGCAATGCTGGCTACACCTCCAACATCCTCTCCAATAAGAGAAAATAGCTTGCATATCTAATATCCATGGGCTTGAGGAATTCCTTCCTCGAGTGAGCCCTATACATGGCTAAGGAGGTGTGGTGGTTGCAGATAAACATCTGGACATCCCTTGCAGCTAATACTAAGGTGTATACCCAATCATTTTTTCCAATGTCTTTTAGGCCATTGTTGAGAGCATGCACACAACAAGGGGTCCAAAATATATGCATGTAACTGCTCTGAACTAGTAAACCAGCTGATCTACACACTGTTGCTGCATATGTCACAACCTGCACAACATTCTCAGGCCCAACCTCCTCTATAGCATCCCGAAGAAGCTCAAATCGAAAAGCTGCATCTTTGCGCTTTCCAGAACAATCAATAGCTCTGAGAAAGAATGGCCCATCTACGCATGTAACTATGATGTTAATAAGTGGATGTTTGGCAATGTCTGTCCACCCATCCATAACAATAGAGAAACCTGACTTCACCCATACCTCTTTCATCTGTTCTTTCTGCATAGAAATATTGGACACCTGCCTCTCTAAGATCATTGTCCTCACCTTGTGCTCACCTGGGGGCACATATGAGGGTCCCGATGATGCAATAGCACGGACCATCTCCTTATAATAAGGAGAACGAGTAACATGGAAAGGGATGCCATTGGAAAAAAGGAATTTGCCAATGGCATCATCTGTATCATAGCGACCAATCTTGCCATACATCCCTGTAATGGTTGGTCCTATAGCACAAGAATGAGAAACCTTCCTTCTTGATGAAGATGTCTGAATAGGAGATGGTGGAGGCATACAAGTGGATCGGTTAGCTTTCCTCTTAGAACTTTCTTTTGCACTGTGATGTTCTTTTGACGTGAAATTTTGGCTAGAGAATGTGCCCTTAGCATCTTCTTCCATTTGCAACCTCATAAGCTCATTTTTTTGCATCAAGGTTAGCTATGTGCATGCAAAAACCACTTTGCCACCAATGCTCAAAAGGTGTTGTCTAACCCGACTATAACTTCCAACCCATGGATGGTTACAAACATTGCACACCCAATGACATGATCCACCACCTTTCTTTCCTTTCCGGTTGGTTGAGGGATCATTGACATTTACTATGCTTGCATAAAGCAACAGTGGTTTCTTGGGATCAAATGTCCCCTTTGCATATTGAGCTAAGGACTTTGATGGGGTAAGATTGGCATTGCCTTCTCCTTCACTTCGACTTAACCTGTTTGATGAGGGAGTTCCACTCCCACTCCCAATCTTTGTCCCAAGTCCAACACTAGAGTTACCCTCTGTTTGAAAACCATATTCAGATTCACTGTCACTGATGTCACTACTATTGCATTGGGTAGAGTTGCTCATATTGCTGGTTTATGGCAACCTGCTGCAACAAAGCTTTAAACTTTTAATTTTAAATTTTTTATTGCTGCAAATTGTAAAACTGTTAGTGTTTTCCTAAAAACTTCATTGCTATTTATTAAAATTTAAAACCTAAAACATAATTTTAATTTTTTTAACAACCTAGTATGACCTATTAAATTAAAAAATTTCAAAAGAAAAATTTTTAATTAATAAATTACAAACTTTTAAAACATAAAATTTAAAAATTTAAAAACTTACAAACTGTTAAAGTTAAAACTTAAAATTGAAAAAATTAAAAAATAGTAATTACAAACTATTAAATTTGAAACTTAAAATTAAAAAAAAATTAAAAAATTAAAAACCACCTATTAAGACTTAAAATTAAAAAAAATATTAAAAATTAAAAATCTACCTATTGAAAAAATAAAAAAACAGTAGTTACAGTTTACAAACTGAAACTTAAAATTAAAAAAACCAACTGTTTAAAGTTTTAAATTAAAATTTAAAAAAAAAAATTAAAATTAAAAACCTACCTTTCAGGCTTTCCTTCCCTTCATGGTGTCAGCGTGGAGAACTTCAGGCTCGGGGTCTTCAAACTCACAGCGTCTTCACAATGCCGGCAGTCGGGTCTTCCCTTCACGGCTCTCACGAGTTCGGAGTCACGACCCTCTTCACGACCATGGGTAAGCTCTGTTAATGGCCACGGGCTTTGGGGCCTGATGACTCTGCAATAGCGCCGGTTTTACAGTTCACTTTCTCCTCACGCGCTGGTTTTACTTTCTCCATAGCACCAGTTTTAACTTTTATTTTTTCCTCACGCGGGGTCGACTATAGAGATGGGTTGTTCACACTGCAAACTTCACACCTGTGCATACTGCAAACTTCACGATGGGCTGTTCATGATGGGCTATAGTTTGTTTCACTCGCGGGAGCTCTTGTTTCACTCGCGGGTCAATGGAATGAAGGTAAAAGTAGTAATGGGTAGGTTTAATATTAAATTTATTTTGCATTATTTTTATTTTTTTTCTTTGTTTAAAAAACAACAAATGACAAAATTCATGGGGGGGTGTGTGGATGCCCCCCAATTTCGGGAAGGAGTGCCTAGACTTCCCCCATTGCCGGAGTGACCTTTAAAACCCTGGGACGTGCCCCCCTGTGCGTGTCATGAAGTTTCCTTTTTTTGGGGGCGTTGAGAAACGTTTCGGAAGGAGCCCCCAAGCCCCCGGGGCGTGGGGAGTGTGGGGGGAAAGCTCTCGACCTAGGGAGGCGAGTCCCCGTGGAACACTGATATTTATTATGCCTTTGTCATTAATGGTTTGTCATCAATGACAACTTTTCTCATCAATATCCCCCTTTGTCATTGATGGCAACCACCTTCATGTTCTCTCCCCCTTTGACATTAATGACAAAGGGTCACCCAGATTTGCTTGTGCAAAACTCAGCTTCTCCTTGCTCCTGTACTTCCCCTAAGATCTTACTTCTTAGATTCACATACATACTATTTGGCTGAGTCAATTACTCTTCCTCTGTCTAAGTATAGGTTTTTTTTTATTTTTAAGATCATTCTTGTGCCTTTTGTCCTTCACTGGAGACACAGTTTGCGAGCATTGTCTGTCATTTTGCATAGTAATATGGGCATATTACTCAACAATACATACATTTTTCTTGTTTTGCAGACATTCTATTGCTGTGGTGGAAATTTCTTCATCAGCACATGCGTGCATT
>LPNX010647151.1:0-17284 GCA_001517045.1 Pseudotsuga menziesii | reverse complement strand
GGGGTTTTCATTGGAATTTGGGTCACATGCATATTGGGGTTTTCATTGGAATTTGGGTCACATCCTTCTTACATGCTTACTGGGCTACCCTGCTAGTTTTCCTGGTAACAACTAGCTATGAGGCCATTGTTACCATAACCTGCAACATCCAATGCAGATTATTGACATACTGTAAATGGAAGTAAAAATTTGCACTAAAGCATAACATGTCATATTTTGCTCATGTTTCTTCTTAAAATGCAATATTATTCTTCATTTTTGAATTGTAACTAATTTCACACGACATATTTTTATACTGTATGGTGATTTAGGTCACAACTAACTGATATTCTCGATGGTTTAAAGGAGAATCCGGATGTTGGAGCACTACTGCAGGTGCCTATATCTACTTTTGTTTTCTTCATGTGCTATACAAATTTCTACTTCTGTAAAATTTCCATCTATTTTCCCTAGTCCCTGCGTTGTTGACAATTTTCTGCAATTTTTGAAACAATAAGTTGGTTTTATGCAGTAGCTTACCTAGCACTGATTGAGGAATGAATAACATTGCTATCTATATATAGTTTGTTGTGTTCACCTGTATATGCAAGATATTCTTGCTCTAATATTTAAAATCAGTTCAGAGCTCTGCAATTAAATACTTTAGGATGACAAGTACGATTTAGATATACAGTGAATAATGTCAAATTGGCACTCATCTCATTTAAATCTATAGTAGATAGCTGATAGCTTGTATTATGTATGCTCTTGTAAGTTCCTAACTAGTGTTAACCCCATGGAAGTTATAAAAATCATTGGAATGACTGGCTTTGAGAAACTAGGTTTTGGAAGTTTGATCTTGGACATGATTAACCCTGCCAAGCCATCCTTGGGATTTGGGTGTTTGGCTATTGGTGTTTGGGATTACCACTTGTCCACCTCTGTACTGGCCCTAGTGAATAGCATTTAACATTGCATGGGGGCAGTGGGTGTACTATGTTTGATCAGGTCTGTTGGTGAGAGATCTGATGGTTGATTTTTGATAAGTGCTTTTCATAACCTAGCCTTCTCTCTCCCTTGTAGCATCTTCTTGAATTTTGGTTTTGAGGAGTTGAGAGCTCAACCCTTTGCACATTCAGTTAAGTGCTTTCTTGGCCATGACTGTTAGCCTGGGTTGTAAGTGTTTTTTTTTACTGACTGTTGGCTATTGAAAAGTTTGGAAATGCATCCAAATTGTGTGTTCAGCTATGTCTGGATAAAGGTAGACTCATACCTTCCTCTATGTTTCCTTTTTGGTGCATTGTTTTTGGTTGATGGGTAGGAATTTCTATTTGGTTGAGTGACTCTGCCTTGTGTTTTTCTTGCCCTTTGTTACATTTGAGCTCTATCACTGTTTTGTTATTGTTGCTTTCACTTGTTAGGTCACTAATGTATGAGGCCAAGTTGTTCTTTGGCCAGTCTGTTTGCAGGGTTTGATGTTGCTGTTTAAGCCCTCGACCCTCTGCATGCCTCAGAGTCTATACTGTGAGCTGTTAATGCACAATAGGCAGAATTGTTGGTTATTTGTTGGTTGTCCGTGGTCGAGGCTGACATTTGCATGATTTATTTATTTGAATAGCTCATTGTGCTATATCTCTTGAGCATTGTTTTCCATGGTCATCTTGGGCTTAAGGGAATCTAATTTTACTACTTATTGCTAAGACTTGGTGATTGAAAACCTTAATGCTGTAAAAATTTAGATAACAACAACACACTCTAAATTTGACAATTCTGAAATTCCTTAGAGAAAAAACAACTTCTGTTGCACACACAATCACTTGCTAATCAAGTTTCAGTAAATACTTCTGTTCTGAAAATCATTCTATTCCTAGAGGATCATCTCTAACAAAAAACACTAACTTCAAAATTGCAGGTACGTGTCACAAAGCAACATATACTTTCTAGAGGGTGTTCATGTTTCCTAGCTTATTATCATTTGTCCCAAAAACACCATTTAATTCTAGAAATATTAAACTTGTTGTACAATACCACCTAGCATATTCAATGCCATCTGGTTTTCCTTCCTTTCACAATGCCATCTTGCCCTCATAACCTTGTACCTTTTACAAAATTTGATGTTGAACCTGTACTATTTCTTGGCTTTCTTTCTTTTATGTCTATATACAGTGACAATGTAGAAATAAACTCGAGAAGCCATGCTACAGTGAGATCTGTTTTTTCAAAATCCCCTTAGTACTGTAACGAGACCTGCCTACCCTGCCAAAGTCATTCTTAGATCAGATTAATTTTATCTCCTTTTTTATGGTCTCTGTATGTGATTACATCTTTGTGATGCAATTTACATGATATGCCAAGAGATCATGGCACCTGTAGTCACTGGAATCGTGGTTAAATCTTATTGCATGTATGCAACTGGTGTATGGCTCTCATGGTTCATATTAAAAGCTATGAAAGCCTGGGTAAATCTTGACCATGTTCTGCATTTTTCTAGAATTTCTACTATTGATGGTAGACTTTGAACTTTACAAAATATGCTTACTGTAATATCGATATAGGAAAGTAGACATTCAGACCTGTTGCGACCTGATATGCTGCTAAGTTGAGGAGTTTTCATTGGGCCAACAACTGTGATCTTGTGGTGTATCCACATGATAAAAGTAAGCTCATCGAGGATCAGCCACCACCTTGGTATTGACCATGAAACTACTGTGTGAAGGAATGATGACATGCTGTGAATTGGAGAGTGGAAGTATTGCCCAGCCACTGCATGGAAATTCAAAGCTACTATCGACACGAAGGAGGTTTACTAAACTGATTGGATGGAGTACTCTCAATGGTATTAAGCCTGTGCTAAATTGTAGTCTTCACTCTTCGATTTGTGTTAGTAATGGCTAGTTAGCATCATTTACTCTTTTCGAAGTGTGAAAAATTGATTGGAAAGAATTACAGTTTATGGAGTCATAAGATACTAACCATTATTGAATTTAGAGATCTTGAACAAACCATCTTATGCATAGTGGAAAAAATTGGCATCAACAAAAAATCAGCGAGGGTCTAGAAAACATCTTCTCGGCAACATCGGCGAAAAAATCGGCAAACCGTGACAAGCATTAAAAAATGAAAATTTTGTACTTCAATAGGGTCAAAATTAGCTTACCGATTTTCCCCTATTTGCCAAATTTTCCTGTTTTCCCCTAATCTTTCCCGATTTTCTCGATTTTTTGTCGGTTTTTTCCCCGATTTTCCCATTTTTTGCCGATTTTCCTAATTTTTTTTTATGATTTTCCCTATGTCCGATTTTTTGAAAAATCAGCATTTTTTCGGGCCGAAAAATTGACAGCCAAGAAAAATTGCGATTTTTTCCACTATGATCTTAGGTAAAGAATACAGACCAACAAATTATCCCAAAAACTATGATAAAAGACATAAAGAGGCACTTATGCTTCTCAAACTGTCAGTCGTAGTTACATTAGTTCCAGAAGTAATAAATTCCATTGTAGCACCTATATTGTGGACAAATCTCCAAAATAAGTATCAAGATTCATAAGTTGGGTGGTCATTGTATTTTAAAAATCTTTTGTTTCAACGTTTCCACCAAGTTACAAGAAGGAGGACCAGTCTCTAAATATTTATTGCACTTGAAGGATCTTAATGATCAATTTTTTGCTATTAAGAAGCCGGTGGATGATGAGGATATGGTTGCTTTGTTGATGCGAAGTTTTTCGCTGTCCTTTGATTCATTTGTTGAGTCCTTACATCTACTTGGGGAGAACCAACAACTTACATTTGAGAAGTTATTAACACTTTTTTGTACAAAAGGAAAGGAGGCTAGATCAGATAGAAGCATCAAATCCATCCACTATAATGAGTGCATTAAGTGCAGAGTTCAAATGCAAAGACAAAAAAAAATGCTAGCAATGTATCAAAGAGAACAAATTCAGATGTTATTACTGCAATAAGCCTAGACACTTCAAGAGATATTGCCAAAAAAACAATATGACTTGGCACGTGGTCAAATGAAATCAAGGCATGCAAATGTTGCCGAAAGAGGTGAAGAAGAAGCAATGGGTGATTTTGCATTTGTGGAATTACATAATCAATCAACTAAGTCTATAGCCTGGTATTCGACTTAGGTGCATCTCACCACTACAAGTGTCACAGAAACTGGTATGTAAATTTCATTAAAGATAATAGTAATAGTGAATCTATTGGTTTGGGTGATGGATGGACTCACTATGTTAGAGGATGTGAGGTTTTTCATGTCATATTGAACAATACTTTAACTTATACTTTCAAAAATGTTCGATGTGTTCCTAACATGAGAAAAAATCTCGTCTATTAGTGAGATAACTAGGAACCCTAATATTTTTGTAAATTTTCAAGGAAGCAAATATATGGTCACTACTCTCGTGATAACAAGGTGACTATAGTTTGTATTGGTGAAAAAGGGTTGTATAGACTGGTTGATTCTAAAAACAACAAAGGCACATGCACCAGCTGTGGTAGAGAATACAAATGTACTCTGGCATTAAAGGTACGGAAACCTAATTTTTCAATATTTATTTGTACTTAATAAGACTAATATGGTGGATGGTCTTCCATCCTTTCAGGATTGTTAGAGGTATGTGCAGGATTTTTAGAGATACGTGCAATCTGTAAGTTATGAAAACAACATTGTCTTTCATTTGATACTGACAATAAAACATGGCAAGCCAAATGAGTTTTGGACCTAGTACATGTTGATTTGCATGGTCCAATGAAAACACTTACAATATATAGAGATAAGTAATTCCTATTACTGGTTGATGACTATTCAAGGAAAATTAGGGTTTGTTTTATGAATAATAAGTCAAGTTGTTGTTCAAATTTTGTAACATGAAAAGCTTTGGTAGAGAAACAAACAAGTAAACAACTGAAAGCTGTAGGATATGATAATGGAGGTGAGTTTGTTTCAACTTAGTTCAAAGAATCTTGCAAAAGGGAAGGTATACATAGGCAGTATACCACTCCATACACTCCACAACAAAATGGAGTGATGGAAAGGAGGAATAAGATAGTTGTGGAGATGGCAAAGTGCATGGTGCACAGCTAGAATGTACCATAGCCATATTGGGAAAAACCAGTGAATGTTGTGGTTTACATCCTTAACAAAACTCCTTGTAAATATTTGTAGGATATCACTCCTGAGGATTCATGGTTAGGTAGAAAACCTTTTGTAAGAGATTTTCGTATTTTCAGTTGTATTGCTTTTGCAAATATTCCCAAGGAAAAACGTTCCTAATGAATAACTGGATGTTTCTACGAACAAAATAGTGATTAATAGAGATGTTGTAGATGAGAAAATATCATTCTTCTGTGATGATGGTAAATATATGGATAGTACTAAGTAGTGTATGGGAAATTGTTTCTCATTCAAGAACAAGTTCTGGTGTTGAAATCAAACAAGACTCGGAGCCAGAAACATCATAGGAGTCAAGTTCCAAGGAGGGGTTTGGTGAAGAAGAGGGGGATTCTCAATCTTCACAATTGAGAGGGATTCTTGATCTTCACAGCAAGACCAAGAGGGCCAAAAAAGGAAATGGAAATGTTATTATACCATGATGGAAGGATATTGAGAAGATGAGTTGCCAAAGGCACTAGAAGGAAAGACTACATGATTGAGGAAACAAATTGTGCAAGGCAGTGAGTAGATAAATTTTTCTCTAACTTCTGTTGTTTTTGTGTCAGGTATTTGAACCTAGCACATTTGAAGAATCCAAAGGAAAACTTGAATCAAAGGCTTCCATGAAAGTGAAATATGATGCATAGATGAAAAGCAAGACTTGGGTCTTGTCCACATTGCCTCTAGGGAAGAAAGCACTTGGTTGTAAATGGATTTTAAAAGTCAAATATAAACTAGATGGTTCTTAAGACAAATACAAAGCTTGTCTTGTTTCCAAAGGATATACACAAGATGAAGGGGTGTACTGTGAAGAAATCTTTGCCCCCACAGTGAAAATGGTAACTTTTCGACTAGTTATCTCCATTTCTGCTCATTCTAGATGGAAGATATACAGATGGATGTTAAAAGTGACTTGATGTAACCGCAAGGGTTTCATTTTTTTGGAAAGAAACATTTGGTTTGTTGGTTGGTAAAGTCCTTGTATGGACTCAAGCAGGCTCCTCAAGCCTGGTATTTCAAACTTGATCAATACCTTAGAGATTCTAGAGTTAGAAAAACCTATTATGAACCCACTTGCTACGTCAAAAATAGTGACGATGATATATTGATCTTATTTTGTCTATGTTGATGGTCTTCCCATCACCAAAAGCAGTGCCAACAAGATTCAACAGGTGAAATTTGATATTTGATCTATTTTTGAAATTACTGATTAAAGCCTGCTTCATTATTGTTTAGGTGTAGAATTTTTGCAATCTAAGCATGCTATCTTTTTATCACAAGTCAAGTATGCCAAAGAAATCTTCAAAAAATTCAGAATGGCTGAATGTAATCCTACATCTACACCTATGGAAGTTGGCATAAAACTCTCAACTTACACAGACTCACCACTAGTCAATGAGTCATTGTATTGGAAATTGGTTGGTAGTTTGATTTATCTTACTACCACCCAATCAGATCTATGCTTTTTAGTGATTTGTCTCTTTCTCAATTCATGTCTAATCCTGAAGAGTTACATTGGAAAGTTGCAAAATGAATCTATCAATATTCAAAGGGACCCTTGACTTTGGCATTCTATATCAGAGATATGTTGACTCCATGCTAGCATAGCATATTGATTTCAATTACGCTGGATCAGTTGATACAAGGAAGTCAGAAACAGGTTATGTGTTCACTCTTGGTTTAGGAAGGTAATTTCATGGCAAAGTAATCTACAAGCTACAGTTTCCTTATCCTCCATTGACAAAAAATACAAGGCAGACCTCAGTACAGGTTGTGAGGCAATGTGGTTACGAAGAATATTGGTTGATATTCAACTTGACCACGTAGTGATAACCTCACTTTTCTGTGACAATCAGAGTGCTCTCAAAATGGCAAAAAATTCAGTCTATCATGCCATAACTAAGCATATTGAAGTTAATCACAATTACATCAGATAGTTGGTTGACAATCAAGACATTTGCCTTTATTATTGTCCTATAGCAGAGCAAATATTGACATAATGAAAAAACCACTTGGTAATGATAAGTTCACTCATCGTGCCATGTTGTTAAAAAGAAAGTTAACTCCAGCTAGATTTTCATAATGGTGTAATAAGCTAACATATAAGCTTTCACTCATAGTGCCATGTTAGAAGGAAAGCTAACTCCAATTAGATTTTCATCATGGTGTAATGTATTTGATGACAATGTGGCAGTGTTAGATGGAAAACTACTTTATGAGAACTAACACACATTAGCGTTTACTCATCGTGCAATGTTTTAAGAATGAAAGCTAACTCCAGCTAGATTTCCATCATGGTGCATTGTGATTGATGACAATGTGGTTGTGCTAGATTAAAAACTACACTATGAAAGTTTACACACATTAGATTTCACTCACCGTGAAACGATTTAAGAATGAAAGCTAACTTCAGCTAGATTTCCAACACAACCCAATGTGATTGATGACAATGTGGTTGTGTTACATGGAAAACTACTTTATGAAAACTAACACACATTAGTTTTCACTCATCGTGCCATGTTGTTAAAATGAAAGCTAACTCCAGCTAGATTTCTATCATGGTGTAATGAACTAACACATATAAGCTTTCCCTTATAGTGCCATGTTGTTAGAAACAAAGCTAACTCCAGCTATATTTTCATCATGGTGTAATGTATTTGATAACAATGTGGGTGTGTTAGATGAAAAACTACCTTATGAAGACTAACATACATTAGCTTTACTCACCGTGCAATGTTTTAAGAATGAAAGCCAACTCTAGCTAGATTTCCATCATGGTGCATTGTGATTGATAACAATGTGGTTGTGCTAGATGGGAAAATACCCTATGAAAGCTTACACACATTAGATTTCACTCACCGTGCAACGATTTAAGGATGAAAGCTAACTCTAGCTAGATTTTCAACACGGTGCAATGTGCTTGATGACAATGTGATTATGTTAAATGGAAAACTACCTTATGAAATCTAATACACATTAGCTGTCACTCATCGTGCCATGTTGTCAAAAGGAAAGCTAACTCCAGCTAGATTTCCATCATGGTGTAATGAGCTAACAAATAAAAGATTTCCCTTATAGTGCCATGTTGTTAGAAGGAAAGCTAACTCCAGCTAGATTTCCATCATGATGTAAGGTATTTGATAAAAATGTGGCTGTGTTAGATGAAAAAATACCTTATGAAAACTAACCAACATTAACTTTATTGACTGTGCAATGTTTTAAGAATGAAAGCTAACGCTAGCTAGAATTCCATCATGGTGCATTGTGATTGATGACAATGTGGTTGTGCTAGATGGAAAACTACATTATGAAAGCTAACACACATTAGAATTCACTCACTGTGCAATGATTCAAGGATGGAAGCTAACTCTAGCTAGATTTCCATCACGGTGCTATGTGATCAATGACGATGTGGTTGTGTTGATGAAAAACTACCTTATGAAAGCTAACACACATTATCTTTCACTCATCATGCCATGTTGTTAGAATGAAAGCTAACTCTAGCTAGATTTGCATCATGTTGTAATGTAATTGATGACAATGTGGCTATGTTGGACGAAAAGCTACCTTATGAAAGATAACACACATTAGCTATTACTCACCGCGCAACGTTTAAAGAACGAAAGCTAACTCTAGCTATATTTCCAACATGGTGCATTTTGATTGATGAAAATGTGGTTGTGCTAAATGAAAAATTACATTATGAAAGCTAACACACATTAGATTTCACTCACCGTGCAACGATTTAATGTTTAAAGCTAACTCCAACTAGATTTCCATGATGGTGCAATGCGGCAATCACGTTGTGTTAAATTAAAAACTACCTTATGAAAGATAACACAAATTAGCTTTCACTCATCGTGCCATGTTGTTAAAAAGAAAGCCAACTCCAACTAGATTTTTATAATGGTGTAATGAGATAACACATATAAGCTTTCACTCATAGTGCCATGTTAGAAGGAAAGCTAACTCCAGCTAGATTCCCATCATGGTGTAATGTATTTGATGACAATGTGGCAGTGTTGGATGGAAAGCTACCTTATGAAATCTAACACACATTAGCTTTTACTCACCGTGAAATGTTTTAAGAATGAAAACTAACTTCAGATAGATTTCCATCATGGTGCATTATGATTGATGACAATGTGGTTGTGTTAGATAAAAAAATACACTATGAAAGCTTACACACATTATATTTCACTCATCGTGCAACGATTTAAGGATGAAAGCTAACTTCAGGTAAATTTTCAACACTGCACAATGTGATTGATGACAATGTGGTTGTTTTACATGAAAAAATACCTTATGAAAGCTAACACACATTAGCTTTCACTCACCGTGCCATGTTGTTAAAAGGAAAGATAACTCCAGCTAGATTTCCATCATGGTGTAATGAGCTAACACACATAAGCTTTCCCTTATAGTTCCATGTTGTTAGAAGTAAAGCTAACTCCAGCTAGAATTCCATCATGGTGGAATGTATTTGATGATAATGTCACTATGTTAGATGAAAAACTACTTTATAAATGCTAATAGACATTAGCTTTACTCACCGTGCAATGTTTTAAGAATGAACGCTAATTCCAGCTAGATTTCCATCATGGTGCATTGTGATTGATGACAATGTGGTTGTGCTAGATGAAAAAATACACTATGAAAACTTACACACATTAGATTTCACTCATCGTGCAATGATTTAAGGATGAAAACTTACTCCAACTAGATTTTCAACACGGTGCAATGTGCTTGATAACAATGTGGTTGTGTTACATGGAAAACTACCTTATGAAATCCGAACACACGGTAGCTTTCACTCATCGTGCCATGTTGTTAAAAGGAAAGATAACTCCAGGTAGATTTTCATCATGGTGTAATGAGCTAACACACATAAGTTTTCCGTTATAGTGCCATGTTGTTAGAAGAAAAGCTAACTCCAGTTAGATTTTCATCATGGTGCAATGTGTTTGATAACAATGTGGCTGTGTTAGACGGAAAACTACCTTATGAAAGCTAATAGACATTAGTTTTACTGACCGTGCAATGTTTTAAGAATGAAAGCTATCTCTAGCTAGATTTCCATCATGGTGCATTGTGATTGATGATAATGTGGTTGTGGTAGATGGAAAACTACACTATGAAAGCTTAGACACATTAGATTTCAGTCATCGTGCAAGGATTTAAGGATGAAATCTAACTTCAGTTATATTTTCAACATGGCGCAATGTGATTGATGACAATGTGGTTGTGTTACATGGAAAACTACTTTATGAAAGCTAACACACATTCTCTTTCACTCATTGTGCCATGTTGTTAAAAGGAAAGCTAACTCCAACTAGATTTCCATCATGGTGTAATGAGTTAACATATATAAGCTTTCCCTTATAATTCCATGTTGTTAGAAAGAAATCTAAATCCAACTAGATTTCCATCATGGTGTAATGTATTTGATGACAATGTGGCTGTGTTTGATGGAAAACTACCTTATGAAAGCTAATAGACATTAAATTTACTCATCGTGCAATGTTTTAAGAATGAAAGCTAACTCCAATTAGATTACCATCATGGTGCATTGTGATTGATGACAATGTGGCTGTGCTAGATGGATAACCACACTATGAAAGCTTACACACATTATATTTTACTCATCGTGCAATGATTTAAGTATAAAAACTAACTCCAACTAGATTTACAACACGGTGCAATGTGATTGATGACAATGTGGTTATGTTCCATGGAAAATTACCTTATGAAAGATTACATACATTAACGTTCACTCATCGTGCCATGTTGTTGAAAAGAAAGCTAACTCCAGCTAGATTTTCATCATGGTGTAATGAGGTAACACACATAAGCTTTCCATTATAGTACCATGTTGTTAGAAGGAAAGCTAACTCCAGCAAGATTTTTATCATGGTGTAATGTATTTGATAATAATATGACCATTTTAGATGGAAAACTACCTTATGAAAGTTAACATACATTAGCTTTACTCACCGTGCAATGTTTTAAGAACGAAACCTAACTCTAGATAGATTTTCATCATGTTGCATTGTGATTGATGACAATGTGGTTGTGCTAGATGGAAAACTACATTATGAAAGCTAATACACATTATATTTCACTCACTGTGCAATGATTTAAGGATTAAATCTAACTCCAGTTATATTTTCATGATAGATCAATGTGATCGATAACAATGTGGTTGTGTTAGATAAAAAAACTACCTTATGAAAGCTAACACACATTAGCTTTCATTCATTGTGCCATGTTGTTAGAAGGAAAACTAACTCTAGCTAGATTTGCATCATGGTGTAATGTATTTGATGACAATTTGGTTGTGTTAGATGAAAAACTACCTTACGAAAGCTAACACACATTAGCTATTACTCACCGTGCAACATTTTAAGAACAAGAGCTAACTCTAGCTATATTTCCAACATAGTGCATGTTGATTGATGAAAATGTGGTTTTGATAAATGGAAAACTACATTATGAAAGATAACATACATTAGATTTCACTCACCGTACAATGATTTAAGTTCGAAATCTAACTCCAACTAGATTTCCCTCACGGTGCAATGTGACAATGTGGTTGTGTTAGATAGAAAACTAATTCGAGCTAGATTTTTATCATGGTGTAATGAGATAACACACATGAGTTTTCACTCATCGTGCCATGTTATTAGGAAGAAAACTAACTCCAACTAGATTTCCATCATGGTGTAATGTATTTGATGACAATTTGGTTGTGTTAAATAGAAAACTATCTTATGAAATCTAACTCCAACTACATTCTCATCATGGTGCATTGTGATTGATGACAACGTGGTTGTGTTAGATGGAAACTACATTATGAAAGCTAACACATTAGATTTCACTCATCGTGCAATGATTTAAGGAATAAAGCAAACTTCAACTAGATTTCCATCATGGTGTTATGTATTTGATGGTGTTATGTATTTGATGACAATGTGACTCTTTTAAATAGAAAACTACCTTATGAATTCTAACACACATTAACTTTCACTCACTGTGCAATGTTTTAAAAACAAAATCTAACTCAAGCTAGATTTCCATCTTGGTGGAATGAGCTAACACACATTTTCTTTCACTCATCGTACAATGCTTTAAGAATGACAACTAACACGTTGTTAAAAGGTAAGCTAATTATAGCTAGATTTCCGTCATCTTGTTATGTATTTGATAACAATGTGTTTGTTTTAGATAGAAAACTACCTTATGAAAACTAACACGCATTAACTTTCACTCAGCGTGCAATGTTTTAAGAACAAAAGCTAACTCCAGCTAAATTTCCATCATGGTGCAATGAACTAACACGCATTAGCTTTCACTCATCATGACATGTTGTTAGAAGGAAAGCTAATTCCAGTTAAATTTCCATCATGATATAATGTAGGACAATGTGGTTGTGTTAGATGGAAAACTAACTTATGACAGCTAACAAATTAGCTTTTACTCATCGTGCAATGTCTTAAGAATGAAAGGTAACTCCAAATAAATTTCCATCATGGTGAATTGTGATTGATGACAATGTCGTTGTGCTAGATGGAAAACTACATTATGAAAGGTAACACACATTAGATTTCACTCACCGTGCAACGATTTAAGGATGAAAGCTAACTCCAAGTAGATATCCATTGCGGTGCAATGTGATTGATGAAAATGTGGTTGTGGTAGATGAAAAACTACCTTATGAAAGCTAACACACATTAACTTTATCTCATCATGCCATGTTGTTAAAAGTAAAACTAACTCCAGCTAGATTTCCATCATGGTGTGATATATTTGATAACAATGTGGTTGTTTTATATAGAAAGCTACTTTATGAAAACTAACACACATCACCTTTCACTCATAGTGTAATGTTTTAAGAATGAAAGCCAACTCAAGCTAGATTTCCATCATGGTGCAATGTCATTGACGACAATGTGGTTGTGTCAGATGAAAAACTACCTCATGAAAAGTAACACACTTTAGCTTTCACTAACTGTGCAATGTTTTAAGAACAAAAACTAACTCCATCTAGATTTACATCGTGGTGCAATGTGATTGATGACAATGTAGTTGTGTTAGATGGAAACCTTCCTTATGAAAGCTATCGCATGTTAGGTTTCACTCACCATGCCATGTTGTTAGAAGGAAGCTAACTCCACTAGATTTTCATTATGGTGTAATGTATTTGATGACAATGTGGGTGTGTTAGACGACAAACTACCTTATGAAAACTAACATAGATTAGATTTTAGTCACCATGCAATGTTTTATGAATGGAAACTAACAACAACTAGATTTCCATCATGGTGTAATGTGATTGATGACAATGTGGTTCTGTTAGATGAAAAACTACAATATGAAAACTAACACACATTAACTTTAATTTATCATGCAATGTTTTAAGAATGGAAGCTAACTCTAGTTAGATTTCCATTACATTCATACACATACATCAATAATATAAGTGCTATGTCCAAATTCAAATAGGAATTTGGTGGTTTTATCTAAGTTGATATCTGTCATTCTCTAATGCTTCTTGGAACTCTTATTGTTATCTCTTCATATATATTTTATGTAATTTATATGTAAATTCCCTTTTGCTAGCGCGCATAAGATGTAGGGGAACAATGTTTCGTGGCATACAAAAGGGATACCCTATTATTTTGAATTATTGCAACTATATTACCTTTTTGAACATACACTTCATATGGTTTTACTTTAATTACAAACTACAATTCAAATGTCTTACAGAAATTGGGAGGAGTTACAATGGAAAATATAATTTTGATAAGAGGGACTATGTTAACCTCCTAATTAATGGTCAAGTTATTCGACTAGGAAGGGTTGAATCTACAGATACTACAACTCATTATGGTGGAGAAAGGCTTAATGTAGGATATGTTATGGTTTTGATAATTGATGTTATTGAACCACATTAGATTGTGGAATATATTGATGAAGGGGACTTACATCCATGGAATATCATAGATTTGAGGCATAACAAAGGTAAATCAAAATATTGAAGCACATGTTAAGTGTTTTTGATAGTACATTGCTTATTATGTTTTAGCAAATACTAAGTTTGTCTAATTTGTTGTATATTTGAAAATGTCTCTTCTGCATTTGCTATTGGAGACAAGGTATATCTTTTGCAATGTGGAGTGACGGTGGGTGAAGGCTCCATATTCAATACAAAGATTGGTCATAAGGTGCATGGAAGTATGGTAAATAAAGGATCCATACTGGTTAACATTGAGAAGGTGTTAAAACATTATGCTCTTTTGCCACATCCAACAAGATTTGAAAATACACTAGGGGTCCATTTGGATCTTATGAGATTTTGCCAGAATCAGATTTGGAACCTCATTGTCATGATCATCAAGTAAATGCTCCCCAAGATAGGCTTACATTCACATGCAAAAAGTTTTCTCTTACACATGAGTGCACAGGAACAGGCATGTGCATTGTCAAAGGGATCATAGTTAATGTCTGTGAGGATGACATGGTTGAGGGTGAAAGGTTAGGTGAAAAGGAATTCGGTGTTTTTGTGGAAGACATAGAAATAAATTGTGAAAGATGTAGGATTGGAGATAAGTCTATGCATTGTTTGGTTAGATGGTCAATAAATAAGTTGGTGGACAATGAAGGTGAGATTACAAGGGTAAATGAAAATTTCAAGGAGGTGCCCAATGAAATGGTGGTATGTGATCTTATAGAGGACACAAGTCCCTTAAACACATGGTATGGTGATATTTATAATGAAAAATATCCAGCGTCAATTTCTATGCATGTAACAAGGCCATATAAAAGGATTAAATGAGTTGTGGCTACAAAAAAAATTGGAAACTTTCAAATACAGAGAGATAAGAGAAAGAAACTGACTTTTGGCAGCAGATGAATGTTGCAAAAAAGATTGTCTTCAACATGTGGATAGGAAATCCATTGCAGCTGCTAGAAGGGGTATGGAACTCTTTAAAAAATGACATTAGGGAATTTGCCTTGAATTCACTCCTTTCCAACACAATCATGTCAAAGAGCCATGGCCATGGCCTACCTCCTACTGTTAGGAAAGTAAAGGACATGAGGTTTAATGGAGATATTATTTGTAAGAAAGCATGGTACAAGATACATAATATTCCTCAAAGCACCTTCTATACTTACCAACATAACTTCCAATAAGGACCTGCCAAAGGAATTCATGGTAACACCAACAAATGAAAACCACGTGCACATACTGTGGCAACCATAGAAATATTGCACAAAATTGTCATGGATAATTCAGATTTTTCAATGAACCGAACACAACAAGTTGAATAAGATGGAACGTCTGCTCCTTTAATACCACTTCCATCAACATACACCCAAATTTCTTTGTTAAAAGAGATTAATGAGGCTCTTCAAGAGCTCAATTTTCCATCAATATCACAACAAACAATGAGCAAGATTTGGAATACTCATTTTCCATATATGGCATTCCCAAAGAACACTAACTTCAGTAAATGTAGTGAATGTATCATGTTGAAAGCACAGATGAAGACAATGACTACAAAAGAGCTAGAAGAAAAGGCATGAGCTAGACTGAAGAAACATAACAAGATTGTTATGTGTGGAAGATATTGCTACTATGCCCATAGAATTATGTCAGAGCGGTATCCAAAGGAATACTTGAGCATTATCCATGATAAAATGGACAAAACAAAGACTTCAATCCCAAGATTACATGTCAAATCAAAATATGTTGCAGGAACAAACTTGGGTTTGTCATTTTCAAGTGTGCTAAAACATGGGCATAACACATGAGGTTTTGGTCATTTATCCCTACCATTTGTACACATGGGATCACAATTTACCAGTACATCTTTTGCAAAGTGATTGGGGACCTTGAAGACCCACACCTTGATATGTATGGTGATTTGCTTAATGAGAGTGGAAGTTCAAGAAACCCACTTTCAAATGCATTGCTTCAAAACTCTATTTAATCAAAATGTAGAGTGTACAAGGATGCTTTCCTATCTTTAAATGGAAGCTCAAAAAAAAAAATATCTTGATTTTAAACCTCTTCCTCCACATTTATTGTTATAGTTGGACAATGTAGCTAGTGATAATAAGAATCGTTATGTTTTCATGTTTCTATCACTATTAACTGCACTTGGTGTCTTCATCACTATTGAGGTTGGGTTCTTGCTTGTGGGGCACACCCATGAAGACATTGATGGAACCTACGGAAGAATGTCTTCCAACTTGAAAGGCTCAGATATATATTTTTTTATCTAAGATGATGTATACATATTGCACAATAGAAGAAAAATAGGTGTTTCCACCTAAACGTATTGGCAAAGTGTATGAATTCAAAAGTTTTCTTAATGGGTACATCAAGGAGGGGAAAAATGCACTAGTTGGACATCTTAATGTCCAGTACTTCCAATTTCTTGTACTCAATGATGTTCTAGTTATGAGGTATAAAGAATCCATCAAAGACATTAAGTGGTCGGAACCACAGTGAGTTGTTGAATATAGATGATGAAGGTCGACCTATATTTCCCACATGGAAGCCATCTTTCTTACGTCCCAAAGAAAATGATGTTTATTTAAAAGAACTAAAGGAAGGAATAACATCATACATAAAAATGTGGAAAGAGACTATTGGCAATGAGAATTCACCAATTGTTACAGAGGAATGGACTAAAAAAATAGATTATTGGAAAAGAGTTCTTGATGCATTAGATGGAATCTATAATGACCATACACCCTTGGATGAAAGTGATTCTTCTTCTGATGATTTTTGGCCCAAGACGAGGAAAAATGTTAACGTTGATGGTAATGAACTCCATGCAATATCAAGTATTATGGATGTGGATTTCGATAATGTGACAGATGAACCGGTATATGTTGGACCCAAGTGCAACAAGCCAAAGCCAACATTCGATCATAGATTTGATGTAGAGAAAAGGAAGTTGTTTCTTGTTAGATCAGGTAATGAGGATGAAGGAGAAATGATTTGGATGGAAAAATCCACCTCAGATATATTCCAGGATGATGACAGCGAGACCCTTCATGTAAAGATTGATTGGTGGTAGCCTAGTTTAGGGAAATACAAGGGAAATATTTTAGAACAATATTGGGTACCAA
>LPNX010647148.1:1156295-1242322 GCA_001517045.1 Pseudotsuga menziesii | reverse complement strand
ATGAGAACTCAGTTCAGTTCTCTGTGTTGTATGGACTCATTCATGTAATATAATCTGTTAATTCACCTACTTGTTCTTATCTCTTGTCTCTGTTATATACGTATGTTTTAGTACGTATTATTGGTAACCTTATGTGATCTGTGAGATTAAAACATTGGTTCCGTTGCCGGTAGTACATGTCTGAAATGTATGCAAATAGATGATATCAGAGTAGGAGATTAAGGATTGGTGGGAACGTAAAGTTGAAAATTACTTGCAGAATTACGCACAAAGGAACAGATTAACAATCACACAGGAAAAAGCAAGATTCTTTACAGAAACACATGAGAATTTTGTAGAATCAGTGCCCCAACTTCTGAAGAAACTCCTGGATGAAAAAGCCGAAAGGGACTAACAAACAACAACTGCTATAAAAACTGATCCGAAGAGGTAGAAAAAACTTGTCAGAGTGGTTTCAGAAAATAGTGGACGACTTCTGTGAGGAGCAAGCAGTAGAAGACAGAACTTCGGTGGAAACCGTCAAGGAGAAATTTTACACAGACCTCACCGAGCAATTTCTGTGCTCCTTACCGACCTTGCTGTTCAAATTCCTGATCGAGAAGGGAGTAGGTCATATTGTCGAACCTCGTCCATCACTTCATGAACTGCCATCAAACTCTAACTGGCCAGAAAAGCAAAAGAGGTGGGAAAAATTAATTGCAGAAAGGGAGTTGGAATACTTCCTAAGCAAGTAGATCGAACTATCTGGGCTTTCTAAAAACCGTCAGGTAGGCTATGGGGGGGTAGCTGGTCATATGTCGAGATAAAGTGGAGTGGATTCTAGTCGACTAGAAGCAGATACCATTCACCAGTAATGAGAATTCGACCAAAAGGGAAATCAAGAGAATAGTATCACACAACGGTATGTCGTACATTTATAAAATAGAGAGGGAAGAGAGACAACAAAGGAGGGAAGCAAGAAGAGAAAGAGGCTTAGTGCTGCATAGAGGAAAGATTCCTAGGGCGACCGACCAGGAAAGGAATCTACCAGAGTCGGGTCATGACTGACATGAAGAAGGCATGGAGGAAGAGGCATCCCCTACGGAGGAAGAATTGTGGATAAATCAGCCATAAGCTCTCCAATTAAGAGCTCCCCATGAAGGAACAACCCTCTCTTCATTGAATCCGCGTACCCGGATACAAATTATTGTCGAAGAGGACCTCCGACTACAAGCTGGTGACTTTGGTATATGGAGTCGACTGGACGATGAGACATACACTGGACGCCACCTCATTATCCGTCGACCAGAGGAAGGAAATTGGGATACGTTTCAAGTGGTACCCTCCAACCAAAGTATCCACTTACTCTTACCGACACATGAAGGAGCACCCCCCCTACCAAATACAGCTTTGGAAGACACAGAACATTCAGAACTGTGGACAAATAGTTGTAGTGGGCCATCGACAGAAGAAGTCGACATCAACCGACTACCGGTCGAAGAAGAATCGACAATCGATGGGAACGAAAGTTCCGTCGACCATAGTCCCGTAGAGACGAATAAACCAATAACCCCACCATCCCCACCCCCACATCCACCACCACCACCTCCTGAGAGTAGTGACAGTGATTCTAACATGGGTCACGGGTCATCACACATTCCTCTATATGAGGGGGATGAGGACCCCAGACGACATTGGTTCGTCTACGAGTCGACTTGGGAGGCCAACTAAGTTACGGACGAAGACAGACAAATGGAAAAATTCACCGGTGCCTTGAGGAAAAGGGCATTGACTTGGTATATGACCTTTTCAGAAAGACAACCTAGAGCAACCAAAGCCAAGATCAAAGCACAATTTCTATCATTTTTCAAAACTCCAGATGCCAAACACCTGGTAGCGAAAAAACTAAAAGCAACATCACAGAAGCCAGGAGAAACTGTCTGCGACTATGATAAGCGATGGAAAGACCTTCTGAGCCAGCTGGACTATGTTATAGATGAACAATTACTAATCCAGTGGTTTCTTGCAGTTTTATCTCAGAAAGTCCGCCGACATATAAGCCTGGAAACACTGAAATCTTAGGAAGATGTGCTTACAAAATCTCTCCAAGTGGAAATGGATGAGGACATCCCAGCATACTCCACTGATCACAGATTAGAACAACAGCTTGAGAGTGTGCATAAGTCTTTAAAAGAGTTAAACCTCAAAAATCAGGATATCTGGTGCACCAAGTGCTTGACGGCTGGACACTCCAAAGACAACTGTCGACAAGAATACAGCCGATAGGACGTTCGATTCGTGCAGACAAAATCTTTTTGCGACATTTGCCAGGAGCATGGGGACCACTCGACAAAATATTTCCCGTTCAACATGAAGAACAGCAAGGCATCCTGGTGTGCAATCTATGAAACTAAAAATCATAACACAGTTGACTGCCATTTGAACCTGAAGAAACGACAGAATTACCATGCAGTCTACCAAACCAATGCAGTTGCACAAAATAATGAGCAAAACAACTTACCAAATGATCAGAATGGTTAGAGATATGAAGGTCGGAGATACGCGCATCGGTATGACAATCGACGTGGAGGCTACGGAGGACGAGGTCGATTCCCTGGGAATCGCGACATCCGATCATGTCGACCCATCCAATGCTTTACATATTACAAAAAGGGACATCAGTATGCAGACCATCCATATAAAGACAGAACTGACCTCAAATTTTGTACTCATTGTGGAGTAGGGGATCACTCACTAGAGGATTGCCCTACCATGTTGGAAAAAATAAATAAAAAGAAAAATGTTAATGTCTTGTTGTGTGTGCAAAAAAATGATGTAATAAATACAAAAAAATTGCATATTGTAACTCGACAAGGAACAAAAACAGGAAGTGATAACCCAAGAATTAGCAAAATAAAAGAGAAAAATATCTACCCTGATCCACTTAAAGAAAAACAAACATACAAAGAAGCAACCAATGTATTCAAAGAATTTGCACGACAAGAAAAAGCTCATGACAATCGACATAACACAAAAAATGAATTAATACAGCTCGTACAAAAAGACAACTTAGTCTCTCAGTTCATTGATTTTCTATATGAAATAAAACATAACAACTCTGAAAAACAAACAAAGAACATCTATAGGTTAAATAAAAAAGATAAAGGTGATGTCGACCCACTTGTCGACCTGGAAATCAAAGGATACCATGTCCAACAAGTAGTGCTCGACTTTGGATCACAAGTAAACATCATGACTCGTGACACTTGGGAACAAATGGGCAGACCTCGACTATATGAGTCAGGAATATACTTGAAACTAGCCGACCAGGGCCTAATTGAACTTATTGGAGTCTGGAAAAACGTTGACAAAACTATAAAAGGAATCTCGACCAAAGTTGACTTCGAAATCAATGACCCTAAGGAAGGATCTAGTTCCCTCCCAGTGTTAGTAGGTTGACCTTGGGGTAGAAAGGTGAAAGCATCGATATCCCTGGACAAAGAGAGAATCAAATTAAAAGGAAATGGACAAAAGGTCATTGTACCTATTCTCCCATCGCAAGGAGAACCTTGGACTGAACCTATCGATGAAGAAGTCGACATCCGAAAACTCTACCAGATTCAAAACAATGCAGATTATACAGAACCTAATATCTATGGAGAACTTCATTTAGGCAACCAAGACTCAGTTGGTTATAATTCAGATGCAGAATTATATGATTGGGAGATCGAGAACTGCGAAACATAAGCAAGAGGGTGTTGGACTATTCAAAAAGTGTAGAAAAAGCCCAGCCAATAGTGCTTCATAGTGTCCATTGTCCCAAAAATATTTGAGAAGAAAATTAGGGAATACCCTACCTTACAACCTACCAATATAAATACTACACAAATACCAAGATACAAGGAAAGAGAATCACCAGTCATGCATGTAGAACAAGTTTCCAAAAATATTGGTGAACATGGCCGACTTCAAAGCCTAGTAGAAACTTTTACAGGACAAGTTGCTCGATGGTGGGATACCCATCAGACAAGACTGCAGACCTAGACAACATCTTCAACTTACTTTGTCTAAAGGTTTGGAGGAAAGAAGTTAACCAAACAGGCTCAGATACCTATATTCATGCAAGGACAGAATCCAGAAGATCATATTAGGACGATTGAAAACAAATGGAGAAGACTTGGATATAAGGATGAACGAGCATGGCCACACCTGTTCCCATCAACCCTCTCCAACTTACCAAACAAGTGGTACAAAATGGAAGAAGCTAGAGGAGAAACATTCTTATGGCATGAACTCAGGAAAAATTTCATTAAAGATTTCAACTTTATACCACAAAATGAAAACTTGGTCTAAACAGCAAAACAAATTAAAGAATTTATCTAGCCGACCGAAAACAAACCCTTAAAAGATAACCGACAGAAAATGAAATGCAACAATATACAAACAGGGACAAAACCACAGTCGACAAGACTACAGTTAGAAAATGAAAACACAGAGGGAAAAAGCTTTAGATGGAAATCAAACCATGTCAAAACGACCAAACCTATTTGTATAATCCTAAAAGTAGAAACAACCGAAAAACATGATACCGACATAATGACTGCAGCCGACTTCCCTGCCACATTCTCAGAGTTTAAGGAAGGAATTCGACCAATCAATGAAGCCAAAGCACCAGAATGGCTAGATGCTAAAGTCAAAACTAGAGAATTCGACATCTCAAATAATGATCGACCAAAAATGGCAAAGATTGGTGACTACTGGAGTGAAGAGCAGACCACAGAGATAGTGAACTTATTAAAAGAGTTCCAAGATGTATTTTCTAGAGATTATAAATACCTCAAAGGCTTAGTCCATGAAATGGGAGAAATGAAGATTGATACTAAACCTGATGTTTGACCTGTGAAGAAAAGGCCATATAAACTAGCTCACAAATACAAAGAGATAGTCAAAAAGGAAATTGATAACATGCTTGCAGTAGGCATCATCTATCCTATTGACCAATCAAAATGGGTAAGTCTAATGGTTGTACAGCCTAAGAAACATGATTCGACCAAACTAAGAATTTGTGTCGACTTCGTAGAACTAAATAAAGTGACACTAACAGACCCATTTCCAACTCCTTATGCAGATGAAATATTAAATGAGGTTGCAGGACATGAATGCTACTCATTTACAGATGGATTCTCAGGTTATAACCAAGTGCCAATAGCTAAAGAAGACCAGAAGAAGACAACCTTTATGTGTGAATTTGGCTCATTTGCTTACAAGGTTATGCCTTTTGGATTAAAAAATCCACTTGCAGTATTTTCTAGAATTGATGTCAAAACATTTCAAGAATATATTTACAAAACCATGGCAGTATACTTTGATGATTGGACAATATACTTCATGTTAAAGGATCATTGCAAATGGCTCAAACTTATGTTGGAGAGATGCCGCCAAATTCAACTATCCCTAAACATCAAGAAATGCATATTTGTGACCCCCATAGGGATATTATTAGGGCACATTGTTTGTAAGGAAGGTATTAAGGTTGAATTTGAAAAGATCAAAATTATCCTCTACCTAAAACCATTTGTAAACCCAAAACAAGTCAGGGTGCTACTTGGCCACATAGGCTATTACAGAAAATTCATAAGATATTATTCAGATATGACCTATCCACTTGAAGAACTATTAAAGGAAGATAAAGAATTCAACTGGACAGAGGAGTGCCACATATCATTCGAGAAATTAAAAATAAAACTAGTCGAAGCACCAATCCTAAGGTTTCCAAACTGGTCGATCAAATTCCATGTTCATATTGATGCATCAGGCCTAGCAATAGGAGCAATATTAAGTCAACTAGGAGATGATGGAATGGATTATCCTATAGTTTACAGTAGCAGAAAATTAAACAAGGCTGAGAGAAACTATTCGACAACAGAAAGAGAAGCACTAGGAATGGTCTTTGCACTACAAAAATATTGACATTATCTTCTGGCTAACCCATTTATATTCTAGACCGACCATCAGACTTCACAGCCCATGAAGACCAGGCACATCACAATAACTATTGAGACCAGACAAGAAGAATTTTGTACCTCCCTGTTTCTTTGGGATGAAGAAACGTTTTGTTCATGGGGAAGATGTTGGAGGAGCAAGTCGATAAGTCGAATTGAATGATTAGCTGACTTAGTCGACCAACCGACTAAGTCGATCGACCGACTAAACTAGAGATTAGGTTGGCCACCTAAGGTCATGTCGGTTCACTGAACCGACAGGTAGTTATTTTGTAACTGTTTTGTAAACATATATATTAGGCTGTTGAGCCAGATGAGAAATTAGTTCAGTTCTCTGTGTTGTATGGACTCATTCATTTAATATAATCTATTAATTCACCTACTTGTTCTTATCTCTTGTCTCTGATATATACGTATGTTTTAGTATGTATTATTGGTAACCTTATGTGATCTGTGAGATTACAACAAGAGTCAATGTTGCAGAATGATCAAGTTCAAAGGGGGTTGAATGTACCACATGCCCCATATTGCATGGAAAAGAATCATGCACACATGGTAAGAAATACTTTGGATGTGCTGAAGTGACCTCATGTAGAGGACAACCATGAGGAAGGATCAGATTCACAGATGCTTGAGAAAAGCTATGAGGAAGAAAATATTAGCCAAGCACTCATTGATATTGAGAGGAAGGATGAAGTGTTATTCTCTATCATAAATATGGATGATCACATTCCATATGGATCAACAAATAAAATTCCTTATTCATCCATTTATTGGGAGGATAGATACACCTTTTGAATGAAGACCTTGGGAGGTGAAGCATTTAATTTCTGAAATGATTTTTTTTTGGGATTGTCATTGTTTTGACATATGAACATCAAAAAAGAATTATTTGGAAGCCATTAAACACCCCCCATACACATGATCATGAGGTGCGTTCTGATTTTCATGTTCTTGAGGAGCTTGAGGAGCTTGAGGTCAAACAAGATGAAGCGCAAGAACTTGCATGGTTCCTAAGAGATTATGAGTTGTGTTGGCAGGCGGTTTTGAGGAAGATAAGTTGCACAACACCAAGGGTGATGTGCAAGATCGAAGATTATGCACAAGGATAAAGATGGTGCACAAGACGGGAAAGTCGAAAAAGAGTCGTCTTGATCATAATTTTGTAGTAATTGGTCATAGTTTTATAGTTTTGGTCCAATTTAGTTAGGAATTCGATCAAAGTGGACCATTTTGTAAAAGGCGTAAGCCTATAAATAGAGAGGAATGTAATGTTGAAATATCCTTAGGCACTTATGTGATGAGATCTTGGATCTTATGATGAATGTTGAATTGATGATATCTTGGATCTTAAGATGAATGTTGAATTGTGGTCTGCGGAAGACTGATTTATGTTTTGTCGCAACTATGAAGATGTTTTTGAGACCCTATTTTGATGCAGAAGTAATATGGCATGATGGAAGTTGATGGAAATACTATGTTTTATCTCTTTCTGATTTTCCTATGTTGAATGATGCAATGTGAATGAACCAATACCAGAGTATGATTGTTATTTTTGGATGATGCGATGTTTCTGTTTCTTAAATCATTTTATGGTGATTGATATGTTTATGAGTAATTATATTGCTACGATCTGGATGTGTTGATGGTTCATGATATGAAAACCTTTATCTGGATATTTGAAGTAATGTTGTGATAGTTAGACAATAGATGCACAAACCCTCCTTCTTACTGCGGAAACATGGTTCTGATAGCTCTCTCTCTCTCAAACATCTCAGGTGAGACTTTATCTACTTCGCAGGTGTTTTTGAACGGGGTAAAACCTATCTGGGTCAGTGCTCAGGGAGATCATTGAGTTAAGGGTGTCGACAGAGAATTAACCCCTATCGAAAGATATGTGTCAAAAAATGGTTCTATTTCCAGGACCTTAGTGTGAGGAGAAGGAGGATATGTTGTGGCATTCGACGAGACCAGATATTCAATATTGGTTCGATCAGAAGGCTCAAGAATTTGCAGCGAAAGAGAATCAAAATTCAAGACTAATGATGGAAGAGTGGTTGGGAAGGTATATTTATTTTGATCTCCATGAGTATTTCTTCTCTGAGTTTTCAATAATCTTGTATGAGTGGTTGGCACAGTTGACCATTCAAAAGACAAATTTTCAAGGAGGCAAACCTACTTGTTGGACCCTAGAGTTGATCCAGCAGTTGAAAGAGGTAGACAACAAAGCATCAAGGGATGTCGAAGTGTTTCTCTATAGCATATTATAAGGATACATCACTGATTTCACGGTCGACACAGTCAAGTATTACAGTGACACAAAAAGGGAGTTCTTCAATGGACCAATAGGTAGGTTTCTATTATCTTTGCAATTGTCGGTTAAAATGCTTATCTGTGAAAAGGGCATATTGAAGATGATCTTCGACAAGTAATGTTGCAATAGTCAAACAGTATATGCAAAAACCCTCCTTCTTATTGTGGAAATGTGGTTCCGACAAATCTCTCTCGAACATCTCGGGTGAGACTTTATCTGCTTCGTAGGTGTTGTCGAATGGGGTAAAACATATCTGGGTCGGTGCTCAGGGAGATCGTTGAGTTAAGGGTGTCGATAGAGTGTGAACCCCTATCAACAGATCTGTGTCAACAAATGGTTTTGTTGCTGGGACCTTAGTGTGAGGAGAAGGAGGATATGTTTTGGCATCCGATGAGACCGGATATTCAATATTGGTTCGATCAGAAGGCTCAAGAATTTGCAGTAAAAGAGAATCAAAATTTGAGACTAACGATGGAAGAGTGGTTGGGAAGGTATCTTTATTCTGATCTCCACGAGAATTTCTTCTCTAAGTTTTTGATCATCTTGTACGAGTGGTTGGCACATTTGACCTATCAAAAGACAAATTTTCAAGGAGGCGAACCTACTTGTTGGACCCCGGAGCTGATCTAGCAGCTGAAAGAGGTAGACAACAGAGTATTAAGGGCTGTTGAAGTGTTTCTCTATAGAATATTAGAAGGACACATCATTGAGTTCACGGTCGACACAGTCAAGTATTACAATGATGCAGAAAGGGAGTTCTTCAAAGGACCAATATGTAGGTTTCTATTATCTTTACAATTGTCGATTAAAATGTTTATCTATGAAAAGGGCATATTGAAGATGAACTCCGACGAGTAGAGCCCTGGTGTATGAAGGTTACAGGTACTTTAGAGATGAGAGTTGTATGGAATGATATGGGGTAGAAAGATGGGAGTTACAATGAGACTGTGAGGGAAGCCAAGGAAGCGTGTGGTCTTCTACAAAGTGGGGTGAGTTTCAAAAAGACAAGAGGTAGAGGACTAAGAAGAGTCCTGCTGTGACCGAAACAAGAAGCTACATGAGAATATAACAAGGGAATAAACGTCCCTATAGTGATGAAGGACATGACCATGCTACGCTTGATCTCGAGGAAAGACAGACCCACAACAACAACGCAACCACACCTTTGTGCATTGCACCACACTTGGCAAGAAATACTAGCTCAACAACAAATTGTATGACGTGTCATCAACCCTCTAATAGTAGCGGATCAGCGAACATATGAAGAAGGCACAGGATGGCGGGAAATGATGTAAAGTTATCTCTGTTTCATGGAAGCATGATCGAGGATCCTGAACAATACCGGTTTCTCTGTGAAGTAGTTTTGACTGTAAGGCAAGCTCAGGATGATGATGTTGAGAAAGGTCAGTTGGAGACAACTTTTTGAGGTCGTGCACTGGACAGGTACATGAAGTTTGTACAAGTTACCACAAGGAGCGCAAAGAAGGATCTAACATATGTTAGAAATAGATTGATCGAAGAATTCAGGAAGCCCAAGTCTGAGTCGCAATATATCACAGAGATAAAGGAGAACAAGCAGTATCCAAATGAATCGGTCTGATATTTTGATCAATGATTCAAGACACTGATCATGAAATTTAGTTTTGGAATGAGTGATGCACAACACAAGGAGTGGTTCATTGCGGCATTAGTACCACATATCAGGATGCCCTTGATGCAACAGAAGATTGTGACATAGATTGAGGCTATGGAGATCTCAATGAAGCTGGAAGCTTCACCTGTTGGTGAAATTGGAGTTGGCATGAATGAGATTCAATCGCAACTAGAGAACCTGACGACCCAATTGTAAGATTTCAAGAAGGGAAGGGAGCATCGTGGGGAAATATGGTGTATGAGATGTCATGTGGAGGGACATCACAAGGACCAATGCCCAGATTTACAGAATTATTTGTTGTTGGGAGCTCTGAATCCACTAAGTAATGGTGGCATGCCATAGTGTTGTATATGTCAAGTTCATGGACATTGACACGAAGACTATGTATATCTTTAGAAAATGGTATCTAATCCTACAAAGTTGTATTCTATGTTTTTTCGATTTGTATGCCATGAAGACAAGGAATGTTGGGAATATGATTTACTCTAGGATAGGACGATGGATGCATATTACATGAAGGGAAAAGAACATTGAACGGTGGAGAGCACCATCGCAAGTGGTATAGCCACAGCCATAGTTTTGTACCACAGCCGCAACTGCAGTTTGATCCAACACAACCACAATATAACCTGATGCAGTATGCTTCGCAACAACTATAGTATACTCAACCGTAGTATGCACAACCACAACTAAATACCCCACCACAATAGTAGTTCAAGAAACCACAGTATCAACAAAAAGGAGGATTTCATGGAGGATTCCTAGGAGGACGAGGTGGATGTTTTGGCCGAGGTCGCGGACCTATGCAATTTTATAATTGTGGAGTATTGGGGCACTACCAGAGAGATTGTCCAAACCTGCATTCGCAATGTACATACTGTACTACTGGACATCACACAGTTGAAGACTGTCTGCAACTGATTGCAAAGTGGCAAGAGAAGAATGTTCTGCCACTATAGAACCAAAATCAGAATGTGAATCAGAATGCAAAACATCAAGGAAATCCACCACCAAACCATAACCAAGGACCAACAGTTGGGAAGATCTTAGTATAATTCAAAGTCGATTCTATTGATGTTGCTATCATTACTCGTGGAGGTGCGACAACTGGGGATGATGGCCCAATCCCACAAGTTCTATTGGTTGTACGCAAAAAGGTTCAATTTGATGTCGACACTAAGAGGGATATGGTATTTGAAGCACATGACACCATGAGAAGAGATCCAGATAATTTTTTTGTTTATGAGATTCCACATGTTTTTAATTCCACTCTAGCAGCAGAACCATTGTGACATCATGGTACCCTGAAAAATTTATTTGAATGTTGTTTGTCGCTGGAAAAAGATCCCGATGGGCTCGCTGAGATCCTGAGACAATTGCATCAACCAGAAAAGGGGAGGAAGGAGTCTGTTGTGAACTTCCTGCATAAGAATAAAACTGGAAAGGAAATGAGAATGAATATCTAGATTGGGGATTACGAGGTAGATTCAGTTATTCTAGATCTAGGCTCGGATGTCAACATTCTGATGAAGCATACATGGGAGAACATGGGGAAACCACATCTAGTTTGGTCCCCTGTACAACTGCGGTTGGCCAAGAAATCCAGGGTGACACCAATTGGGCGAGTACCGCATCTAGTGGTGGAAATTGAAAGAATGAAGACATATGCGGATTTTGATGTTATCGAGATTGTTGATGAAGGAAGTTCGTATCCCTCACTACTGGGGATTAGATGGGATAACGACATATTGGAGGGGATCAACTTCAAGAACCATGTGATGAATTGTGAGAACTGTGATATTAGAGTCATAGCCCCAATGGATCCCAACGAAGGAAGAAGGTATGCCTAACCAGTTAAGGAATAATTTGTAGGAGGATGGGACCATGTGTACAACATTTCAGAAGATTATTCCCATCCCACTACAGATGGAGAGCTGGGATGGTGAAGCTCTAGCTCCACATCATCATATTCTAATGATGCATTGGAGAGTGGGAAGAATCAGATGCGTGCGGTATCGATTTGGAAGTGTGGCAGAATCACTCAGTCGCTACTTCGAGTTGAAACAAAGATTGTTGAGTTACCAACATATGAAGGATTGCCTAATTTACCTAAATTTCTGGTTGATTTCGAAGATACGGTGTCAGAACCATAGAGGCTATTGTCATTGGATGAAGCATTGAAGGCCACTCCAACACGTTGGTGGGTGATGCATAAGAAATTGATCAATGGGTGGTTGTTGTGTCGCAGGTTGATGGAAGTTCGCTTTGGTGATGCAGGACAATATCAAGGTGAGAAGTATGATGGGAAGAATGATCCCAGCGATCATTTGATTGCATGTCAAAATATGTGGGTGTCATGACCAAAGGATGAGTGGGTACACTCTTTTGTACACACATTGGTTGAAATGACGTGACAGTGGTATATATCAATCGAGCTTAGAAGAGATATTAAACATGGGAGGAGTTGTCAATTTGTTTTAGTCACACCTTCATTTTTGCGAATGTTGATCCCGTGGTTCATAGTGTGCTACAACATATCCCTGGAATTATTTTGAAGGTAGTTCTAGTTGCATATCCTATAAATCCACATGAATCACCAATGATGCAGTTGATGATGGTGTGTTATAATGTAACATGAGGACCTGATGATGGAGATGACCCAAGGAACGTCGACATTCCAGAATCTGAAGGAAGTCAGAATATCGCGGCACCAGAGATGCTGACAGATAAGGTTCACCATCCATTGAAGATTCAGAAGGTCAACATTGGGACAGAAGAGAAGCCAAAGTTCATGAATATTGGAGATTATTGGGATGAAGAGACTATGACAAAGATCATCGATCTGTTGCACGAGTTTCAAGACTTGTTCTTGACCAAATTTTCTAAAATGTAAGGAATATTAGGAGATTTGGGAGAAATGAAGATCCCATAGAAGACAGATTCGAATCCTGTGAAACAGTGGCTGTATCACATGAATTCGCGATACAAGGAGAGAGTGAAGGCCGAACTTGACAAAATGTTGGATGTAGAAATCATAGAACCAGTCAAAGAATCAGAGTGGATCTGTCCTATAGTTGTGCAAGATAAGAAGACAGGAGAGGTTTGGATCTATGTCGATCACACGAAACTTAACGATGCATGTCTTCAGGACCCATTCCCGATGTCGTTTACTAATGAAGTACTATAAGGAGTAGGAGGCAAGGAGGTCTATTCATTCACTGATGGTTTTTATGGATATCATCAGATCAAGATTGCGAAAGATGGTCGACATAAGACAACATTTGTGACTGAATGGGGATGTTTTCAATACACAGTGATGCCATTTAGACTCAATAATGCACCTGCGATATTCTACAGGATCATATTTTTTGCATTCAATGATTTTATTCAGAAGTTTTTGGAGGTATACATGGATGATTGGATGATGTATGGGTTGGTAAAGGATCATCTTGCAAATCTATGACAGATGTTGGAGCAGTTTCAACAACATCAGATTACGTTGAATTCAAAGAAATGCATATTTTGTGCGCCATTCGGGATGTTGTTAGGGAACATTGTCTGTAAGTAAGGACTAGTGGTCGATCTAGTGAACATTGCGCTTATTGTTAAATTTCCTCCCCCCATGAATGTGAAGAAACTTAAAGTGACATTAGGACATACATGATACTATCACAAGTTCATCAAAGGATATGTCACGATCACAACACATATGGAGAAGTTGTTGAAGAAGGATGCGCAGTTCGAATGGGGTCATGAGTGTTAGGGAAGTTTCTATACCTTAAATATGAAGATGGCTACAACACCAATATTGGTTTTTCCAGAATGGGTGAAGGAATTCCATGTCCATGTCGATGCAACGTCAATTGCATTAGGAGTGGTGTTGGTGAAACCAGGAGAAGGGGATATTGATCATCTGATTACTTTTTCCAATCGAAAACCATCATCTACGGAGAATAATTACACCACAAATGAGAGAGAAGGGTTGGAGATGGTCTATGCATTACATAATTTTTGACACTACTAGTTGTGAGGCCATTTCAAGATGTTCACTAACCATTCTAAATTGAAATACCTGGTGAATAATCCTGTGTTGGGGGGGAAGATATGTCATTCTCTACTCCTCTTCCAAGAGTTTGATTTTGAGATCAATGTGAATCCGGGTCGCTTGAATGCAAGACCTGGCCATTTGTTGGGAATCGAGACAGGTGAAGAACCAACGAACATCAAGGACGGACTACCCGATTGCCAATTATTTAGGATTGGAATGGTTTATGATTATAGGAATGGTACCGAAGGGATTCATCACACATCAAAAGAAGCAGTTGGTTGTTTGGGTCATGGATTTCCAATTGATTTTTAGAGAGCTCTATAATATGGGACCTAATTAGATCTTACATAATGGTGTCCTACCGCATGAGCAAGCACATGCAAGAGTTGGAGGTGGACACTACGGAGGTCGCACAACTAATAGGAAGGTACTTGGCACGAGACTATGGTGGCCAACTCTCAATGGTGATGCGACAGACTATGCGAGGACTTGTGATGTTTGCCAAAGAATTGGGAAGCTGTCATGAAGGGATGATATGCCCTTGGTTCCTCAGGTAACGTTGTAGTCATTTGATAAATGGGAAGTGGATTTAGTAGGACTAATCAATCCACCAGGAAAAAGGACTAGTGCGCGATATATTTTCACAACAATAGATTATTTGACAATGTGGGAAGAAGACACACCAGTGAAATATTGCACTACTACGACTACAACAAGGTTTCTATTTTGACAATGTTGTCACTCACTTTGGTTGTCCAAAGATATTGATGAGTGATTAGGGGAGTCACTTCATCAATCGAACCATGATTGCGCTGACAACGGAGTTTCAAATATAGCACAAGAAGAGCACCCTTTATCATCCACAATCTAATGAGACATTTGAAGCATTCAATAAGGTGTTGGAGCATGCACTCACAAAGGTATGCAATTCAAACTATGATGATTGGGATTTGAATATTCTGGCAGTATTATGGGATTATAACATTACTTACAAAAGGTTGACAGGGCAGACACCATTCAAGTTGGTGTATGGGTAGGAGGCAGTGAGGCCAATGGAATATATTATTCCAAGTTTGCGCATCGCAGCATCGACAGGAATGGATGATGAAGGAGCGTCGAAAGAATTCCTAGCTCAGTTGGTGCATCTAGAGGAAGATCAGTTCATCGCAAGATTTCATCAGTGTGTTGAGAAGGATTGACAGAAAGCGTGCCATGATTAGCACATCAAGAAAAAGCACTTTCAACAAGGTGACTTGGTGATTCTATATGATAGTAAGTTTGTGAAACATATAGGTAAGTTGTAAATGCATTGGTTGGGTCCTTATGTTATCAATTTCATCACTGATGGAGGTGTGGTACAATTGTAGCAACTAAATGGTGCAATGTTTCCTAAGTTAGTGAATGGGATATGGCTCAAGCCCTACAAAGAGGGTCCAGTGATGCTTAAGGCATTGCACATTTTTTTTTTTTTTGCATGAATTGGTAATGAAGAGGCATACACACTGGAAGAAAGTGGCAGTGCAAGTAGAAGTGTCGAGGTCGCAATTAGGAATCAGTTTGGTGATGTCCATATGGATGCGATAGAGTCAAATTGGGTAGTTAATGCAGCAGTTAAACTAGTTAAGTGGCGGCACCGTTAAGCCATACACACCTTTATGGCGAATATGACCATTAGATTGGGAATATCGACGATGGATTTGGATGATGAATGACAGATTTAGTCAAGATGATTAGGAAATATTTCACACGGGTGATCCCGCGCTTTAAGAATTGGAGGGGTGTGGCTTGAAGACACCATTACAATTATTGAGTTGTAGAGTTGAGTGAGAGTGAAGAGAATAATTGAGAGTTTAATGAGCAGTTCGAAGTTATGCAGAGTGACACAATGCCACAAGATATTTACAATGGGAGTATCAGAGGGTTGCCAGTCAATGGCGTTCCAATTTTGGAGGAGGTGGCTAGTATATCAGTGGGCTCATCACCAATTATGCAGAAGAAGAGGGGGTCAGTCGGCCCAAGTCACCCACACAAAAGAAGATGACCATGATAACTTTGGCCATAGTAGACACATAAGTCACAGCGGAAATCCCTGGCTTTGTTCCACCATGCAAGTCCTGCACCAAGATGCAGAAAGTGATAAAGAACCAGAGGTATCCGATATAGATTCCCACATTACCCATGGGAATGAAGTGCACTTTCAACATTGTGCCATGCTTAATCAAGATGAAATATGAAGGCCACGATCTGTTGGCATCTACTAAGTGCACAATAGATCCATTCAAGGCAAGGACTAGGCAAGAGAATGACCCAACCGTACGCACCCCACAATAGTGGGCATTGGGATTGAAGAAGTCGGGGATTTTAGGCCTCATCCATATGCCTCATTTTGGTATGTTGGTGGAACCCAACATATGTGCCAAATAATTGTTGGCATGATTTCATGGTGGATATCAGTGGCTGGACTGGCTGGTGCCAGTCACTATCGAATTGATATCGCAGATTACAAGAATGCCCATGCAGGGGCCTAATCCGTCGCAATACTTCCGCGGAAAAGACAATGAAAAGAGGTTGGCTACAAAGATGAAAAATACGTATGGAGTTGATCGCGACAAGCATGCATATGTTGCGAATACAATCAATGATAATGTTGTTCATGTTGCAGCAAATATTCTGGACATCAAGATGGTGCAGAATAATCGACCAAATCAATGTACTTTGAGGGTCATCGGATATACTGAGCTATGTTCCAGGAGGGGAAGCGACCATTCACTTACAGTTGGCTAATAATATTGATTTCCTTAGTTTCCTGGATGGATCCCAGGGATTATCAGGGCATGGATGTTCATATTTCCAAAGTATGCAAGGGATCCAAGTATCAAAACCTATGGTATCTCATCCAGCAACTAATTGCAGGATTACACATTACAGTTTTGGTTCTATTAGGATGCACTACAAGTTGCAGCTGCCAAGGTTCCACTGTTATCTAAGGAAGCAATGGAAAAATGAAAACGAGTTGTAAGATTCTCCATAGGCCCGCTTGGAATCCATGTGCAAGTGTGAAGGAACCAAAGACACAATGGTTAGATACGCAGTATAAGCTAACTAGTGAAGAGATGGACGCAGTAGTGGATGAGTGGCATGCAGCATGGAGGGAGCTGATCAATTTGGAGGAAGTATCAGATACAGAAGCGGGTCCTCCAGCCGATGGTCTAGTGGATAAAGAAGCAGTACAAGAAAGTGACCAAGAGTCGCGAGAGGAATCATCACAGAATCTAACAGATTCAGAAGTGAAGTGACAATACGAAGAGACACGGACAAAGAGAAGACAAGAAAAAGGAGAGGCCAGTGGAAAAGCGTCAATGGTGGATGAACAAGTGAACTGTATCATTGCAGCAATCACAGCGACAATGAATACAAGCGAGTCACAGCTAAGGAATCAGTCAACTAAGGGATTCCAAGAGGTAAAGTCACAACTGACATATTTTATTAATTCCATATTAGAAAGAGTTCCCGAAGCAAACTTGTTGCAGAGAACGGGAAAGATAAGTACAGGGAAGATGGTTAGGATTGTGTTGATTCCGTTGCACGCATTGGAGACAAACAGTGAGGACATTGATACCTCACTTTGAAAATATAAAAAAATAGCATTAGATGTGAATGAGTTATAAACACACACCTTGGTGAGACTACAAAAGGTGGCAGCTCAGGAGCTGGTCGACCGTGATCAGGTTATCAATGATCACCTGTTAAAGTTGCAGGCGCAAGAGGAGGTCACAAAGCAATATATTGAGAGCTTGAAGGAGCAGGAGAGGTTAGTCATGGAGAACGCACAACTGTGGAATGATAGAGAATAGTTGGAGAAGGAGGTTTCCTTTTACTATCAGGAAGTCCTAGAGATAGCATAGGAAATGGATGCAGAATCCAAAGCGAAGAAGCTAGGACAATTCATTGCAGGCTTCAAAATCGATCTTGAAGACTTGCAGGCACTAGTAAACCCAAGCACACCTCCAGAGAAAGCTACAGGGTGTAAGGGCGCCATTGAAGATGTCATAACGTGGCTTTAGAAGATTGAGAAAGAGGCCAAGCTAATTACAGATGCCACCACGCAATTTTAGGGTAGCGTGGTCTAGGATGAACAGTTAGAACAACTGAACACACAACCGAGGGAAGCAGAAGCGTAATTGGCTACACTATGGACATCACTTAGAGTGATGCCCCCATTTGTACAAGTCACAAAGGAGGCAGAGATAAAGGCTTTGTAGCAGTGAGTAACAAAGGAATGGGAGCGTCAACAGCATCGCACAACTCAGCTTAAAGAGTTTTAGGATATCAGTGGGTAGTTGTCGTTGAAAGCAGTAATTGCACTTCAAGCAATGTAGGAAATTCAAAGAGAGTTGAACGTGAATATTGTCAAACATCCACTTGAACAAGATGTCACAGACTGCATGGAGATCAGTGACAATATTAAGGAGTAAGTAGACGAAGTCAAATAGCAATATGAGAACTTCAAGATCAAAATAAGTGACTACACTATTTTCGGTTGACGTGGCTCGAGGGTGAGCCACAAGATTGTGTTGGGGGCCTGTTGGCAAGCGGTTTTGAGGAAGATAAGCTACACAACACTGAGGGTGATGCAAAATATCAAAGATGATGTGCAAGGATAAAGATGGCGTGCAAGGCAGGAAAGTCAACAAAAAGTCGGCTTGGTCCTAATTTTGTAGTAATTGGTCATAGTTTTGTAGTTTTGGTCCAAGTTAGTTAGGACGTTGATCAAATTGGACCATTTTGTAAAAGACGTAAGCCTATAAATAGACATTGGAATTTAATGTTGAAAGATCCTTAGGCACTTATGTGATGAGATCTTGGATCTTATGATGAATGTTGAATTGTGCTCTGCGGAAGACTGATTTATGTTTTGTCGCAACTGTGAAGATGTTTTTGAGACCCTGTTTTGATGCGGAAGTAATATGAAATGAAGAAAGTGGATGAAAATATTGTGTTTTATCTCTTTCTTCTTTTCATGTATTGGATGATGCAATGTGAATGAACCAATACCGCAATATGCATGTTCTTTCTGGACGATGCGATGTTTCTATGTTTTAAATCATGTTATGGTGATCGATCTATTTATGAGTAATTATATTGTTGCAATCTAAATATGTTGATGGTTCATGATCTGAAAACCTTTATTCGGATATCTAAAGTAATGTTGCGATAGTTAGACACTATATGCACAAACCCTCATTCTTATTGTGGAAACATGGTTCTGACAGCTCTCCCTCGAACATCTCAGGTGAGACTTCATCTGCTTCACCAATGTTACTAAACGTGGTAAAACCTGTCTAGGCTGGTGCTCAGGGAGATCGTTAAGTTAAGGTTGTTGACAAAGCGTGAAACCCTATCGAAGGATCTGTGTCAATAAGTTGCCTCTAGGAAAGTGTTGTACCGTTTTGGAGGAGGAACATGATCACACTGTCTCTGAGCCAACCAATGGAGGAATTTTTGCATCCATTACATTGATGGATGAGTGTTGCAGGGATTTGGTTCACAATTCTTCATCCCACACTTCTATTTAAGCCACAGTTTTGGAGGAGGAACATGATCACACTGTCTCTGAGACAACCAATGGAGAAATTTTTGCATCCATTACATTGATGGATGAGTGTTGCAGGGATTTGGTTCACATTTATTCACCCCACACTTCTATTTCAGCCACATCACATGGGAATGAAAATTGGGTGAAATTATTTTTTCTATTGATGCCATAGGAGAAGCATGATACTCCCACTCTTCTAGTTGATGGATTGCTGGTCTATCCATGTGGTTTGAAAAGTATCAATTGTATTTGAATTATTCCCACTTGAAACATTCAACATGCAAGTCTGTTTGTCCATTGATTGGGTGGCTAGACACATGATTGAGATGTGTACTCTCAAGGGTAAATATCTTTCTTGCATCAATAGAGAGACATTAGACTAATTAGAGAAATCATATGAGAAATGGTATGAACATGTATAGCTGCTATATTATGCTCTCAGCATACATGGAGGGGCATGGTATAGCAACTGTGTCTTCCTAGAAGCAGTGATGTGAGTTCCAATGCTATCTTGCACATGGATTTTCATACTTTAAAGAGGCTCAAGATGATGTGGACCCACACTAAGAAGTTCCATGATGGGTGGGAGAGTCTCACATATATTCAGTTTGTCATGGGGTGTGATCAATTGTCAGTGTGGTGGTATGATTTTCCCCTCCTCATTTTCATCCTCTACAATGATAAAATTTTGTTGTTGTTACTGATGTTTGGAAGGAGGTAGATAAAACCATGGGATCCTAGCATTCTTGGGAATGAAAAATTTCCAAAGGGGGCAGCAGCATTTGGATACTTATAGAGGAGGCAGTGCAATCCAAGAATTCTACTCAGTTACCTTAACTGGGTTGACAATATTGCTAAAAGAAGCGGCCATTAAAGAAATGATTATGATCAGAGTGGTGCAACAGAAACATGGTGGACAATTTTTTCAACACTCTCGAGTGCTTGTGCTTGAGTACAAGCATAATTGTGAGGGGAGGATTGTCATGTCCCTCCCTTGAAGGGAAATCAAAAGAGTTGACCTTACCAAACACATAGGGGGTCAAAAGATGCATTAATTAATTAACATGGGGAATTTTATTAAATTTTTATTTAAGAGGCATGTACTTAGTTTTATTTATTATCATTATTAACTAATGTACAAATAAATATGTGGAATTAAGTTGCTATGTCAGGAGGGCACACTTAGGCAATCCAACTTTCCTAGGAGGACAATTAGAAACATGCAAGGGACTGACAAAAGAAAGTAGACAAGAAAAAGGGAAAGTACCAAAGCCAAGAAAAGTTGCCATAAGAAAGAATAGGAAACAATGGACCAAAGGAGGGAGCATTTTCCTTTTTTAGGTTCAGTCACAAAAGAAGGAAATGCAGAAAAGCTGTCATAGGAAAAACAAGGCAACAATGGACCAAAGGAGGGCAAAGTTTCCATTTTGAGGTTTAGTCACAAAAGCAGGAAAGGCATAAAAGATGTCATGGGAAAAAAAAGACAACTCTTGGTCTAAGGAGGGTGTAGTTTCTAAGTTGAATGAAAGATAATTACAGGGAAGAATCTCACATTACACCTACTTGTCATTTTATCAAGGAGACTGCACCACTTGGTGAGGGTTAGGGTTAAGCAAGGGAAACTTGCTCAATAGGTGATTGAATTGCTCAAAAAGTCACTAGTGGTTTATTTAATGATAATTCAAGCTCCATTTCTCCATTTGGTTCATGAATTATCTTGTGTAGAGTGAATCCTAGCTTCATACCGAGTGTTGTGCCTCAGTCTCTTAAGAGATGCACACCAAGTCCCTTCCCCTCTCTTATTTCTCCCCTTCCATTTTTAGCGCAGGTGATGGTGAACAAAGTATAAGCACCCTAATATTTAGATAATACCACTAAAGCAACCAATATATCCATTGAAGATGAGATCCACTGAAGGGAACTTCACCTACTCTGCAATCCCTAGTTTGGTGTTAGATTTGGGTCTCTTGCCCTCAATTTTGGATCTCATTTTGGAGAGATCAGTCCTCTAAAACTATTCCTGATATGCTCAGTACAAATACACTCTTTATGACTTATGTAAGATAGTAAGGTTTTTGTTCCAGAGATATCTCATGTTAAATTTTCATGAGTGAGCCTTTATTTGCCCACTAGATGGGTTTTTTTATCAGTTTATGTAATAAGAGTGAAGTAATGGCCATAAGATGAAGTCTTAAATGATATGATATGATATATTAGTCTCTATAATGGATTAGTAGCATGTCTGAATTGAATCTGGTATGGAATTCATTAATTTGAGCACACATAAGAGGAAATTTCAACTCAAAATGGGCCTCCTAAGGAAAATAATAAAATAATAGTTAAAATAATAAAATAATAATTATTAATTTTGGAGGAAGAAAAAAAAAACTACTTTTTTTGTTTTTATTTTCGACATATCTCCCTGTGTTTTTACTCAAATTTCGATTGAGAGAGCTCCTTGGATGCGGAATTAAATTCTCCATCCAACGAGTACCCACACTACATCACCTTTTTTCAGGTATTTCTTGTTTTTGGGGTAGCGAAGTCCATCAAAATTATCTAGTGTGAGTACTCGTTGGATGCGGAATTTAATTCTACATATAGGGAGCTCTCTTGATCGAAATTTGAGTAAGAACATAGGGAGATATCTCGAAAATATGAACAAAAAAAGTGGTTTTTTTTTATGATACCTATCCCCAAATTTATATTAAAAAGATTTTAAAGAACTATACGGTATTTCAAATTTAAAGAAATTTCATTGGCTAACACATGATGACATTCCAATTTGAATTACGGTTGAAAGGCCCATTTTGAGTTGAAATTTCCTCTAATGCCTCTGCTAGTTGACTAGATAAAATTTACTAGTCTTACAGTTTTATTCATTCTGGAAGATTTATGCATCCAAATGACATTATGAAATTTTTTGTAAGAATTTAATTGGCCCTCTACCAATCCAAACCCTCATACAATTATTTCATTAAGGTCATTGGACAACCTTCTTTACACAGGGTCTCACCGTGCCAAAACTGTTAGTTTTTCCCAAGTCTTTCCAAACTACCCCAAATCACTCCAGATATGTTCCTGACTGTCTGAAAATTCATTTGATTCTTTTTACTAGTCGATAAACACCTCTGAACCTTACACAAAACCTTGGTTGATTGGATGTTAAAGTTCTTCCTAGTTTCACGGTTGGGTGACCCAGAAGTGTCAGAGTAGGTTTCAACAGAACTGATTCTGAAACCTAAATGGTCCCTGATCTAAATGTGTTAGGGATTATACTTTCTCTGTCCTAATTTTTCCTTGGTTTCTGCCATCATCCCACTATCCTGTTTACAAAGGTATCGACAACATTCCCTTATTTTCCTAGTTTCAAAAGTTGACTAATTAAGTGCAAATTTCATTTAGAATTTTGATTAAAATTACATCAGAGTTAGTATTCTGATTTGAATATAATATCAAATATATTACACCTTTACTATAAGGTTGTATATGATGGGATCATGATATTACTGTTGTATGTAGATGATCTATTTTTTACAGGAGAGGGGAAGCTCATTGGTGAATGTAAGAAGAAGCTTGCAATAGAATTTGAAATGAAAGACCTTGGTATGAGGAATTACTTCCTAGGTCTCGAAGTATGGTAATTCCTAGATGATATTTTTCTAAACCAAGGAAAATATGTATTTGATATCCTAAATAGGTTTGGGATGTTGGATTGTAAGGCGATGAACACTTTAACGGTGAAAAACTTGAAGCTCCTGAATGATGACCCTTCATAAAGAATAGATGTCACGCTATATAGATCGATTATCGCCTCACTAATGTAAGTGACAAATTCAAGACCAAATATATGTTTTGTCGTGAACACCTTGAGTTAGTATATGGTGGATCCTAGACATGTTCACCTAGTTGCAAAAAAACCATGTGATGAGGTACCTAAAGGGTACATTGGATTATTCTCTCACATATATAGTTGATTGTAAGTTTATATTATATGGCTATAGTGGGTAGGGACTGGTGAAGACAAAAATAACACTTCATTATGTTGTTTCAGTTTGGGATTATGTGTGATCTCATGGCTTAGTAGAAAGCAGACAAATGTTGCGCTCAGTACTGCAGAGGTTGAATACATTGCAACATGCTCTTGTTGTAGTGAGACGATATGGATTTGCAAGTTATTGGAAGGATTCTTTGATGCCGAGATGGATGAAACTGATATTTATTATGACAACCAGAGTTGCATCAAGTTGACAAATAACCTGGTGTTTCATCATAAGATAAAACACATAGAGATAAAGTATCATTACATCTAGGATATGGTGCAAAAAAGAGATATAAACATATGGTGCAGAAAAGAGATATAAACCTCCAGTATGTTCATGTTAGTGACAAAAATTGTTCTCAGACTACTAAAGAACAAGCCAACACAATCTCATAAAATAAAACTAAGTAAAACAGGTTTTTAGGGTTTTGGTTTTACAATTTGTTATCAAGAGGGAAAAATCTCATCAGGCTAAGACAAACACTAAATCATGTAACAGTGATGGACTGAGATGCATAATATATGAAACATAAACCAGAAATAATATAAGCACAATACTGAATTTCATCCACAGTTCACAAGCATTTCATGAATAATAACCTCAAACAAGAAATGAATCTGTCAATTGAGTGATTACACAAACCAGAAATAAAACCAACAAATAGAGTAAAATGGGTTTATAGCTTGCATATATGTCATAATCAGTTATCAAAAATACATTAGAGTTTCTAAACTTAGCTCTGTATATAGTAGCTTGAAATCTTCCCCTTGTACAAAAACTTGAACCCCTGTTCATTCTAATGTCTTGCTTTTATCTTGGTTACATCCAAAAAATAGTTATTTAATCGTATAACTACCTTCTAGGTCAGACTATCAAACACTAATAAAGTAGAAGTTTTCCAAAATAAACTAATATCTTTACAAAAGTTAACTAAAAGACACCTGTCATCAATAGTCTTTTAAAGATCTTTGGCAGCTTCAGCAAAAAGGGATATTCCTTCTAAAGCTTGAGTTTTTCTTCTGGTTCTCTGCTGCTCAGCTTCTAGGTCTTCAACTCTCTTTAATAATTCTTGATTTTGCTGAGTTACTTCTTGGATAGTCTACTTCAGCTCTGCACATAAGCTTTGTGTCTCTCTTTTCCTCATAAATGATTCCTTAGAAACCACAATTAATTCTTGATAATGGTTGTTAATCTCATCTAGATCTTTTCTTAATCTTCTATTTGCCACTACTAATCCTTCATTTGTTTCATGCAGAAAGTCTATTTGGTACTTATACTGCTTGATACTTTTTCAAAGATTTTCATTCTCAGAATCTAAACATTTCCCTTCTTGAAATGAAGGCACTCCTTCTGACACCCAAGGGATATTTAATTTCTTAAAAATTTCCTCATCATTCTCTTGTTGTTGCTCTATCACTGTTACAACAATATCTGGAGACTCAGAACCTTCAAAATTGCACTAGATTGATGGCTCTGCAATTTTTCTTTTCCCTGTACATGATTCTAACATCACTGAATGATATTTTCTAATATAAACTTGTTGAGGGCTAAGACTTTCCTTTCTTCCAATATCTTCTAGTTGTATTGGAACTTTACTTTTTACTGGAGATGAATCAACAATCAAAGAATCCTATTTCTTACTCTTGACTTTTTTAGCATTCAAAATTTCATCCTCTTCGAAATCCTCTTGAGAAGAGGAGTCTTCTGATATTGTAATCTTTTCTTGAGCTAGCATGGGATTTTAAAGTTTCTTCATGTTTAACCTCAACTTGTTCTTAGGTTTGGTTTTAGGTCTCCATCCTACTCCTACTTCTCCAAGCATACTCAAATATTTACTTTGATGTTTTATAGTTGCAAGCTGAACAACTTCTCTTTTAACTCCTTTCATGACCAACTTTTCTTCAAACCCTTCTTTTGAGCTCTGTGTATTATCAACCCTTAATTTATCAAGCACTGGGATTTCACTTCTTTCTTCATGTACATCTGTAGGAGTCTGTTCTTGTTCTACAACACATTTACCTTCTTCCTGGTTTGTATCTTCATCAAAGGTATTTGCTCTGTCATCTTCATTGATTTCTGCACTTGAAATTTCAACTGACCATCTTCACCAATCTTCTTTTGCTGTCCACCTACAATGTCTTTAAGTTTCTGTGTCGAAGACTCCACTTGAGTAGTGTGTTCTTCCACTTCAATAATGACTTCTTTCTTCAATGTTTTGACAAAGCTGTGTGATTCGTTCATTTGTCTTGTTTTTTATTGGTCTTCCTTCTCGCTTTGAAACCCCGACCAGAATAGAAAATAATCCCAACTCTTTCCTTTCTTTTGGAGAACAGTAATAATAATCAATTTTATCAATCCATGATGGAAAATGGACTGCGTAGTGCGATCTTGATGCTCCCTTACTCTGCTTGACATTTTCTGCAAACTTTTAAGGAAGAAGAAGGGGAGATTCATCTTTGACTCCTGATTTAAGTGCTGTAAAAACTTGATGTGATATTTAAAAATAGAGGCATATATTCCCTCATAGGTTATATAAGTCTGCAAAATCTTAATTGGCTCTCTCCATTTAGGCTTGAACTTCTGTATATGAACCCCCTTACCCCAATCTGCTACAACATTGGGTAGCAGAAAATTCTCTGAATTAAAAGAAAAAGGCACTTTCTTGAACCAAAACTCACCTTCATCAGCAATCCCTGTAGCTTCTGCTATTAACTCTCTAGTCAATTCAATTTTTAGGGTATTAAACAAGACTGTGTCTTTCTCTAATCCTTGAGCGAATTCATATGAAACCTCTCAATGATAACCATCAATTTTCTCAAAATATTGAAACCAACCTACTTCTTGAAACAATTTTGCACACTCAGGGAAAGTTTTAGCCCATGTCATGTCTAAAGGCTCAGCCCTATTTGTCTTCCCACTTCTCTTCATTTTTTGTATTGGACCTTATCTTTTTCTCCTTCAAAAAATAGTTACAGAAAATAGTTAAAAGTATTTGAAAGTATGTTACTTCAACAGTAAACTAGAAGCTGAGAAAATTAGAACCCTTGATATGATTTTTTTCTCAAAAAACTGATACGTATTTCAGAACAATTTCACTGACATAATAGACTAACAATTGAGCAAAAATTGGGTTCTTAAACTTGCACTTCTTAATCAACACCCATAACTACTCCTCTATCAATGCAAACCCAAATTCATGAATGATGTCAGCAATCAGTTGCATACCTGTCGTAATAATCTTTTTGGTTGGTAAAAATATGCTATCTGGTCTTCCCAAGTGTCTATTAACCTTCGTAGCTTTGTCTTCAACTGCCCCGACCACGTCAGTCAATTACTTTGCAAACCCTAAACCTCTAACAGCCTTCCTCACAATCTCTTCCAACCACAGACTATCAGGGATCAGCACGGTCTCTGTAATCTTTCATATATTCAGGAAATTCATAACTAACATTGAATTACTCCCATCGTGCACCATCATTAATGTTTAAAGGATCTCTATTTCCCACATTCCAGACATCTACAACTCATCTGAATCATTCTTGTCTTAACTTAAACACTTGTAGAAATTATTAGTAAGGCTTAAACACGTATCATTTTTCTTTACACATGTGGAAAAACTCCCCTCATTTGCAAATTTTAAAACTCATGAGTAAACTTATGATTTTTTGAAGGCCACGACTTTCTTGTAGCGCTCTAGTTCATGATTTCTACCTTTGCGCTACAGGAATCTCTGATTAATGTTTTTTGACAAAAGGCTTTAAAACAAAAGGTTAAATTGTGTAATCAAACCTTGATTAACCCTTATGATATCTCTTTCCAACATTTCAGAAATACATACACCTAATAATCCCATTAAAACTATGAAAACAACTAAATAAAGTAAATTTAAAAGGAAAACTTATAAAATCAAAAATAAAAATAAGCATGCTATCAAAATACTTCAAAAACCAAACTTAAAATATTAAAGCAATAAGAGAAACCATGTTTTGAAATTAAGCATACGGTCTAAAAATAGAAAATAAAATCTAGCTATAACGTTTGGCTCCTGCTGCGGGATGAAGTCCTCCTTGTGAGGCTTCAAGAGCCTATAGATCAGTGCCTTCTGTCATAACTAAACCTATCTAATACTCTGCAAAACATCCATTGGGCTATGGATTCTTTATTGAATCCTTCACACACCGGTATATACAATGAACTTCAAACTCTTTCCTTCAAAGACTGTAAAAATGCTTGAGGAATCGTCCATTGATTGGATTAGACAACTTCCCACCATCCAAAGTCTGTAAAATAAAAGTATTATTCTCCAAAAAATTTGACACTAAGAAAGGACCAAACCATAGATTATCAAACTTACCATGTTTACCCTTTTGCTCCTTTCTAGCATCCCATCTTAATACCATTTCCCCATTGAAAAAGGTGTTTTCTTTAATTTTCCTAGTAAACCTTTCTTTGATTTTTGACACTAACTTTTGCTTACCGACAAATTTTTGACATGTGGCATAAGCTCTTACCTGCTGATATACATCAGAGAACAAGGAAGGCCAATAGTATCTAGACCTCAAAATTTTATAAGTAGTAGCCTTCCAGTATTTATGTCCCCCACAAGCACCTTCATGGGACTCTGAGATTACCTCCTTAATCTCTGGCTTATCTAAACATCTGAGCAAAATACCTCCTAGATATTTCCAAAACAGCTAATGTTCTATCAGACAATATTTAGTAGCTTTTAACTTCAGTAACCTAGCTTCATTTTTATCTAGATGTTCAGGACATTGTAAATACAACAGGAAATGTACAATGTCTACATACCATGTAGATTCTGCATACTGCTCCATAATCTTTTCTTTCTCCTGATCAGCTTGCAATTTTTCCTGCATAGGTCATTCTGCCATCAAATGAAGGCCTAAAGCTTGACAATTTGAATCAACCAATAATTTTGCTAGGCCTTGACCCTTCACTAGTTTAGTAGGCTTGATGTCCGCATCATATTCCATTATCTTAGGAATCCATTTTCCCCTTCGACCTTTACTATCAGGCTAATTTAATATATCCTTAATGGCCGCATTGGCAACATAAGAAATGACCTTAGAATGTAAGACATAAATTCTGAAAAAATTTAATGCTTTAACTAGTGAATAAGCTTTCTTTTCCAATGTACTGTACTTCAACTCTGAGTCCCTAAGAGTGTTGCTGAAAAATGCAATTGGCTGTTCCAGTCCCTCACTATTCTTCTGTAACAAAACAACAGCTAATGTATCCTCTAATGCAAAAGAAAAAGTCAGAAATTCCTTTGAAAAATCAGGACTCACTAGCACCGAAGCTTCTGTAAGAGCCAACTTTATCTTCCTGAATGAATTCCTACCCTCTGATGTCCATTTCACTTCCTGATCTTCAAAATGGCTTTTACCCTTTCAAGATCTATCCTTATCCCATCAGTTGAAACCAAATGTCCTAACAACTTACCCTCCTGCACAACAAAATGTGACTTTTTTGGATTAAGAGACAGTCCATATTTTCTGCATTTCAAGAAAGTTTGTTTTAGATGCTTTAGATACTCTTCATCAGACTGTGAAAAAACTGTTATGACATCCAAATAGATCACCACAAACTTCTCCTTCTCTCCAACAAAGGCTATGTCCATAGCTCTTTGAAAGGTAGCTCCAGCATTAATCAATCCAAAGGGCATTTTATCATACATGAAAGTACCCCAAGGGGTAGTGAAGGTTGTATTTTCTCTGTCATCAGGGTGCATTGTAATTTGATTATACCCAGAAAAAACATCCACCATTGAAATCCTTTGAGCACCGACCATCTTGTGCAAGATTTGCTCAATTTTTCGTAATGGGTAATTATCCTTTAAAGAATACCTATTCATATTACGGAAGCCTACACATAACCTTATTTCTCCAGTATTTTTTCTGACAGGAACTAGGTTTGCTACCCATGATGAATATTGAAGAGGAACAATGATTTTAGCATCCAATAATTTTTTAACCTCTTTTTCTATGACAGGGAATAAGGCAGGATTAATTCTCCTCGGCTTCTGTCTAAATGGTTTTACATTAAGCTTCAGAGGCACTTTATGCTGAATAATACTTGTATCATAATTTTTTAGATCTTTGTATGACCAAGAAAAAATATACACATATTCTTTCAACAGTTTAATGTACCTTTCTCTTTGCTCTATTGAAAGTGCCTTTGAGATATTTACTATCCTGGGATGCTCCTTTGTGCCAATGTTACAATCCATTACATTATCCTCTGAAGACTGCATAGACGGTTTCAATGGGGTATCATCCTTTGAAAAAAATCCTCTCAAGGGGTACCAAACCCTTGGGTATAAAATTACTTTTCAGCTCAATGATTTTATGACCAGCAATTTCATTTTCTGCAAACTTCTCAGTATCTTCAGTCCCATCATCCTACTCTTGATCAATTAAAGAATTAGAGAACTCACCAGTCAGCTCTAAATACCTTTTAATCTCTAAATCATCCGCAAAAACCCTCCATTGCTTGATGTTATCAAGAACTAAAGGTGTGTACCTGACTTCTATAGGATACTTTTGCTGAGTTGCCTTAGGAGTCTTGAAATGCGTAGCTGCTAGACAAAGTGAATCAAAAGTATAATTATAATCTCTAGGAATATATGAAATATTTAATGCCACAAAGAAATTATCTATCATGTCCCAGACTTCATTCCTGTACACTTTCAACAAATCTTGTTTTACTTGATAGTTGTTCCTCACCTGCTGAACAACCAATTCAGAGTCGCCATAAACAGAAACTTGCTGAATACCCATATCCTTTGTAGCTCTCAAACCCAATAACAAAGCTTCATACTCTGCTGTATTATTTCTAGTAAAAAATTCTAACTTATACAACAAACTTACCAATTCACCACCAGGAGATATCATGACAACTCCTGCTCCAGCACCTTCTTTAGATGATGATCCATCAAAATACATCTGCCAAAGTTCATCTTTTTGTTCCATAGTACATTTGATCGGTTTTTCTTTTTCAACCTGTAGCATACCAGCAGTATTATCATCACTGAAGTGCAACATACATGAGGCCAAGTCCTTTTCAACATCATATAATGGATGATTCGTTGGATTCTTGTCATCAGTAACAATATAAGCAAACTGCAACTCTCTATACAACCTCCTATTCTCACCTCCAAAAACAGGGATAGTTGCATATAATAAGTCCATCTATAAAGTGCCCCCTACTTTCTTAGCCCAAGACCTAGAAAGAAGCATTCCAAATTTAGGTGTGATATATGCCACTACTACATCCATAATAATACTTTTCATTGGTAGTTGTGTTAAGTTAACCACCATGTCCTTTATTACTCCCAAACACTTGACAGCTCTAGAATCAAAAGCATACAAGTCATGATAAGGTTTTGTTATGCTCAACCCCAAAGCTTCCATGACTGCCTTTGGCATTAAATTGTGAGATGAACCTGAATCCAAAAGACAATTGTGAATCATCTGATCATGAATGGTTAATGTGATATAAAAAGGTGGAGATGAACTTGCATCATTTTCAGTTTTCTCTGCTAAAGCAGATCCAATAAAATTTTTAGGATTCTCTTCCTGTAAATTTACTGTGTCTGAGGGTACTTGACTAGCTTCTGAACCCATCATTTTTAAAACTAAATTCTTATAATAGGGATTTTTTATCAATTCAATAAAAGGCATTTGGATTTTAACTTTGCACAATTCATTTTCAAAATTAAAATTCTGCATGTTCTTATTCACTTATTCAACTTCAATAGGCTTCTCTGGATTATCCTGATTCTATCTTTTCTCTAGTGCTGGACTGGATAGCTGTTTAGGAGGAAGGACTGCCTTCTTTCTAGGGTTTTGAGCCACCTGTTTTGGTCCTGACCTTAGATTTAGTGTCTTCTTAGGCTCAGACTGATATATATCAGCTGTTACTTCAAGGTTTAAATCATCTTCTATCTAAAAAACATTTGCATCATAATATTCAGAATTTAAAAACTCTTCCTCAGTCACAAAACCTTCAGTCAACAAGTCCCGTAAAAGGTTTATATCTGGATTTGTATCTTTAAACTATCCCTCTTCATCTTCTTCTCCTTCATCAGTGACATTGTTTTGAAGTGGGGGTGGCACCCTTTGATCTTCAGCTTCTCTTCTTTCTCTTTGTATATCATTATTCCTTCTCTCTATAGGAATAAACCGAGGTGCAAGCTGTCTCTGAACTGATTAGGGTTATTAGGGTTTCTATCCCCTTCCTGAGCAGGCCCATTAAAATTCTTCTCTAATTCCAATTTGTTTAATTTTGCTGTTAGGATTTTTACTAATTTTTCCATTTCATCAATTTTACTGTCAGTTGATTGTGATGTTGAAACCACTAGAACATCCTCCTTTTTACCTTTTCTGTCATAAGCTTGTTGATCTGAATTTACTTTTAGTCTATTAGAATCTAGTATATTGGATTCTACTTCTAATTATGCTTCTTGCATGTTTAACAAACTAATAGGTCTTCTTTCTCTCAAATGTAAAGAAAACTCATGATCAAAGGCATTGGCATAGGTGAGTTTCGCTGAAGTTTCGGTGGGCTTGATTTCTCCAGAAATTCTACCATACATTTTGTTAAACCTCTTAGAAAAATCAGCTATAGTTTCATCTTTCTTCCTTCTTAGGGCTCCAAATTTTGTAATGTAGTATGTATGGTCTTTGGTATCACCCCACTGCCTCATGAAGACATCATGAAGTTCCTCAATCAAAGTAATTGAATTTGTCGGTAGTTCCCTGAACCACCTTCTAACCTCTCCATCTAGACTCTGTACGAACATTCTCATCCACACATCATTTGCCTCAATGTTTTGGTTATATGCATAGCTGAGAAATGCATCCCAGTGTTCCTTGGCTGTTGTCTCACCCTGCCAATTGAACCTTGGTAAATATTTATGATAATCCCCGCCAGGGAGAGAATTTAAGGGCTGAATCAAGAACTAATGGAGCATAACTAGCTGCCACCATCCTATCCATCATATCTAATGGAGGTTGTTGAGCTGCCATTGTTAAACTACTAGGGTTTACTGCAGGCAAAGACTTATTTACTAGACTAGTACTTGGATGAAAAGGACTCTTATTGAATTTGAACTAAAATAAAGGAATTTTTCCAGGAGATAGGGTTTTTTTTTTTTGAAAGACTAAGGATCAGTAAAGATATGAAAACTGCTAGCAGGTATTGTAGGTGTCAACCATGCCGAATCTTGATTTTCTTCCTTTTCAAGTGAAAAGGGTGACAATAGGTTAATTTGATCAGGGCTACATAAAGTTGGAGATGATTGTGACTTCTTAATTTTCCTAGCTTCTTTCATAATTTGCTCTGGATGTGAGACACCCAAGTGTAATGGTGAAGTTGGTCTACCTCTTGTTTCCAACTCCCTTAGTAGCCACTGTGAACTATTTGGTGAAATGTAGTCTTAATGATTTGCTGGTTTTGTCCACCTCTCAAAACCAGTTGAATGATGAATAACCCAGGGAAAATATGCTTCAGCTTCGTCCCTGGCAACGATGCCAAAGATGTTAGTGCCATAAATTGTTCTCAGACTACTAAAGAACAAGCCAACACAATCTCATAAAATAAAACTAAGTAAAACAGGTTTTTAGGGTTTTGGTTTTACAACTTGTTATCAAGAGGGAATAATCTCACCAGGCTAAGACAAACACTAAATCATGTAACAGTGATGGATTTAGATGCATAATATATGAAACATAAACCAGAAATAATATAAGCACAATACTGAATTTCATCCACAGTTCACAAGCATTTCATGAATAATAACCTCAAACAAGAAATGAATCTGTCAACTGAGTGATTACACAAACCAAAAATAAAACCAGCAAATAGAGTAAAATTGGCTTATAGCTTGCATATATGTCATAATCAGTTACCAAAAATACATAAGAGTTTCTGAACTTAGCTCTGTATACAGTAGCTTGAAATCCTCCCCTTGTACAAAAATTCGAACCCCTGTTCATTCTAATGTCTTGCTTTTATCTTGGTTACATCCCAAAAATAGTTATCTAACTGTATAACTACCTTCTATGTCAAACTATTGAACACTAATAAAGTAAAAGTTTTCCAAAATAAACTAATCTCTTTACAAAATTTAACTAAAAGACACATGTCATCAATAGTCTTTTAAAGATATTTGGCATCTTTAGCCAAAAGGGCTATTCCTTCTAAATCTTGATTTTTTCTTCTAGTTCTTTGCTACTTAGCTTCTAGGTCTGCAACTCTCTTTGATAATTCTTGGTTTTGCTGAGTTACTTCTTGGATATTCTGCTTCAGCTCTGCACATAAGCTTTGTGTCTGTCTTTTCCTCTTCAATGCTTCCTTAGAAACCACAATTAATTCTTAATAATGGATGTTAATCTTCTCTAGATCTTCTCTTAATCTTCTATTTGCCACTACTAATCCTTCATTTGTTTCATGCAGAAAGTCTTTTTGATACTTATACTACTTGATACTTTTTCGAAGATTTTCATTCTCAGAATCTAAACATTTCCCTTCCTGAAATGAAGACACTCCTTCTGACACCCAAGGGATATTTAATTTCTTAAAAATTTCCTCATCATCCTCTTGTTGTTGCTTTGTCACTGTTACAGGAATATATGGAGACTCAGCACCTTCAAAATTGCACTGGATTGATGGATCTACAATTTTTCTTTTCCTTGTACATGATTCTAACATCACTAAATGATATTTTCTAGTATAAACTTGTTGAGGGCTAAGACTTTCCTTTCTTCCAATATCTTCTAGATGTTCTGGAACGTTATTTTTTACTGGAGATGAATCAACAATCAAAGAATCCTATTTCTTACTCTTGACTTTTTTAGCATTCAAAATTTCATCCTCTTCGAAATCCTCTTGAGAAGAGGAGTCTTCTGATATTGTAATCTTTTCTTGAGCTAGCTTGGGATTTAAAAGTTTTTTCATGTTTAACCTCAACTTGTTCTTAGGTCTGGTTTTAGGTCTCCATCCTACTCCTACTTCTCCAAGTACACTCAAATATTTACCTTGATGTTTTATAGTTGCAAGCTGAACAACTTCTCTTTTAACTCCTTTCATGACCAACTTTTCTTCAAACCCTTCTTTTGAGCTATGTGTATTATCAACCCTTAATTTATCAAGCACTGAGATTTGACTTCTTTCTTCATGTACATCTGTAGGAGTCTGTTCTTTTTCTACAACACATTTACCTTATTCCTGGTTTGTATATTCATCAAAGGTATTTTCCCTGTCATCTTCATTGATTTCTGCTACATCTTCTAAATTTTGTACTTGAAATTTCAACTGACCATCTTCACTAATCTTCTTTTGCTATCCACCTACAAGCTCTTCAAGTTTCTGTGTCGAAGACTCCACTTGAGTAGTCTGTTCTTCCACTTCAATAATGACTTCTTTCTTCAATTTTTGAATAAAGCTTTGTGATTTGTTCATTTGTCTCCTTTTTTACTGGTCTTCCTTCTCGCTTTGAAACCCTGACCAGAACAGAAAATAATCCCAAGTCTTTGATTTCTTTTGGAGCAAAATACTGAGAATCAATTTTATCAATCCATGATGGAAAATGGTTTGCATAGTGTGATCCTAATGCTCCCTTACTCTACTTGACATTTTTTGCAAACTTTTTAGAAAGAAGAAGGGGAGATTCATCTTTGACTCCTGATTTAAGTGTTGTAAAAACCTGATGTGATATTTAAAAATAGAGGCATATCTTCCCTCACAGGTTATATAAGTTTGCAAAATCTTAATTGGCTCTCTCCATTCAGGATTGAACTTCTATATATGAACCCCCTTACCCCAATCTGCTACAACATTGGGTAGAAGGAAATTCTCTGAATTAAAAGCAAAAGGCACTTTCTTGAACCAAAACTCACCTTCATCAGCAATTCTTGTAGCTTCTACTATTAACTCTCTAGTCAATTCAATTTTTAGGGTATTAAAAAAGACTGTGTCTTTCTTTAATCCTTGAGCGAATTCATATGAAACCTCTGAATGATAACCATCAATTTTCTCAAAATATTGAAACCAACCTGCTTCTTGAAACAATTTTTCACACTCAGGGAAAGTTTTATCCCATGTCATGTCTAAAGGCTCAGCCCTATTTGTCTTCTCACTTCTCTTCATTTTCTGTATTGGACCTTAACTATTTCTCCTTCAAAAAATAGTTAAAACTATTTGAAAGAATGTTACTTCAACAGTAAACCAAAAGCTGAGAAAATTAGAACCCTTGATATGAATTTTTCCTCAAAAAACTGATAAGTATTTTAGAACAATTTCACTGACAAAATAGACTAACAATTGATTAAAAATCAGGTTCTTAAACTTGCACTTCTTAATCAACACCCATAACTACTCCTATGTCAATGCAAACCCGAATTCATGAATGATGTCAGCCATCAGTTGCATACATGTTGTAATAATGGTTTCAGTTGCTAAATATATGCTATCTTGTCTTCCCAGGTGTCTAGTAACCTTCGTAGCTCTGTCTTCAACTGCCACGACTATGGCAGTCAATTACTCTACAAACCCTAAACCTCTATCCGCCTTCCTCACAATCTCTTCAAACCACAGATTGCCAGGTATCAGCGTGGTCTCTATAAGCTTTCATATATTCAGGAAATTCGTAACTAACATCGAATTACTCCCATCGTGCACCATCATTACTGTTTAAAGGATCTCTATTTCCCACATTCCAGACATCTGTAACTCATCTGAATCATTCTTGTCTTAACTCAAACACTTGTCAAAATGATTAGTAAGGCTTAAACACATATCATTTTCCTCTACACATGTGGAAAAACTCCCCTCATTTGCAAATTTTAAAACTCACGAGCAAACTTACGATTTTTTTGAAGGCCACGACTTTCTTGTAGCGCTCTAGTTCATGATTTCTGCCTTTGCGCTACAGGAATCTCTGATTAATGTTTTTTGACAAAAGGTTAAATTGTGTAATCAAACCTTGATTAACTCTTATGATATCTCTTTCCAACCTTTCAGAAATACATACACCTAATAAGCCCATTAAAACTATGAAAACAACTAAAAAAAGTAAATTTAAAAGGAAAACTTATAAAATAAAAAATAAAAAATAAAAATAAGCATGTTATCAAAATACTTCAAAAACCAAACTCAAAATCTTAAAGCAATAAGAGAAACCATGTTTTGAAAATAAGCATACGGTCTAAAAATAGAAAACAAAATCTAGCTATAACAGTTCCTATAGAGGAACAAGTTGCAGATGTGTTGACTAAGCCTATGTCTCGTGTGAAGTTTGAATATTTTCGATACAAACTTGGTGTAGTCCGAAAAGACCTTGGAAAGAGGGAGTGATTATGAGAGTGTTATTGATGATGTGATGGAATCTCAGTCCAGATGTGATGGAAGTGTAGAGAATATTTGAGTGCATATAGATGTCATTGTGGTTTTGCATTCATTTGCGGACGTTGTGGTCTTGCATTCATTTGCGGACATTGTGGTCCTACATTCATTTGTGGACATTGTGGTACTGCATTCATTTGTGGACGTTGTGGTCCTGCATTCATTTACGAATGATGAGATTCCAACATTCATTATATTATGGGTGATTTTGCATTAATTTACGGATGTTGCATTGTGTTTGTATGTGTAGCATGCAGGTGATGCTCAAGATGATGATGCGACGAGATGTGATACTTATGATGATCAGATGCATGAGAATTGATGCTCGTGATGATGCAACGAGATGTGATGCACGTGATGATGCGACGAGATGTGATACTCATGATGATGCAATGATGGAGATGTGATTCTCATGATGATGCGATGATATGTGATGATTCTGATGACGCGATGAAATGTGATGCTTGTGATGATGCGATGAGATGTGATGCTCATGATCACATGTTGAGATGTGATGCTCCTAATGATGCAAAGAGATGTGATTCTTGTGATGATGTGATGCTCATGATGATGCAATGAGATGTGATGCTCATGTTGACGTGTCTATATGTGATTCTCCATGATGATGATGCTCCACGGACGGCGATGATGTTTATGTAGTTGTGAAAACTTCCTATGATGTATAGACTGACTAGTCAGTTGTAAAGACGTATTATTGTGTCATAGAATACCTTCCTTGTTAAGAGGGAGTGTTAAAGAAATGTAACTATGGAAGATATTCTATTTATTATTATTATCCCTTCCGAAGATATTGTTCCTCCGATTAGGGACATCATTGATGTATTTGGTCATGCAAAGTCTTGAGGTAAAACCTTCGTTGTAATTTAGGTTAGTAGTACCCACAAAAGTATTACTAAAATGTATTTTTGAGTCTCCTAAGGAAAGTCAGACCTGGAAGCAAGGAGAAGTCAGCCTTGTTGGGTTATTAGGCCTCTATGTTGATTAGTATAAATAAGATGGGCACCTCCCTCATTTGGACATGGTGTGCACTCAAGCAAGTTCGCTAGAGAGAGGATAAACAATCCATCCGAGGAGAAGGAAGTCACTATAGTCTTATTTCTTGGGTTTTACAATGTTCTTGGTTGAAGTATATATCAAGGAAGTTTTGCTAGGTTTTCTTCCCCATGAGGGTTTCCTAGGATAAATCTTTGTGTTCTCATTTTTGTTATGCTTCTTGTTATTTCAGTGATCATTTTGTTTTGATATTTTGAAAGAAACCTTAACACTAGCAGGACAAATGTTTGGTTATGTAGGTTCTTCCTTAGATTAAGGAAAGATTCTATTCATTATTTTCTTTTATCTGCAACTGTTAATGGCCAGATTAATATAGAGTCGGGCTTGACTTTCCCAGGGTTACATTCAGTTTAGTGAGATTTTTATTTGTTAAATCTCGATTTCTTACTAATTCTAGTGGAATACTATATTATTTACTTGGGTTGATAGTTTGAAACCTTGGCATAATAATAATATTAGAAAATCATACTACCCTATCCGTTGTAATTTCAAATTTTATTTTGATGGGAAAATTATAATACTTTACATCTTACCATGATTATAATTTATAGGATCATAAACGACCTCGTTAATAATTTTGAACTGTTTATAAACGTGGGTTAAGGTTATTCTTGTTCTTTGTAACATGATTATAATTTCCAAGCTCATAAACAACCTTGTTAATGATTCTGGATTGTTTATAAACATGGGCTAAGGTTATTCTTGTTCTTTGTAATTTCTTAAAAATTGATTATTAGTTTTATATTTCAATTGCCACATATGATTTGTGAGGTTGTTGTCTTGTTTTTGTATTTCATTAACCATAATACCATGATTCACACATAGGGTTTTTGGGTTTCTTCTAGGTTTTATATCCTTAATCCTATCGAATCGTGAATCTTCATGGGATATTTCTCCTAGGTTCAAATTATTGATCAATTAAGTTGATATATTTAATGTATCAGATACGGTCTTTTATTTTTTACTTTCCTCCTTTCGATAAATTGTTTGTGGGATTTTATAGTTTTTATTTAAAAGAACCCGAATTATATTATTCTAAGAGTAATTTTTATTACAGCCTATCAACGAAAATTTAACCTACTCCATGTAAATATGTAAAGTATGAATTATAAATCAAAACTAGTTTAAAAAAAATAGAATTAACTTCTTAAAGAAAGTAATTATTCTTGATCGATTCTCTTGTAAATGATAAACGAATAGAGAAGTACTTAACCATAAAATCTATTTCAAATTCACAGAATTTTAAACAAAACATCATAAACATCCAATATTTGTAGAGTAAGATTTATCATTTTGATCCAACATATATAATCAATTTTTCTATAACGAATTTAAAAGGAACTCTTTTAAGTGAAAAATAACAGTTCATAATAAACACTTAATTGCTGCCTCCAACCAACTTGCTAAAGGAATGGACTCGTTCCACCCAACCATGAATCTCGCAATGATTTTTCTTTTTTCAATCCTTGTGATGATCACCCTCGAGCCAGATCAATATTACTAGGAATTTAAAGCTTGGGGAAATATGGTTTACTGTAAAATATTGCTTAAGTAGAAATTCCTTCAAGATCTCTTTAATCAGCTCTGTTATACCTCAAAATGGCACCTCTCTATCTGAGTGATGATACTGAGTGTTTTGTTGCACAAAAGGAAATTTTGGATTGAAGAGCCCCATTTCTAAAGGAAGATTTGGTTTGAATTATATGATGCTTACTACGGTATTAACACTTTTTTGTTATGAGTTTAAGACATGAACACGAATTTCATTCTGACAACTCGTGTGTTGCACGCTAATTGTACATAGCCAACTAGCGTGTTTACCTCAAAAGTTGCACACATGAGTTTCCTTAAGGAAACCCGCGTGTTATACGTAGGTTTCTCTTGTTTCACTCACGTGTCCCTTAAAAACTTGTCAAAAAAGAGATTAATTATGAGGTGGTTGGGTTCATTATGGAAAACATCCCATCTTCCTTAAATTCCCTAGCCTCGTAACCACTCCTCTCAATTGACTATAAAAACATCAGAGCTGCTAGAGGAAAGGGGACCATTCAAGAGATATAATTATGATGGAGGATTTTCCTTAGAGAAGAGAAGCAAGAGGGCCCATAACCAGGTTTCAAGAAGATCATATCATGCTGAGGTGAATGTATCCGTTCCAAGCTTTTATGAATAAAGAGATCTATCTCCCTCCAATATTATCTATGCATTATTTAGTTATCAATGAGTTATGATCATGATTGTGATTTTATATTAAGTTTCGATCTTATTATTTGTTCATGTCTCTAATTTTTAATATCTAAAAGTGCTTTGAGAAGGGTAGTTTTCCTTTTGTAGGTATTGGAGTAGTAGATAGAAGGATTGATTTGGAAGAAGTTAAAACGAGGACCGAACTCCGAAATAAGATATTCCTTTTATATCGATAGAACTTTATTCCACTCTTTGATAATTTTGGTTAGGAGATCAAGTGTGCAAGGTGCAGCGAAGGAGATAATGATAAGCGTCAAAGTGGATTGTGCAAGAGAAAGTTACCGACAAGTGTGGTTAGTCGGGTCAGAGGTAGTTAGAATTTTGGTCCAAGTTAGTTAGAAAGTCAGTTTATGTGGACTTTTTTAGGCGCAAGCCTGTAAATAGAGTTAGGAGTGTAGTTGATAGATTATCTTGGATGGTACCTCTTTATATTTTTGCATCGTGTGATATTATGGTTACAAATTACTTTGTAAGCTGCAAATGAATGGATTTTGGTCTGAGGATTTTGACCAAGGGATGTATTTTGATATGCGAAGCTAATATGAGATGAGAATTCATGAAAAATATATCTTTGTTTTAACTTGGAATTATGCGATCTATGATCTTCTTCTTATCTAAAGGATGTGACATATGATGTTATTCTTATCTGAATGATGTGATCTATCCATGTCTAAATCTATGGGATCTGATGATGCAAATTCTTTATGTGTTTAGTGGGTTCTTACATGTCGATATCTTTGTTAAGTTAATTTAATCATGAATTGATGTGATATTAGAACTGTTGCAAGTGATGATAGATAACTTGGATAAATTATATGTTAAAATATCCTTGATCTATGAACTGCATTGCGATAGAGTAAGATTAAGTGTGCAAGTCCTCTTCCCTTCTACGGAAACATGGTTCATCCATCCCTCCCTCAAACATCTTGGGTGAGACTACATCTTCTTTGTGTGGGTTATTGGATAGGGTAAAACCTATTTGGGTCAGTGTTTAGGGAGATTGCGTCGAAGGGTTTCGATAGTGAGTGAAACCCTATCGACTGAAGTGTGTCAACAAATAATTCTGTTTCCGGGACCATAGTGTGAGTAAGAAGAGGACATGTTGTAGCACCCGATGAAACCTGAGATCCAAGACTGGTTCTATTAGAAGGCCTGAGAATTCGCAGCAGAATAAAACCAGTGGCTCCAGACTGATAGTAGAAGAGTGGTTAGGAAGACATGTCTACTATGATATTCACAAAATTTTCTTCGTTGAGTTCCCGATTATTTTGTACAAGTTATTGGAACAACTTACCTTCCAGAAAAGAACTTCCAAGGAGGAGAAACTACTTACTAGAGCCATGAACTAATCCAACGACTAAAAAGGGTTAAAAAAAGGCGTCAAGAGTTGTTGAAGTGTGACTTGACAACATTTTGGAAGGATATATCACTGAGTTTCTTGTCGACACATTCAAATCCTATAGAGACGCAGAAATGGAATTATTCCAGGGACCAAGAGGGAGGTTTCTATTATATTTGAAATTGTGGATTAAAATGCTCATCTACAAAAAGGAATATTGAAAATGAAGTTCGACGAGTAAGGCCCTAATGTGCGGAGGTTACAGGTACTATGGAAAATAGGGTTGTATGGAATGATATGGGGTAGATGGATGGGAGTTACGACGAGACTGTGATGGAAGTCGAGGAAGAGTGTGGTATTCTGCAAAGTGGGGTGAGGTTCCAGCAACAGAAGAGGGGGAGGAATTAGGAGAGTCCTGGTGCGAACGGAACAAGAAATTGCGAGAAGAGACAACAAGGGAATAAGCAACCCTACAATAAAAAAGGAGATGACCAGGATACGCTCAATCCTAAGGAAGGACCAAACCAAAGAAAAAAAAATACCTATACCTCCGTGTACTACACCACATTCAAGAAGAAACACCATATCATCACAAGACTACCATGTGTGCGACCACAGGAGTAATGATAGTGAATCAACGAATACCAAAAGAAGACCCAGCATGGCGGGGGNAAGAAGAAACACCATATCATCACAAGACTACCATGTGTGCGACCACAGGAGTAATGATAGTGAATCAACGAATACCAAAAGAAGACCCAGCATGGCGGGTGACGATGTAAACATACCCTTGTTCCACGGCAAAGGGACTAAATATCCTAAGTAGTACTGGTTCCTCTACAAAGCAGTATGGACTGTAAAGCAAGTCCAAGGAAAAGATATCAAGAAAGGACAACTAGCTACAACCTTTAGAGGCTGAGCATTGGATTGGTACATGAATTTTGTATAAGTGTCGACAGGACATCAACAGAAGACACTAGCACATATTATAACTAGATTGATTGAAGAGTTCAGAAAACCCAAATCCGAGTCGCAGTAGACTACTCAGTTGAAGGAAATCAAACAATATACGAATGAGTCGATATGGGATTTTGATTAGCAATTCAAGACACTTATGGATAAGGTTAGCTTCAAGATGAGTGATGTGAAACACAAATAATGGTTCATCATAGTGTTGGTACCACACCTCTAAATGCCACTAATGCAGCAAAATATTGCGACACAAACCGAGGCTCTAGAAATTATGATGAAGCTGGAAACTTCACCAGTTAGCGAAACATGGGTTGGGATGAATCAAATACAATCATAATCTAAAAATCTTATTATTCAGTTGTAGGACATTAAGAAGGGAAAGAACATCCGTGAAGAATTATGGTGCACTTGATGTCACACAGAAGGACATCATAAGGATCAATGTCTGGACTTCCGCGAATACTTCAAGGCTAGAGCGCCTAATCCATTGAGTCAAGAGAATCTTCCATGGTGTCAGATTTGTCAAACTAAAGGACATCAGTTTGAGGAATGCATATATCTTCAAAAGGTTGAGTCAAATTCGGTGAATTTTTTTTGCAATTTATGTCGATCAATTAGTCATGAAGAAAATTATTTCCGAGCATACGAATTTAGCCAAGAGAGAACAATGGTTACATATTTTATGAAAGGAGAATAAAACTGATCAATGGAGAGGTCGTAATCGTAGCATCAACCTCAGTTTGCGCAACAACAACCAAATATTTCTCCACCATAACCATAGTACCATCATATGCAATATAATCAACAACGACCACAATATACTCAACCATAGTATAGTTAACCACAGTATGCTCCACCATAGCCTAACCTGCAATAGAAATTTAACCAACTACAATATCAACCGCAAGGAGGATTCTGTGGAGGTTGCAACAGAATCTTCAGTTGAGGAGGAACCATGGTACAAGGTTGCGGACCAGTGATGTGTTATAATTATGGAGTCTTAGGAGACTATAAGTGGGATTTTCCAAACCTACAACCTCAATGTATGTATTGCACTGTCACAAATCAAACTATCGAAGACTTCCCACAGTTGATTGCAAAGTGGCAAGCCGATAAACCACCACAACCATAGTTAAACTAGAATGTGAACCAACAAGAGAACTAGAATGTGAACTATCCTCAAAATCAAAATCAAGGACCAATTTTAGGAAAAACTTCGGTGGATCTCTAGACTCATCCTATAGATGATGGAGTCATAACTTGAGGAGGCTCAACGACGGGAGATGATATACCACTCCCACAGATCTGATTGGAGGCTCAGAAGAAGGTACAATTTGTTTTCGACACCGAAAAAGAAACTTTCTTTGATGCAAGAGACATAATGAATAGAGACACGAGTAAGTTTCCTATCAATGAAATTCCACCTCCTTTTCATTTGACAGTTGTGTCAATATCATCACAAAAGGTTGGAACATTGCGAAATTTTCTAGAAAGTTTTCTGTCGCTAGAAAAATATTCAAATGCATTCAACATAAATAGCGCGTTTATTATTTATATTGGAGAAAGGGAGTCAGGACATGCGCCATGAATTCTTTGCATAAAATGAAAACAAGAAGGGAGATGAGAATGAACGTCGATATCTGTGACTATGATTTGGATCTGATTATCTTGGATCTGGGATCATATTTCAACATCTTGACAAAGCAAACTTGGGAAAGTATGGGGAAATTATAGTTGGTTTAGTCCCATATATAATGACAACTGGAAAATCAGGCCAGAGTGTCTCCAATTGGATGAGTACCACACCTACTCATCGAAGTAGAAGGGATAGAGACTTATACAGACTTTGACATTATTGAAATCGTTGATGAAAGTAGCTCATATCTTGCGTTGTTGGGGATTGGCTTGCTAATGACAATATAGAAGTTATCAACTTAAAGAAGAGAGTAATGAATTTTGAGAATCGTGACATGTGGATCATTTCCCCATTGGACCTGAGCGAAGGCAGAATAAATGTCGAACCAGTAAAGGAGGGAGTCGTGGGAGGATGGGATAATTCATATAACATTTCAAAGGATTACATCCATCCAACCAGAGATGGGGAGTTAGCATGGTGAAGAGCTATATCCGCATCATCAGATTCTGAATATTCCCTAGAGTATTAGCAGAACCGACTACATGAAGTATCGATATGAAAATGTGGGTGAGTTACTCAGTCACTACACTGGGTCACAAAATAATTTGTTGAACTACCAACATATGAAGGGATACCTAACTTGAATAAGTTTATTGACGAGTTTAAGGACAAAGTATTAGAGCCTCAAAGACTGCTAGCAATGGAAGAACCATTGAAGTCTACTCCGACGAGATGGTGGGCTATGCATAAGAGCTTAATCGATGGTTGGTCGAGGTGTCGTAGACTCATTGAAGTTTGGTTTGGGGAAACAAAGCATTAATAAGGGGAGAAGTACACCAGAAGGAATGATCCCAATAATCATCTAGTATCATGTCAGACCGCATGGGTTTGAAAGACCGAAGGATGAATGGGTACATTATTTGTCCATACGTTGGACGAAATTCCACGACAATGGTATGTATCAGCTGAACTGCGAAGGGAGATTACAACATGGGAAGATTTGAATGTCTATTTCAATCATACTTTCAACTTTTTGGATATTGACCCGGTAATACATAGTGCACTTGAACACATGCGAAATATAATATTGGAAATAGTTCTAGTGGCATTCTTAGTAGGACCGCATGAGACTCCAGTAAAACAATTGATGACGAAATGCTACAATATTACAGGAGAACCTGACGATGGGGATGATCCAAGGAATATCAATATCGCAGAGTTAGAGGGAAGTCAGGATATTGCAGCTCATTGATCGACAAAGTCCAACAACCACTCAAGTTAAGGAAGGTTAATATTGGGATGACAGAGGAACCGAGTTCACCAATATAGCTGATTACTGGGATGAAGTGACTATGGTGAAGATCACTGATCTCTTGCACGAATTCCAAGATTTTTTATCGACTAAATTCCCTAAGATGAAATGGATTTTAGGAGACTTGGGAGAAATGAAAACCTCTCTAAATCTAGATGTGAAACCAGTGAAGAAAATTCCTTATCGATTGAACCCACGATACAAGGAACGTGTCAAAGATGAGCTCGACAAGATGTTGGATGATGGCATCATCAAACCTGTGGAAGAGTCGGAATAGATCAGCCCAGTAGTTGTTCAAGATAAGAAGACAAGAGAAATATAGATCTGTGTCAACCTCAAAAAGTTAAAAGATGCATGTCTTCATGATCTGTTCCCCACGCCTTTCACTTACGATGTACTGGAAGGAGTCGGAGGACAAGAGATCTATTCGTCCATAGATGGATTTTCAGGTTACCATAAGATAAAAACTACGAAGGAATATCGACACAAAACCACTTTTGTGACAGAATGGGGATGTTTCCAACACACGGTGATGTTGTTTGGCCTCAAGAATGCACCTGTAATCTTCTCAAGGATGGTGGTCGTTGTGTTTACATATTTCATTAAGAAATTATTGGCATTTTACATGGATGATTGGGACATCTACGGGTTGGTAAAATACCACATTGCAAACCTGCGCCTGATGTTGGAAATATTTTGACAACATCATATCTCAATGAATCTGAAGAAGTGTGTATTTTGTGCTCTATTTGGAATTTTGTGGGGACACATCGTCTTCAAGGAAGGTATGTTAGTTGATCCCACCAATATCATGATAATTTTCAATCTACCTCCGTCAACAACAGTAAAACAACTCAGGGGAATGTTGGTCATACAGTGTATTACTGATCACACAACAATCACAACACCAATGGAGAAACTGTTGAAGAAGGATGCAAAAATCGAATGGAGTCATGAGTGTCAGGGAAGTCTCCATACTCTAAAAAATGAGATGGTTACAACATCAATATTATTCTTTCTGGATTGGATGAAGGAGTTTCACGTCAATGTCGTTGCATCATCGGTCACCTTAGGAGTAGTTTTGGCACAACTAGGAGAGGGAGCGATTGATCACCCAATCGCCTTCACAAGTCAGAAGTTTTCTATTGTAGAAAGGAACTACACGAAAACAGAGAGAGAAGGCTTGGCGATGGTATATGCACTATAGAAATTCCACCACAATCTATTGGGAGGACACTTCAAGATGTTTACATATCATTTAAGATTGAAATACCTGGTCAAAAAGAATATATTTTGGGGGGAATATTTGTCGATGGTTGCTACTCTTCCAAGAATTTGATTTTGAAATCATCGTCAATCTAGGATGGTTGAATGTCGGACCCGATCATTTGTCAATAATTGAGACAGGCGAGGAACCAACCAGGATCAAGGACAGATTACCTAATGCACAGTTGTTTATAGTTAGAATGGTAGATGACCATTATGAATAAATTATCCAATTGTCAACCGCAAAAGCGCCGAAAGACTTCACCACTAGCTAGAAGAAGAAATTAGTTGTTAGATTTGCAGATTTCCAGCTAATCGCAAGACAACCCTACAAAATGGGACCAGATGAAATTCTACGTCGATATGTTCTACCACATGAGAAGGAGAGAATATTGGTCGAAGCGCATGATGGAATTGCAGGAAGACATTGCGTAGGTCATGCAACCACTAGGAAGATACTCCAAGCTGGCTTATTATGGCCAACAATGCACAATGATGTAGTAGACTATGTGAAAAGTTGCGACGTATGTCAAAGGACAGGGAATCCATCGCAACGAGATGAAATTCCATCAGTACCTCAGGTGACGTTGCAGCCATTTGAGAAGTGGGTGGTGGATTTTGTGGGACCCATTAGTCCTTGAGGAAAACATATGGGTGCACGATACATTATCATTGCAACATACTACTTGACTAGATGAGAGGAAGCAACACCAGTGAAATATTCTACCGCTGCGACAACAGCGAGGTTCTTATTCGACAATGTTGTTACTCGGTTTGGTTGTACCAAGATACTGATGAGAGACCAAGGGATTCACTTTATCAATCACACCATTAGCACAATGATGGAGGAATTTGAGATCCAGCACAAGAAGAGTACTCCATATCAACCGCAAGATAATGGAACAGTCAAAGCATTCAATAAGGTATTGGAACATGCACTAACAAAGGTATGTAACTCTAATCACTATGATTGGGATCTGAAGATTCCCACGATATTATGGGCCTTCATAACTACATGCAAGTGGTTGAAGGGGAAAACACCATTCAAGATCCTCTATGGCTAAGAAGAAGTCATGTCGATGGAGTACATTATTCCCAGCCTGCGCATAGCAGTAGTGATAGGCATAAGTGATGAAGGAGTAGTCGACGAACAATTGACGCAGTTGTTAGAGCTTGAGGAGGACCAGTTCATAGTAGGATTCCATCAACAAGTAGAAAAGTATCGACAAAAGACATGGCACAAACTTAATGTCAAAGCTAAGTACTTCCAGCATAGAGATATGGTTCTCTTATATGAAAACAAGTTCGTAAACCACCTAGGTAATCTCTAAATTCATTAGTTAGGACCTTACATGATTCATTTCATCACCGACAAAGGTGCGGTGCAATTGCAGTAGATAGATGGTTNACGATGTTGCGGCAAACAAGATGAGGAGTAAGTAATCTAGTAAGGAATGTCAACAAAGAGGAAAAGAAGCACAAATCACAACAAGAAGGAATGTTTTTAACATCAGAAAAAGGAGGATGCAATCAAATCCAACAATATATGCAGTATTTAAACCCAACATGTGACAACGGAAGTGGATGAGACATGCATTTATGAGGAATTGGATCAATGGATTTGCAGAATCAACGACAGATTTGGTCGATCATCAAGCGATTCGATTATGATGATCAAGATCATTTGCAAAAGCGCTCTCATGTTTATAAGGATCAATAGGGGGAGGGTTGTTTTGAACCATTGTAACGTTTGAGCAAATGAGTGAGCGCAAAGGCAAGAGTAAGAAAGTAGAGAAGATCAAGAGACTGATAGACCAGTAGAGATGACTTAGATAATTTCAAGTGGTAGTACTCAAGGGTCATCGGCAGCGGGTGTGTGAATCGTAGAAGAAACACAAGAACTTGGGGAAATATTACCGAGGATGCCATAGAAAACAAGGGGCACAAATCTCCCCAAGTCTCCAGAAAGAATGAGAAAGTCGACTCAAAGTGCAACTAGGGAGATAGAGGATGAGGTAAAGGATGACCCATCATTGACAGGAGGAGCGGATTAGATAGGATGGAAAGGACCGATAGATGATGAAATTCTAGGATACATACCGCCATGAAAGGCAGGCACATCACCAGTTCATATTTCGAAGAATCAATGCGACCATGATATTCTAGTGTATAGAGACCATGACATTCTGGCATATCCAAAATGCACCGTAAAACCCTTTGAGAAGAAACCACAGGGAGAAGGAGGTTCAGCCACTAGAGTGCTGACACAATGGGCTTTTGGTTTGCAATGGTCGGGATTGTTGGCCATTACCCATATGCCACATTTTAGTTGTTCGAAAGAGGTGAATGGGTGTGTGAAGCAACTATTGTCGTGCTTCCATGGTGGATAACTTTGGTTGGACACAAAGGTGCCTGTTACGATCAAACTAATTTCTCATATCACTGGATTGCTAATGGCATGGTTTGGTCCAATCATTAGAGAAAATTTGAGGTCTAAAATGGGCCTCCTAAAGAAAATAAAAAAAAATAGTTAAAATAATAAAATAATAGTTATTAATTTTGGAGGAAGAATGAAAAAAACTACTTTTTTTGTTCGTATTTTCAACATATATCCCTATGTTTTACTCAAATTATAATCTAGAGAGCTCATCGGATGCAAAATTTAATTCCACATCCAATGAGTACACACACTGCATACTTTTGACGGACCCCGCTACCCCCATAACAAGAAATACCTGAAAAAATGTGATGATGACATCATCACATTTTTTCATCTATTTCTTATTTTGGGGGTAGTGGGGTCCGTCAAAAGTATACAGTGTGGGTACTCATTGGATGCAGAATTAAATTAATCATCCAATGAGCTCTCTCGCTTGAAATTTGAGTAAAAACACGGGGAGATATGTCGAAAATACGAACTAAAAAAGTAGTTCTGTTTTATGACAAATATGTCAATTCAACCATTATGGTTGACTCATTTTATTGAAATTCTATTGGTTCTTGAATTCCCACACAAAATTTATCGTTGGCGCATTTTCTTATAAGGCCCATTTTAGACCCCAAATTTCCTCTAATGATTGCAGTATTTCTACGACAAAGATAACAAAAAAAGGTTGGCCGCAAAGCTTAAGAATAAGTATGACGTCATTTGGGACAATCGAGCTTATGTCATCAGGAATATCAATGACAAGGCCATTCAAGTCCCAACAAAGCTTTCTGGCTATGAATCTTGTGCAAAAGAATAGGCCCAATCAATGTGCATCGATGGTTCCTGCATGCCCATAGCAGTGTGCACCAGGGCTTCATATGAAATGGTCCTTGTTATTGCTGAACCAACTGATGAAATATGACATGATGACACAGGAAGGGAAGATGCCATTTACTTATTCATGGATTTTGATATTGATCGAGCTTGTGGGTTGGATGGAACCCAAGTTCTACTAGGGGATGGAAGTTGAGGAAGTCAGAACATGCAAGGGAGCATGGTGCTAGAATTTATGGGCGCTTGACATTAAGGAGCAGAAAATTGACTCAATATCCATTTTTATTGTTGATGTATTTGTAACTTTAGAATGTATTCACTTGTATATCTTATGTTGTATTTAATTGTAACCCTATGTTCCTATTGGGAGAATCATTAATATAATAAAGTCATGTAAAGTCATATAGGTTAACCCTTTGTTGTAAGTCAGGGCAATAGTCCCCACAGTTGAGGGGTACTAGGGTTATTAGAATATCCTAGTGAGGTCCTCCTTGGTAAGTAATTGTCAAGTAGAAAACTAGTATAAATAGAGAGTGAGACTCTCTGTTTGAAAAACACACTCACTCAAATGTAGCGCATGAGTGAGAGAAGAGGAGCTCGCACAAGTGAGAGAGAGAACAGTTATCAGAGACCATCTTTGTGTCTTTGGGTTTTACTTTTTCCATTGGTGCTCATTCTATCTCTAAGGAAGTTTCGGGGTTTTCTCCTTTATGGTTTACCTGAGGAAAACTCTTTGTGTCTCTTGTCTCTTGTGATTATTGTTGTGCATGTTATTCTCTCAGATAATATCCTAGATCATATTGATTAAATGATAAACATCTAACAAGGTATCAGAGCTAACCTGAGAAGAAGACATTATGCAGATACAGAAGCTAGGGATTTTTAATTTTTGGGTCTCTCTCCATGAATCATTAGCAAAAGGAGTCTAGGATAACTCTCCATTGAAGGGCGCATCTTTTCGAAGCAGAATTTGATTCTGGGCATTTTCAGTTTTTGACCTATCACTCCTGCAGGAAATTAGGGATTTTCATAGAAGAGGAATTTTTTATTGAGCCCAGCATAGGATTTATCTCCTCCTCAAAATCTAAATTTAGAGACCAACATCGAAATTTTTGGTTGGGTAAAACTCTGAGAAAGTCAAACCCTAATTTGACCCGGGACTAGAAAAACAACACTACGAAAGATCAGCTCCAGATCGAGTTCAGGAATCTCAAGTTGGTAAGATATAAATATTTTGTATTTCCATTTGAGGTTCTCATTAAAATATGAATCAAACAAGTTTCATCGTACAACTGAAGTACAACTGCAATGGCAGCTAATGGAAATTAGGGTTTCGTGCCTGAAAACCCTAAAACACTAAAACTAGTAGTTTCGGTACATTCACTATAGATCGAGATTGGAGAAGGATCGGGAGACTAAAAATTTACAGGACAAATTTAAATTCCTGATATACCCTGTGTAAAATTTTCAGCCTCATATTCTCTATATTCTGGGAGATATGATTCCTCCAAATTAGGGTTCCATCCTCTCCCAGGATTCATCCCTAAACAACACACCTAGGGAGAATTGCTATATCTCATGATACAAAGGTCTAAATGAAATTTATAAATATGTTCTAGATAGGGAATGAACTTTAATTTTTGTGGTAAAAATTTTAGTTCCTGAACATGAAACAGTGACACGTGGAAGTATGTACAAGTTCGCTATGCTGAACAGTCCCAAAATAGGTCACCTTGGGAAAACTGTCATAAGTCTCAATTGGTGGAACCAATTCTGATCAAACCTACGGTTTTAGAAAGATGACAGATGGGGCTACCTTAGTGTGAAGTTTTAGACATAGAGGAGTAGTGCTTTCAGAGATACTATAGAAAAAATATAAGGAAATTCTGCAGAAGAAATTGAAGAAAACTAGGGCATCGGATATTTTGCAGTTCTAATCATAGTTTTGGGGAAATGAGTATGCTGCTCAGATCGCCTTGAGGAGGCACATATTTCTATCCAATCACTTCTAAAATATTCCAAGTTTTGAAAATTAAGGTTTCTCTGACAAACCCTAGATCAACCAGATCGGGAACTAGGACGGACACCTCAAATCAGTAAGATCAAATATTTTGCTATTTACATTTTAGGTTCTCATTTCAAACTGACATATCACACCAGCTTGATGACAAGCTTGGTGAAGCTGACAACTTCCAAGTATGGAAGTATAGGACCTACATGATCCTTGAATAAATTGACTTGGATTAGTATTCCAGTAAGAAATTTCTAAGAGCCAGAGGGAGATGAGGCTAACGCTAGATCCAAGAGAATCATTGCAGACTCTATTAAAGATCATCACATCCCTCATGTGTCATCCTTGAAGACACCAAAAGGAAGTATTCGATGCTATGACGAAGCAATCGAAGAAGAATAAGATATTGTTATAACCACCTTGAATGGCCTCAAATAAGATCATGGGATTCATTCATTCAAGGAATGTGTGGCAGAAGGAAGTGATTATCTTCAGCAGACTCTGGGAAGAGTGCACACAAGAAGAAGCTCGACTTATAATAATAGAAGAGAATATGGGAACAACTGAAGATCAAGCTCTCACTATTTAAAGAAGATCCCTCAAGAGATGAGGAATATGGAGGACTCAATTCTTGAAGAACCTATTACCCATCTTAGAACTTCGATAAGAAATGATGTTGTCATGAATGAAGAAGATGATGAAGCTAAAGGCTCAAGAAGGAGTCTACCCACGAAACAAATAAAGATAAGTATTCAATTCTCATTTCATGATATTTTTTGGTTATGCATTTGTTTATATTCAGTTGATGTGTTATGCATGATAAAATGTTTGCATTAATGACAGTATACTACTAATATGCATGTGATGGGTAAGTAGCCCATGGTGCTATACAAATCTCCATTGCTACTTATCTAGAATGAAACCTCTTTTCTGACATATTGGATTAGTGCATAATATCAATTATGTCATGGTAGAGATGGAAGCAATCTAGAAATTTTCCGTGAGATATGGATGAATGTTGTATTGGCTAAAATAGCTACATGATTATATATTTATGCATAAGAATTTTCCATTATGAACATGCTTTATGAAAATTTTCTAACCATACAACTAATGTATTTGACTTGTAGGAAATATCACGTACAATCGCCTACAAGAAAAGAAGGATGAGATTTGTTCCGAAGAACAAGTGACGACAGTTCAAGAAATAATCCAAAATGAAGAATAGTATGATGAGACTTCAAGAGGCCTTAGACACACTCTAGTTATGTGACACTATTGAGCGACATCGTTGATGCAAAACCTTCCACCTATGAAGAAGTATCCAAGAAGAAAGGGAAGGAGAGTAGCAGTTCAAAAAGAATGATGTCTAGGATGCAGTATCGAGACTTGAAGGAAAGTCCGTAGTGTCTTCCATATGGATCTGCAAGATCCAACATGCAGTAGATGGCAACATCATGGGATACGAGGCAAGATTCGTAGCATGAGGCTTCTCACAGAAAGAATGCATAGACTATGAAGAGACATTTGCAGCCACTAGAAGTTAAGACACATGATAGGAAGACTCATGTGTGCAAATTAAAGAAGGCCTTGTATGAGCTCAGAAGGCACCCATGGAATAACACTTACATAAGGAGCTTGAAGATCACCTAGAGTGATGAATATCTTAACCTTTGCTACAATTTTGAAGATGAAATGCTATAGAGGATGACAAGATCATAGATGGGTGTGAGGAGAACTTTTGAAAAGGTTCAAGACAGAGGATCTTGGTATCCAATGACTCTAGATGGATACACAGAATATTAATAGCAGAGGAAGCTACTTGTCACTCTAGTATACAATGTTTCAATACATAGAGTACGAAAGGCAAAGGGATAATGATGCTCCACTTCAAAGGGATTGACTACAGAAGATCCTAAGGTTCGACATGGTACGAAAGGATGGACAACTTACTGAGAGTAAAGCAGAGTCCAACCTTTTCTTCAAGGTTGAAGGCGTAAGACCAGTGATGCTCCTGTTATACGTAAAGGACCTATTCCTGAAAGGAAAAGAGGAACTCATTAAAGATGCAAGAAGGAGACTTGTTGCCGAGTTCAAGATGAAGGACTTGGGTATGATGCATTACTTTCTAGGCATGGAGGTGTGGTAGAGTGCAGATGGAATCTCCCTTGGACAAGGGAAGTATACATTGGATATCCTGAAGAGGTTCAGTATGATGGACTGCAAGGCCATGGCCACACATATGGCATCGAACTTTAATATATTGAGTGATGCTTCATCTAAGTCAGTTGATGCCACGATGTATCATCAGATGATTGGGTCATTGATGTACCTGACAAATACGAGACCAAATATTTTCTTTGTTGTGAATACATTGAGCCAGTTCTTGAAACATATGAGACATGTTCACCTAATTACAACAAAGCATATTCTGAGGTACCTGAAGGGTACAGTTGACTATGGGTTCAAGTATGAAGAGAATCAAAAGATTAACCTAGAGGGTTATGTGGATTCGGATTGGGCAAGCAGTTCCATTGATAGGAAGAGAACTTCAGGGTGCTACTTTAGTATGGGACATTAGAGAAAATTTGAGGTCTAAAATGGGCCTCCTAAGGAAAATGATAAAATAATAGTTATTAATTTTGGAGGAAGAATGAAAAAAACTACATTTTTTGTTCGTATTTTCGACATATCTCCCTGTGTTTTTACTCAAATTTCCAGCAGGAGATCTCGTTGGATGCAGAATTTAATTACACATCCAACGAGTATCCACACTGCATACTTTTGACAAACTCCGCTACCCCAAAAACATGAAATTCCTGAAAAAATGTGATGATGACATCATCATCACGTTTTTTCAGGTATTTCTTATTTTTGGGGTAGAGGGTTCTGTCAAAAGTATGCAATGTGGGTACTCGTTGGATGCGGAATTAAATTCCACATCCAACGATCTCTCCCGCATGAAATTTGAGTAAAAACACAGGGATATATGTCGAAAATACGAACAAAAAAAGTAGTTTTCTTTTATGACAAATATGTCAATTCAACCATTATGGTTGACTCATTTTATTGAAATTATATTGATTCTTGAATTCCAACTCACAAAATTTATTGTTGGCACGTTTTCTTATAAGGCCCATTTTAGACCCCAAATTTCCTCTAATGTCAGGTGTGATCTCTTGGTTTAGCAGGAAGGAGTTCTACATGGCACTGAGTACAGCCGAGGAAAAATATGTTGCCACTTGCTCGGCTACTTGGGAGAGAGGAGCAGTGAAGCTCCAGTTTGTGATCCAAATTGATATCTCTTGAAAGAGGGAGTTCTAGCATAGTTGGTGAGACAGGTTGTCTGAGCATAAAATCCTGGCGAAGCTCATGGGTTGCTCAGACATAAACGATCCAGTATTTTTCCTCGGATGTAATCAGTCCTGGCAAAGCTCATAGGTTATCCTTGGATGTAATCAACCCTAATGTGATACTATGCTAGAAATGGCTAGAGTGAAGTTTAAGTACTTCAGGGAGAAGCTTGGTGTTCTCCAGATCGAGGTTCCTTCCAAGGAGAAGTGATGCCATACGAGTGCCTTTCTGACATGGTGGTAGGATTGGTTCCTCTAATGGTTAGATGTAAGTGTTGTTCCCTTCTAACATGGTGGTAGGATTGGTTCCTCCCATGGTCATATGTAAGTGATGTGCCTTTCTGACATGGTGGTAGGATTGGTTTCTCCCATGGTCAAATGTAAGTGTTGTGCCTTTCTGACATGGTGGTAGGATTGGTTCCTCCCATGGTCAGATATAAGTGTTGTTCCTTTCTGAAATGGTGATAGGATTGGTTCCTCCCATGATCAGATGTAAGTGTTGAGTCTTTCCCCGCATGGTAGTAGGTGTGTCCTACCATGCTGGCAGATGTAAGTGCAGAGCCTTTCCCCGGATGGTAGTAGGCGTGTCCTACCATGTCGGCGGATGTAAGTGCTCGAGCCTTTCTCAGATGGTAGTAGGTGTTTCCTACCATGCCGATGATATAAGCATTGACGAAGAATACCTACATGGAGACTAGGCCTACAACCAGCATGAAAAAGAGTTGGCTTTGTAGAACTTCCTATGACGAGTAGAATTGAGAGATAGCACCAATTGCTCGAGATAGCAAGAGCGGTGATGATGATCTAGTGATGATGATGATCCAGCTTTGATGATGATCCATCTTTTATGATGATCCTTTGATGAATACTTGTGCTGATAAACTATGTCAAGAAAATACCTTCCTAGTTAAGAGGGAGTGTTGATGTATTTGTAACTTTGGAATGTATTCACTTGTATATCTTATGTTGTGTTTCATTGTACCCCGATGTTCCTATCGGGAGAATCATTAATATAATAAAGTCATGTAAAGTCATAGAGGTTAAACCTCCATTGTAAGTTGGGAAAATATTCCCCACAGTTGAGGGGTACTAGGGTTATTAGACTCTCCTAGTGAGGTCGGCCCTGGTAAGTAATTGTCAAGTGGAAAACTAGTATAAAGTGAGAGTGAGACTCTCTATTTGAAACACACACTCACTAAACTATAGTGCATGACTGAGAGAAGATGAGCTCAAACAAGTGAGAGAGAGAAAAATTGTTGGAGATCATCTTTGTGTCTTTGGGTTTTACTTTTTCCATTGGTGCTCATTCTATCTCTGAGGAAGTTGCGGGGTTTTCTCCTTTATGGTTTCCCCAAGGAAAAATATTTGTGTCTCTTGTCTCTTGTCTCTTGTGATTATTGCTATGCATGTTATTCTCTCAGATAAGATCCTAGATCATATTGATTAAATGATAAAAATATGACATTTACCTATATTATGATGGAATTCGGGACACAACAGGCAAGGTTACGCATCTCACCAAGAAGGCCACAAAAAAATATAGATGAGTAGCGCGATTTGCAATGGGGCTGCATGCCATACACATTCAAGCGAGGTGGGATGTGGACAACCAATGGATCAACATGAAATACAGGTTGACGGATGAAGAGTTAGATGCTATTATCAATGACTATCTAGTTGAATGGAATGTCTTTGTTGGTATCGACGAGTTATCAGATATAGAGATAGGGTTACCACCTGTTATTCCAGTCAAATGGGAGCAAGAACAAGTAAAATTTTCCAAAGAGGAGTCATAGGAAGAATCATCAACCACTCCAATGGATTCATAGTTAGAGAAACAACTAGAAAAAGGGAGAACGAAGAGAATATTCGAGCAAGGGAAAACAAGCAGCGGACCAAAGATAGTGGAGGATTAGGTCAGTTGGATACTGCCCACGATTACCGCTACGACCAGCGAAAGTCAAGAAGAAGTAAAGCACCATTTGACAAAGTTCTTTTAGCAAGTCAAGGGATTGTTGCAATCCCTGAAAAATGCAATTCTAGAGAAGGTGTTGCAAATCGCTGTGCTACAAAGAGAAACATAGATAAGTACCATAAAAAGGGTTCAGCTTGTGCAGATTCCATTTCCCATACTAGAAATGGGAAGTGAAGATGTCAATGCGACCATGCAACAATTTGAAGTGATTAGCCTCTCCGTCAAGGAGATACATATGCATATTCTAGCAAGATTATAGAAGTCAACAAGTGAATAAATCACAGACCATGAAGAGATTGTGCATGGTCAGCTATTCAAATCGCAGGAGCAGATACCACAAGAAAAAGAGGAGATAGAGCGATTAAAAAAGGCCTAAGAGGTAGAGGTGATGGAAAAAACCAAGTCCTTCGATGACAGGGAGTGACAGGAGAAGGCCATCTCAGTCGCATGAGGAGAAATTCTTGACATCACTACATAGATGTTTGTAGAATCAAAGGTAGTGCGACTAGGCCAAATAGTCGTTGACTTGAAGAGAGAGAACAAGAAGTTGTAGGCATGTGCAATACCAAGTACGCCACCCAAACAATTAGTAGAGCGTAGAGCTAATATTGAGGAAGAGAAACACAACTCAAAGAGTTGGAGAAAGAAACCAACTCCATTTCCAAAGCAACAATGCAATTTTGGATGTGAGTCGTTCAAGATGACCAGCTGCAGCAATTAGGAGCACAACTCAATGAGTCAATGAGGCAGAGGCACAACTGCAAGTGAAGCAAGGATCACTGCGAACAATGGCCCCAATTGTGCAAGTAACAAAGGATTCATAGTTGAAAGTACTGTAGCAGAGAGTCACCAAGGCAAGAGAACGACATCAGCACATGATAGTGGAGTTAGATCAGTTCTACTAGGAGGATGCGGAGCAACTTTCACTAAAGGCTATGGAAAGACTTGTGAATACATAGGAGGAATGATCTAAAATATCACAAGTATCTGAAGATCATCCCATGGAGAAATAAGTATAAGAGTGCATGACACTAAGCACAAAGGTTTAGGAATAAGTTGAGGAGATGCGAACAGAACATGATAGCTTCAAGGCCAAGATGAATAGACCAATGATATCCAGTTGACATGGCTCGAGGACCGCGGGCCTGTTGGCTGGGATATTAAGTGCGCAAGGTGCAGTGAAGGATATAGAGACAAGTGTCAAAGTGGATTGCACAAGAGAAAGTTACCGGCAAGTGTGGTCGGTTGGGTCGGAAGTAGTTAGAATTTTGGTCCAAGTTAGTTAGAAAGTCAGTTTATGTGGACTTTTTTAGGTGCAAACCTATAAATAGAGTTAGGAATGTAGTTGATAGATCATATTGGATGGTACCTCTTTATATTTTTGTATCGTGTGATCTTATGGTTACGGCTTACTTTATAACCTGCAAATAAATGGATTTTTGTCTGAGGCTTTCGGTCAAGGGATGTATTTTGATCTTCGAAGCTAATATGATATGAGCATTGATGAAAACTTTGTCTTTGTTTTAACTTGGAATGATGCAATCAATGATGTTCTTCTTATCTGAATGATGTGATCTATTTGTGTCTGAATCTATGGGATCTGATGATGCGGAGTCTTTATGTGGTCATTGGGTTCTTACATGTTGATATCTTTGTTAAGTTAATTTAATCATGAATTGATATGATATTAGAACTGCTGCGAATGATGATAAATAACTTGGATAAATGATATGTTAAAATTTCCTGGATCTATGAACTGCATTGCGATAGAGTAACATTAAGTGTGAAATTCCTCTTCCCTTCTATGGAAATGTGGTTCATGCATCCCTCCCTTAAACATCTCGTGTGAGACTGCATCTGCTTCGCAGGTGTTTCTGGATAGGGTAAAACCCTGTCTGGGTCAGTGTTTAGGGAGATTGCGTTGAAGGGTGTCAAGAGTGAGTGAACCCCTGTCGACTAAAGTGTGTCAACATATAATATATAAGTTTGATTTGTGTTTAAATACATCTTGTTATAGTCTGAATACAAACTAAATACATTGGTCACCTCATACCCCAGTCATAGTATTATTTATTTCCTAACAACAAGCTCTACGGCTCGCCCCTATAATAATATTCATAAAAGTCCAAGATAATCATATCCTACTGTGCATAAACTCTAGGAAGATGATCCTCCTGTCCATAAACTTTAGGAAGATAATATTCTACCCATAAAATCTTGGTAGACTCTGAGTTCTCTTCAGGGAAGCATGGTTGGGCCTTTCTCAAGCAAATTGGTAGACCTTCGTCAACAGTCTCCTTCTTCTACTATTTCATTTTATTCTTCTCTTGTTAAAGATAATTTTTCAAGAGGGATTTATATTTATTCTCATCAATATATATATTTTATATTCCTTTCTTTTTAATCCTCTCATAAGTGAAGAACAACCTCCCCCTTCTACTTCATTTTTTCCTTATAATTTTCAATTTTTGGGAAGGTAGTTAGGGTTTAAATTTTTAATTCCTCACCTTTCTTGAAATTAATAGTTTTTATTTTTCATTTTCTTTTGTTAATTTCTTATTTTTAAATATTAACACCTCTTACAAGTCTTAACTCCCTAGTAAGCTTGATATCTCTTTAACAGGAAACCCCATAACAAGTCGGTGAGAGGATAATAAATAAAGAAAAGAGATCATAATTAACTATTTCTCTAGTAACATAGAAACATATTTATACTCAATTTCAAGTCCTCCTAAATTTTATCAAAACAGAATTAAGTTCTTATACATTTAAGTCCAAGTATATTAAGTCCTAGGATATTACACTAGGGAGCTCACCCACTAAGAATTTCCTATGTAACCAAGACAAATAGAAAGATCGGAAAGAATCTCCCAACCAATCCCCAAAGATATTGATACTTATGTTAACACAATGCCGCATTTATCCAAAGAAGGAATATAACATAAAAAATTTATCCATCGATTCCTCAATTATCCCACACAAACAACAAATATTAAACCCGGCAAACCTCGCTTCGAAATATTGTCCCAATTGAGAATATGGTTCCCCAAATCCAACCAAATAAATAATTTGATTTTTAGGTGGCTTTCCAATTCCATATTAACGTGTACCACCAATGATTCAATGATATACCACTAATGGTTCATTTTTTATGGTATGGGAGTGTTGACAGTGAAAATTTCCATTTCGCAAGTTGGGACAGACTGTCTAAACCAAAGACTTTGGGCGGATGTGATATTAAAAATATACATTGGTTTAGTATGGATCTTAGTATGAAGAACTAATGGTGAGGTTTATTTGGAAAGGGAATTTGGTGTAAAGTTCTTCAAGGGAAATATCTTAAAGTTAATTTGTTAAAGTGGATCAGGAACCCAATAAATGTACTAGGGATGTCTCGAATTTTTGGTGTGGTTTTATTAAAGATTTTATTTGGAAAAGAAATGGTATCACTTGGAAAGTGGAAAATGATTATGATGTTCTAGTGGGAGTGCATCCAATTATTGGGTTGTAGGAAAATTATAACATGTCTCCTTATCTGATGGATTATATCGTAGAACCGGTTTTCATTTCTCTTGCCCATATTAAAAGACCCTCTTGGTTGCAACCTTCATTATCCTATTGTCTAACTGCACAAGACTTGGGTTTGAGTGATATATGGAATAAGGAATGGACATTTTATATCAATGCTATTAATAATATAGTTATTAGACTCAATTCAAAGAATGATGAGTTGATATGGGCCTTAAATCATTCTACAGGTCAGGTTTTTGGAAAATTTGCCTATTATGCTATTGCAAGTTATACCTCTTCTCAAGATCCCAAATGGTGGTTTAAAGAATTATGGAATTGCCATATGCCTTTGAAGCTTAAATGTTTTATGTGGTTGGATTTTTAAAATTATTTACTTACATGGGATAACCTGGTTCACAAAGGATGTGAAGGTCCTTGTTTGTTCTCACTATGCAAAGATGAATGTGAATCTATTAATCACTTTTTTTTTCATTGTGAATATAGTAGAAAACTTTGGCTTTCTATTTGTGATTCATTGAACATCTATCATCCTTGGGGAAATGAATCTATAGAGGAAAATTTCCATCAATGGATAACTATCAAACATGATCATAAACGTTTTTTGGATTTCTTTTGTTGGGATATTTGAAAATATCAAAACTATGTTATTTTCGAAGGGAATATTGATAATCTCTTTTCTAGTTGTTTGAGGATAATTTCCCTATATAAAGACTATACTTTGGTAGATATACAAGTTAGAAGAGCGAGAAGGATCACAACTCCTTCCTTCTACCTTTTCCATAGGTTTTTTTTATGGGGAAGATCAAGGTGGTAAATGTGGTGTTGGTAGTGTACTAAAGATTAATGTAGATAATCATTTCATGTTGAGGTTAAATTGTGGTGAGGGAACCAACACAAAATATGAATTACTAGCTCTTTAGTGTCTTCTCAAATTTTCTGCAGACATTGGTATAAATACTTTGAGGATATTTGGAGATTTTATAGTCGTTATAAATTGGGCCAATCATATTGTCTCTCTTTGGGTTGTATCTCTCTATCATTGGTGTTAAAGGACTAAAGAAGTTATGGAATCCCTTCAAGATCTAAAAATTGAGCAAATTTATATTGAGCTAAAATCTAATGATGATACTCTCTCCAAAAGCGCATTAGATGGGGCTTTTGGTTATCTATATGTTCAAGAATTTCTAAAGGGTTTTGTGGAGTTTGAGGACTCTATTTTTTATCTTCAATTTCTAATTTTCTTTTATATAAACAATGAACATTATGAAACAATGAGTAACAGTTTTTCTTAACCCATGCCAAAATGGTCGAACCAAACAATGTTTTACCGCAAGATGATTAGTAGGAGTGACAAATGAACACTTAATTTAGTTCATACGACAATAATAAACAATAATTCAAATTGTATATTTTTTCCATGGAAAAAAAAATGTAATTAATTTCATTATAATGAACCACATAGTACAAAATGGCCTTAGTCTATCACTAAACTAAGCATCTCATAAGAAAGTTTTCAAAATTTTGAAATCTCTTCCAAAATAGATATAACCCATGGAACTATCAAAATAAGAAAGTGTCCTTCAAAACTACAGAAAAAAGTTATAGAAAATATAGAGATATGCATTTAGTATGGTTGAATTGTATGGAATTTTTATATTTAGTATACCCTAGTCCTTACTATGTTCTCCAAGAATTCTATGCCATATGAATCCCAACTTTAGAGAGAGAATCTGCTATCATGTTCCTCTCCCTATAAACATGACAAAAATAAATATATGTAAATAGTCCTATGTATCGGAGAATGTCTTCATATATGGGCTTGAGAATGATATTTTTGGGAGGCTTCTTTAATTTGAACCAATCTATCACAAGTAAAGAATACCCAAAGACCTGTAACTGCTGAACTCCCTTAGAAATCACCACATGGAGGACTAGTCTAAGGGCCATCATCTCCACCATATTGTTAGTATCCCTCCCAATTCATGCAACAAATTTATGCCAATTATGCTTAGAAATATAAATAATACCTCTAGTAGCGCCATCCATAGGTCTTCATTGAGAAGCTCCATCAACTAAGCACCAACTTATATATTTTTCTTGATTAGCCTCTCTTATTATTCTTTGCTTATTAATATACAACGCCTAGGGAAGATATCCAAGATAACCAATTTTTTTTATGCATAAACCAAATTTGGAGTGTTGATATTATGAAAGATAGATTTATTCCTTGCCATCCAATCACCCCAAATAAAATGAACTAGCTACAGTTCTATATTGATGAAATCAAACATTGTGAGACCATTCCTAGAAAGCTTCAATTAGATTATCATCTCCATAAGAATTGTATGCCATAGACTTGAGTTGCAAAATACCACATGGATATCAAATATGGACAATGTATAAAGAGATGTTCAATATATTCATAAGAATCGACATGACAAAGAGGGCATTTGATAGGCTCGATACCCAAGATAGTAATTAATATTTCCCATATAGGAATTTTCCCATTTAGAGCTATCCAGAAAAAAGGTTTTGTCTTCAACGTATATTTTAATTGCCATATAGATAAATGCCACCAACATGGTTATGTAAGATCTTCTCCAGCTCTAATCACATGATAACCTGAACTTGGAAAATAGTTCCTTCCAGCTTCGTTCTTATGCTATATAAGGGTATCATCCTTGTCCCTAAGATGGGAATGAACACAATAAATATCATTTATAAATTGATCCCATATGATAAGGTGCTCCCCAGTAAAACCCAGATCATCAACAGAGAGCCATTTATGTTTGACGGGAGAATCGGTTAGGAAGATCCTAAATTTGACAAAGAAAAAGGATTCCTCTATTTTTCAAGTGATTAATCATCCCCACAAGGGATATATAAGTAATTGAATATCCAAGTCATGGGTCCTAGCCAACTCTGATCTTCTGTCCATTTCCAATTTCCCAATCCAACCAATATCCAATGATATCCTTGGCATTGGTCGTTACTTTCAAGATGATTGAAACATTCCTGGCCACTTTAATCCTAGGTCTGATCCATTGTTCAATGGTTAACATATGAATATATTTTTGGTGGATAACCTTAACCCAAATCCCTTCACCAGATATCATTATGCGTATTCCTTTATCTGCAAGACTATGGAAGTTGAACCCAAGTGATAGAACAATTACACTCACAAAATTGCTAATCAAACATGCAGAATTCACACAAAACGAGACTGAAATTTAAGCATAAATTAATCCTGTATTGAATAAGTGTACATCATCCAACCATATGAAGTAATAGGCTGCTCAAATATATCATTACATCATAGATTCAAAATCATAAGGTTTCTATTCGAATTGGTTAAAAAAGCAGGCTTACTAAAACTAGTCAAATCCCCCATAGGTGCAAAAAAGACTTTCCAAATATATGAAGATGCTCACTAATTGGATAAATCAGATAGGAAAGATAATAAGTGATAGAAATATATCATATCCATGAATTTTTTTAAGAAAATGAGGAATGATGATGTGGGAAAAAAACAAGGCAATTACTCCTAGACTAGCTTTTCCTTTTTTCCTTAAAATTGTTGTAAAGCAAGGAAACTTTCAGAAAAAGTATAAATGCACTTTTAAAAACTAGGAATAAAATCATACATGCTAAAAATGTTTCCAGGATGATTCCAAAGCACTCCATGACCCATTTTTAGCAAGTGTTGGCTTCTAGGTGCATGTGGAATCCAACTAGCATAGTGAGGAATCTAGGAATAAGACAAAAATGATTAATTAATGTCAAATATGGGTAACTATGGGTTGATTATTCTAAAATCCCCCCTTAACCATGAATTTATGAGTAAATATCAGAAAACGATAGGTCCTAGCAACAATTCTTACTCACCCTTTACATACTGCATGTCCATACAACCAAGGAAAGAGGCAAAAACCCAATGGGAAAATCCTCCCTTAAACATGGAAAGGAAACAAAATTTTGGAAATCTTGTTATCAATCATACTTCACCATATGATAAGAAATCCCTACCAGTGATTTGAGATTACTGAAGGTCTTCTCACATAATACTTTGGTGAAGATATCTGCTACTTTCTCTGAAGATGCATAGTAGAGTAGAGCAATGGTACCATCATGCACAAGCTCCCTGATATAGTGCATATGGATCTCAATGTGCTTGGTTCTCTATATTTTAACTGGATCAATGGAGATTCAAATGGTTCTTTTATTTTCACAATAGATTACTGTTGAAAACTCTGATTTGAAACCACATTCTCCAAGTATCCCCTGCAGCCACAAACATTGAGTAGCTGCATTCACAACTCCTCTATATTCTGCCTCTGTAGATGAGAGTGCTATGGCACTCTGCTTCTTACTTGACCACCTGATTGGTTCTTCTGCAAGCATGAACACATATCCTAAAGTATAATTTTGATCTGTGTTGACACTTTCCCAATCACTGTCAGTAAATCCAACTAGATCTAAGTCATATTTTTCTTTATAGAAAATCCCATGCGTCCTTGTTCCCTTAACAAAGTTTAGGATACTTTTGGCTGCTCTCCAATGGATCTGATGAGGCTGATTTATGTATATTGAAGCCACACTAACTGCATAAGATAATTCAGGTCGATCATGTGCAAGATAAAGAAAACACCCAATCAACTTCCTATACAGTGTATTATTTACCAAAGGAGAAGAACCTACTTCCTCAAGCTTAAATCTTGAAAGGAATGGAGTCTTGCTTGGCTTGGAATCTTTCATGCTGAAATTATTGAGTAGATATGAAGCATACTTGTACTGATGAACTTTGATTCCATGTTGGGATTGAGCAATTTTGAAACCCAAGAATTGGCTCAACAATCCCAAATCTATCATGGAAAATGGATGTTTCATTGCATCCTTCAAGGGGGAAATCTCTTTATTTAAACTTCCTATAATCAGTAGGTCATCAACATATAAAAAAATGATCATTAGAGAACCATGAATCAGCTTCAAATATACATTCATATCAGAATTGCATCAAACAAAACTCAGTGACAGAAGAAACCCATCAATCTTGGCATACCAAGCCTTGGGGGCTTGCTTGAGCCCATACAATGATTTCTTTAACCTCCACACTAAAGATGGATTAGAAAAAGAACCTTCTAGTTACTACATATAAATCTCTTCATTCATATCTCCATTTAGAAATGCACACTTCACATCCATGTGATGTACCTCCCATTGCCTTGAAGCTGTAATGGCTAGAGCTAGCCTCAAGGAGTCCATCTTTGCCACTGGTGCAAAGGTCTCATTGTAATAAATACCATGTAATTGAGAGTAGCTCTTGGATACCAATATTTCCTTATATTTCAAAGGTGAACCATCTGCATCAAACTTAGTTTTAAAGACCCACTTACACTTTACTAGCTTTCTCCTTGGGGGGAGATCAACTAGTTCCCATGTGTTGTTATTTTGGAGCAAGATGAATTCTTATTTCATGGTTGTTTTCCATCTTGGATCATGTGCTACATATTCATATGTTCGAGGAATGGATTCAACCGTCAAATAACACTTCTCATCAAAGAGTGGATCTTTCACACAAAGGGCACTCTCAAATTGAGATCTAGTCCTCCTAGTGTCACTAGGATTCCCAGCTAGTTCCCCAGTTGCATGAATGGTCCTTGCTTCCCATTTTGGTATTGTAGGACTGTTGGGATCTGCAATTAAATCATCATTATTAGACATACCAGAATAAAAAAACTCATTAGTCTCTTCATTTACAATCAGTGGTTGTGGCGGTGAAGAGGACTCTCCAACTTCAACTGCTGCTAAAGACTCTTCTTCGAACTGAACACTTCTTTCAATGAAATATTTGTTAGTTATCATTTTGATCAGCTTGTAACCTTTTGAATATTCATAATACCCAAAAAATAGGTACTCTTGGATTTGGGGTTACAAATCCTTCCTCTTTCAGTTGGAATTCTATCCCAAGCCTTTGAGCCAAAAATCTTGAAATGGGTCATATCTGGCGTGTGCCCACTCCAAGATTTGAAAGGAGTAATACCATAAAGATGCTTATGTGGCACCCTATTTTGGATATAGGATGCATTGTTTATACACTCGGCCCAAAACTTTGGTGGAAAATCTTTAGCCTCCATCATGCAAGTTTCCATCTCCTTCAATGATCCGTTCTTTCTCTCAGCAACACCATTTTGTTGTGGTGTGTAAGGGATATAATGCTGCATTTGGATACCTACATATTTACAGTAATGGATGAAATCAGACTTGACATACTCACCATCATTTTCAAATTTTAGGATATTGAGTTTCCTCCCATATTAGTTCTCAACCAAGGCTCTAAAGGCCTTGAAGTGGTCAAAAACTTGAGACTTGTGCTTTAGGAAGTAGACCCAACAATACCTGGAAAATTCATCTATGAAGGTGAGTGCATATTTGTATTTTCTTATGGACATATGATGGAATGGACCAATAATTTCATTGTGGATTAACTCAACGGGTGCAAAGGTTTTCTCATGACTAACTCTATTATATTTGTGCTATGGGTGTTTTCCTAGGATACAACCTTGACATAATCCCTTAGAAAACTTAATATTTGGTAAACCTATGACCATATCTTTGTCACTCAAATAAGAAAGATACTTATAGTTAAGATGGAAAAATCTCTCATGCCAAAGCTTGCTTGCCTCATTAGCATGGGTGAGAAGAGCAGAGGGGTTTGAGCATGGTATAAAATGGGAAAACTTGTATACCTTCGAAGTGTGATCCACAACACCTTTTGCTATGAATTTACCATTCGAAATCTCTGAGATTTCAACTTCATTGGGGGAGAAGGTGACTTTCTTTGAAGACCCAGTGTGAGTCATCTGATACACTGACAAGAAATTAGAGGCAAGACCTGGAACATACAACACATTATTGAAATTACCATGGCCAAGGTCAATCCTACCCTTCCCCATACTGTCAGTCAGAGAGTTATCTCCCAAAACTATTGGTGGAACTTTCGACATGTCAAGAGAGGAGAAGACCTCCCTTGTCGAAACCATATGTTTGGAAGCTCCAGAATCAATGATGAAGCTAGGTGAGCTTGAGGTGCCAGCAACCAAAGCATGTACTCTCTCCTTGTCTTCTGAATTTGATCTGCCTTCCCTTTTCTTTGAGCAATCAAGAAGGGAGATGTTGTTCTTCTCCAAGAGTTGGTTCAGCATGTCAATTTGCTTTTTCATACAAGATATCTCAGGGTGATAGCCCTTACTGAAGTATGCACACTTGCTCATTTCTCCTTTGTTCTTCTTCTTCTGAAAGTTATTCTTGGAGCCTGAGAGCTCCTCTTGAGACTTTGACTTGTCTCTCTTTTGCTCAGGTGTATTTTTAGCTTTTTCTTACTTTTTGAATCCACCTTTGAATCTCCAGCAACCAAATCTTGGTCTTTCAAAGGTTTGATGGTGCCCATTATTACCAATTTATCTTGCTCCTATGTGAGGGATTCCATGAACTCAGCAAGATTAGGCATATTCTAGGTTCGAGTTGTCAATTTGGTGGCATGGAAGGTCAAAACGAATACTGAATAGTCAGGACCAAGCTTTCAAAGTATGGTCAAGACTAGTTTATCTTCCTTCTTTTCGATCCCACACTGTTTTAGCTGCAAAACAAGGGCCTTAAACTTGGAAAAGTAGAGTTGCAATGATTCGAAGCAACTAGGACTCAAGGAGATCAATTCATTCTTGATTTGATGTCCTCTCATCTCATATGTATTTCCAAAAATATCTTCAAGCTTCTCCAAAACCTCATTAGTTGATGTCAATGAATCAATATGAAAGAGGAGGTATCTTGAAATGCTCAAGCACAAAACACCATAGGCCTCATCCCTCATGTTGTTCCATTTAATTTTCTTTGCAGCTGCATTGGGCTCAGCCTCAGTTTCCATGGTAACCTTGTACAGACCTTTCACTCTCAACAATATCTCCATCTCATCTTTCCATTCGAAGAAATTGAATGGAGTCAAGATGATCCTTTGAGATTGGCCCATATCTCAGCAATTGTGCCCTCCAGTCAACAAAATGCGCTCCCAATCAACGATGTCAAACCTGCAATAACAATTTGGAAGGATATAAATTGATCTACAAAGGCTCTGATACCATGTGGAAATTGAACCCAAGTGATAGAACAGTTACACTCACAAAATTGCTAATCAAACATGCAAAATTCACACAAAAAGGAGAGTGAAACTGGAGAATAGGTTAATCCTGTATTGAATAAGTGTACATCAAACAACCATATGAATTAATAGGCTTCTCAAATATATACTTACATCAGAGATTCAAAAGCATAAGTTTTTTATTCGAATTGGTCAAAAAAGCAGTCTTACTAAAACTAGTCAAATCCCCCATTGGTGCAAAAAAGACTTTCCAAATCTATGAAGATGCTCACAAATTGGCTAAATAATATAGGACAAATAATAAGTGATGGAAAGAGATAATATCCATGCTTTTTTTTGGAGAAAAGGAAGGAGGATGATGTGGGAAAAAAACAAGGCAGTTGCTCCTAGACTAGCTTTTCCTTTTTGCCTTAAAACTGTTGTAAAGCAAGGCAACTTTTAGAAAAAAGAAAAACTACGCTTTTACAAACTAGGAATAAAATAGTACATGCTAAAAATGTTTCCAGGATGATTCCAAAGCACTCCATGACCCAGTTTTAGCAAGTGTTGGATTCTAGGTGCATGTGGAATCCAAATAGCATAGTGAGGAATCCAGGAATTTAGGAATAAGACAAAAATGGTTAATTAATGTCAAATATGGGTAACTATGGGTTGATTATTATAACACCCCCTTAATCCTGAATTTATGAGTAAATATCAGAAAACTTTAGGGCCTAGCAACAAGGCTTAGTCATCTTTTACATACTACATGTCCATACAACCAAGGAAAGAGGCAAAACCTAGTGGAAAAAGAGATCAAATCCATGCTTTTGTTTGGAGAAAAGGAAGGAGGCCCGTGTGGGAAAAAAACAAGGCAGTTACTCCTAGACTATATTTTCCTTTTTGCCTTAAAACTGTTGTAAAGCAAGGCATCTTTTAGAAAAAGAAGAACTGCACTTTTACAAACCAGGAATAAAAGAAGACATGCTAAAAATGTTTCCAAGATGATTCCAAAGCGCTCAATGACCCAGTTTTAGCAAGTGTTGACTTCTAGGTGCATGTGGAATCCAACTAGCACAGTGAGGAGTCTAGGAATAAGACAAAAATGATTAATTAATGTCAAATATGGGTAACTATGGGTTGATTATTCTAACAAATATCTCTAGCAAAACTTGGGTAATAATTTAAACAAAAACACCCCAACTCTTTAGGAAAAGATAGACTCCTCCAAGCTATCCAAGGATAGGAATTATGATTCTCACTTCCCCTCCATAGGAAACTAAAAAAAATATTTATAATATAGTGCATAGTACCAACATGAATATATGCAATGGAGGACCAATATATAGGAATATCTTCAAGAACGAATTTCATCATAACTAATCTTCCTACTCTGGATAACCATTTATTGCACGATAAGTTATGTTTACCTTCAATCTTCCTAACCATCCAATCCTAGTATTTTTTTAGGTAATCATTAGGCTTGATGATAAAACCCAAGTATTTCAATCCATTATTTTAGTCAATCAAAGAGAAATTGAACTGAGAAAAAATCCAATCCATAATCACATTATCCAAATTAATGAAAGAAATTGAAGATTTAGCAGCATTACAAACCATACCTATCGCTTTAGTAAAGAGACATATAATAAACTTGATATTGGAAAAATCCATCCAAAAGCCATCAAAGGAAACAAGAATATGATCAACAAATAGAAAATAAGTTATAGAGACATTCCCCTACCAAAATACCTTTAATCTCACCACGAGATCTTGTAGTAATTCAATACTATATATGAAAATAGTAAGCGGTAATTTATCTTCAATATTTATAGTAGTGACCAATTTATTTCATAAATTTATTTAGTTAAACAAGAAAATAATTCAAAGGAGTAAGGTAAGTCTGAGTGGTATATATTTATTAACAAAAATATAAAATAATAATTTAAAAATATATATTTAAATCTATAATTGAGTTAGAGTTGAAAGTAGGTAGAGTAGAAATAACGCCAAGAAAGGCATCGTTGAAAATACATGTGGGAGCTAAACACTGGCCACATTGGTAAAGATCATTATAGTCTAAGGGACATTGAATTCCTACCAACAGATTTAATGAACAAATCTTCCCTCTAGTTGGTACCAGACCCTGATGGACGGAAATTTTATGGTAAGGATGTTGAAAATGTCAGGCAGGCAATCAATTGAGCTTTTTTCCAGAATATGTACTACTTATGGTACTTTGTTGATGCATTAATGACATGGGTTCTTTACGGGAGTGAATTAAGATTTCATGGGTTCAATTCTTATTCGACATCGTCCTCTCATATTGGGCACTGGTCACTTGTTCTAATGAAAGTCTTAGGTTTTTTTTTTCTTCGTGTTCCTTGCATTGCATTTATAACATGGAAAATGTGATGTGGATACAGTTTATAGGGATGCTATTCACATTGATTGATGAAATATTCTAGTAGCTACCACCCACTAGCAGAAAAAGGGAACACCTATCGTTTGAAACCCTAACTGCGGCGGTGTCTTTATTAATCCTCTCTTTTGTCGCACTTCTTTAATAGTTTTTTGTTTGGGTGGTGTGGCCTTGTTGAATACTAGGAAATCCTGGAAGTATCTCAAATGTCAAAATAAGGGAGATAGCCCAACCGAAGGCTTTGGATAATCCTATGCAAGGATTACCCTATCCTCAAGTTGTTTGGTATAACTAACTCTGTTAGGTTTTACAACTCCCTTAGTCGCTAGGTGATGGTTTCTCATCAAAGAGGAAACCCTGAATCATGAATGAAACTAAATCCCAAATGAAAACATAAACTTAATATGTAATTTCTCAATTGTGATTGTGATAACCAGTTTATGTCAATCTATCAATCTATGATAAATGATAAAAATAATCATCTAATAGAACTAATAGTATGAAAACAAAAAACAAAAAAATCATAAATTGATCATTGTAAAGGGAAATTTATTAGTTTTAATTAGTATTCAATTGATTATCAAGATGACAATCAGCATATTCTGAAAAATAAATTGTAGAAAACAAACCAAATTCAATTTATTAAATAAGTTGATGAAAAATCTTACAGAAGATCTCCAAATCTAATTAACTAGCTTGCTGAGAAATCAAAGTGTCATCCATTGATTTGAATAGCAAACTGCATGCATAAAAATGCATAACAATTCTATATTATAGAGAAAGAAAGAAATTTGTCTCTCTAGATATCCCCCCCTCTTTAAAGCATAGAAGGTGGATATTTATAAAAAATAAATGATACGAGAAGATAAGACCAGTTTCCCCAATTGTTGAGCAAACTAGCTGAGTTGTTCCGTTTAGCAAATTTGTCCATGAGAGAAATATGGGAAATTTCATTTTGAAAAAACAGTTGGATGTCTCAAATAATATATTTTCTGGGAATTATGCTTGCGATCCAGCTAACTAGGCTCATTCTGCACAAAACTAATGTCTCATATTTTCCAGATTCATCTTCATCACTCCATAAATCACATCCAAATATCACTACTTTCCACTTGGCACGTTTTGACCGCTCTAAATTTGGGATGTAGATCCTTCAATTTGAATCCTCCAAATCCAAATCCACACCTTGTTAGGATTTATAATCCTCCCTTGTCCATACATAGTTTATTAGATCATATTTTCCTAACTTAGGAGTCATTACTTGATATTGGGTCCACTAGTACCATTGGGTTCACTTGGGCCATTAGTGCCACCAGTACCAACCACTAGAGTGTGGGGAACAGATATAGAGGTTAACTGACACTTACTACATGTTCATGCATCAATTTATGTTCCTTTGAGACTAATCCATACAATTTAGGAGCCACTCTGAGTGCCACTAGCATCCTCCATCAGTTGGTCGTGGTAGGTAACTAGTTATGCTAAGTTAACCTCCAATTACATTCAGTTAGATGTCTTTCAGTTCAGTTAGTGTTAGTATTGCATGGCTGCATGGGATTAGGGCGCCTATTCTCACCTACCTCGTCCAATTTAACTGGTTTTACTGATTGATAAACTGAGTTAGACATTCAGATTTAGACTAGTGAGCTCCAATAGTGATTTAGACACTTCCAGTTAGCCAATCAGTCGTGATTGAGTTGGTAGATTGGAATCTTATCCACATGATTCGAATTATCCTTATTGTAACACTATTGTATATTGTTGGGATTAATGAACGTTAATGTTGTAATTTACTGATCAATTCTTATCAGTTTTCTCTGAAATTTTTCTTGTTCAGTGTAAATTTTTCATTCCATTCCACTTCACAATTATACCTTTCAATTGCAATCATTTCATGTAGATCAATGAAAGAATAATTCAAACATGATATCAGAGACTATTAAGGAAAACAACAAGTATGTCCAATCTCCATTGTAAACCAAAAGCAGCTGGGTTTCCACATAATTCCTACAATCTTAGTCTTTCTAACTCTGAATTCATCCAAAGAAGTCTATGCATGTGTGACAGACCCTGAGAAAGTGTACATGTTGAGATGAAAGGCTTGATTATGAAATTATTGCGAATGTTTTTTTGTTTTTGTAGTGATACATGCAGGTACCTACATATCTTGTTGAACAATTGACTGCTCAGAAGAAAGTTTGATGGATTCCTCAGGTCTTGTACCCCGGATCCTTACACCATTGAACTATGTTTATTGGAGAGAAGATATGTAGGTATCCTTGTGTAAGCTTGGCCTTTTTAGGATGAGCATGGGTAGAGAGAAAGAGCCTCATGATCCTACTGAGAAAAATAAGTGCTTGAATTGGTTAGATGAAGCCTTTGGATTTCTATGCACTCGAATCTCCAAGGATATCCTCTTTCACCTTGACGGATTGAAGACTCCTAAAGAAGCTTGGTAGAAGCTCAAATCATTGTTTGTAAAAAAATATGAGCTTTGAAGGCACAAATTGGATAATTAGCTAATTGCATTGCATTGCAATAGTTTCGAAACTATCCAACACTTTTTCACAAAATTCAAGTCACCAATATTGTAGTGTAAGCAATGCGAAATAGAGAGGAAAGATGAGCAACTGGTTCTATTGGTACTGAAAAATATTGGCTTAGATTACTTTTTCTTCGTCTCTACCTTCCATTCCTAATTGGAAGATTTCTTCTCTAGATGGCTTTGTTGACTCTTTAATACAAGAGCAGGATAAGTTGGTTCAAATGGGAGTGCTCCAAACTTCCAATAATCAAGCTCTTCTGATGTCAGACTCAACCAATGTGCAAGATAAAGGGAAGCACAAGAGGGAGGATCCCAAAGCCTCTGATTCGAATCAAAAAGAGAATCAAAAGTATTCTGAAGGAGCCTCGGGTTCCAAGAAAAAGAATACTAGGTGTCCATATTGTATGAGAGGCTTTCATCCAGAAAGTTAGTGCATGAAGAATACCCTCGACCATTTGAAAAAACTCCTTGAACATAACAATATTTCCCTTCCACAAGGTGAGATTTATGATGCTGGATAGTAGACTAAAGAATATGAGAGGTTCCATGCTTTGAAATCAGGCCTCACTCCGTCAAAGGCTTACTTTATAGATTCTGGAGCATCCAACGACATGGTTGCCTCCAAGGAATCCTTCACCACTCTCACTCTATCAGGAAAACCTAGCACTCATGTGGGAGCTGACTTCCAAATATCAGTTGCTGGGAGAGGTTCTATTAAAATCCAACATGACGATTTCAATAATGTACTCTTTGTGCTCTCTCTTGCAGAAAAACAAGTTGTTTAAGATGAATAAGAAGTGGAATCTTCAACACAGTCAATTCAAATTGAAGAAAGTCCCCTTGGAGTGACTCCTTCTCCTATTGCTCCTATAGTTTATGAGATCTATGATATCTCATATTCTCATATAGCTAATCCAAAAGAAGAATTTTGAATATCTATTATTGAAGAAAAACTCTCCTTCCATTCTATGCAAACATTCTCCAGTGATTCTTCTATTTTAAATTATGTGGATAGTTTACGAGTGATTGCTTTAGAAAATGAAGAGGAATTTGTTTTCTCTCTATATAATGTTGTTGATGGTGTGCAGAAAAGTAATAATTTGAATATTTTGGAAATAATATCAGATTTTAGGAGTGATCCATTCACTCTCATTGATATTGAGCTTCCAGGAAATTCCTACATGATTAAACGCACCAATACTCAAAGTTTTAAAGAAGGAGAAAATTGTGCATCTACCATCTCGATGGAGCACTTGGATTTGTTCCACATTATTGGATATGATATGAACTTATTTGGATCTGATGATATTATTTGGTTCAATTTTTAAGTTTCAGGACCCTCCAGTAATACTTGTAGTTGTTCTCATCAATTTTGGTGTGAAAAATCAAGTACCAAAAGTCTCTTTCAAAATTGTTGTTGGGGATTTGATGTCAGTTTCCTCTCATGACTTTAATGATATTATATTTTGTGAATCATTGGCTGTTTTTGAAGCTATATCAGATCATGGAGCTCAATCATTCGCTCTCAACAGTCCCAGGGCTTCTCTACCTTCCTATTTGATCACATGCTCATCTCCTCACATAACTAGAAAAGATGGAGACATTCTGCACTTGCCTGGACACTTGCTCCTAACACTTGGAGCTGATTATAGCTCACATGGTTTGATGTTCAAGGCTGTAATATATCAGTTTCTTGTTTTTTCCTCACATGGTTTGAATTCTCAAGCACTTTTTCTCTCTCATTAGTTTATCTAAGTTGCTCTACATGGTTCCAGTTTTCATCTAGCAGCTTTCTATGTTCCTAATTCAGTTGAGCATATTATTTTCTTCCAAAGAATAAAATTCCTCCAGACGTAATCATTTAGTTTGGATTCAAAGGTCCACATGCACAGTCCCAAGATGGTGCTGCACAGAAGAACCAAGATGTTGCATTTTTTGTTGCATAGTGCTGCAAATTGCAAAACAAATATTACAAGTTTTTAGCTTGTTTTTCCTGATTCACTGCTTATTTTGAGGAGGGTTTTTTCCCATGCATTTTTCCCTATTTTCCTTAGTTTATTAAGCATATTTTTAATTCTTTTAGATTGCAGTGGGTGACTTTTGGCCTTTTTTCTAGGGCCCACAGTTGTCTAAGTTAGGATTAAGGTGGGGGGGGTGTTAGGATTTATAATTCTCCCTATCCATACATAGTCTATTAGATCATATTTTCCTAACTTAGGAGTCATTACTTGATATTGGGTCCACTTGGGCCATTAGTGCCACTAGTACCAACCATGAGAGTGTGGGTAACACATATAGAGGTTAACCGACACTTACTGCGTTTTCATGCATCAGTTTATTTCCCTCTGAGACCAATCCCTGCAATTTAGGCCCGCCACTCTGAGTTCCACTAGCAACCTCCATCAATTGGTTGTGGTAGGTAACTATTTATGCTAAGTTAACCTCCAGTTACATTCAATTAGATGTCTTTCAGTTTAGTTAGCACCATGGGAGTAGGCACCTATTCTCACCTACCTCATTAGTTTAACTGGTTTAACTAATTGATATACTGAATTAGACATTAGGAGCTAGACTAGTGAGCTTCAATAGTGATTTAGACACTTCTAGTTAGCCAACCAGTTAGGATTGTGTTGGTAGATTCGAATCTTATCCACATGATTCAAATTATCCTTATTGTAACAGTGTTGTATACTGTTGGGATTAATGAAGATTAATGTTGTAATTTATTGATCAATTCTTATTAGTTTTCTCTGAAATTTGTCTTTTTTAGTGTACATTTTTCATTCCATTCCATTGTATAATTATACCTTTCAATTGCACTCATTTCCTGTGGATCAATGTCACAATAATTCCAACACACCTATACAATTCAAAAGATAAATTAAAACATCATTCCAGAGCTAATGAAAAAGATCCAAATTAATAAAAATCTATTTGCAAACCAAAATATAATGAAAATAGTTAAATCTTATTCAAATATGAAATTGGATGTTAAGGTAGATTTTCGGGGTGGTTAAGCTATTCAATTGGAAAAAATAATATTCCCAAACCATTCATGATATTCTAAGCTTTCCTACGATCTATGTCGGGCTTGAATTGGAATTATAAATCTCAAGATATTACTCCTGGAAGTTACGACTCAGCAACCATTGATTTCATTTTTGGGTGAATTGTGGCCATTGATATAACTATTAAATCCATTATCCCATACTAATTATTTTCCAAATGAAGAACTAAACAAAGAAAAACTAGAACAAAATCCAAAATCAATATTCCCAAAATATCAGAAATCAAATGTCAGAAAGGAGACTTAGGATTTAAAAAATACATTTAAACAAATCAAAATCGAAAAAAATTAAAACCAAAATTAAAACCCTAAGTCAAAATGAAATTACCAAAATTTACGGACCTAATATTAAATTAAAACATAGCATACGAGAAACTTAGGGTTTGAAAATCAGGTTGCGGAATGCGGATATGAAAAATGAAAATTTGAAAAAGTGAATTCCGCAATATGCAATCCGCATTGCGGATTGTGGGTTGTGGGTTGCGGAAATGAGAAATTCAAAACTTTAAAAAATTATGACATCCGCAATCCACAATGCGAACTGTGAATTGCGGATTGCGGAAACAACATGTTTCAAAGAAAAACTATGATTTTCGCAATTCACAAAATGCATAAAAACAATACTTTTTATCAAATTTTATTAAATCCAAAGCGTGAAAAGACATGTGAATAAAAACAACAATCATGACACCCCATAAACAAGACAAGAAAACTCGATATTCCCTTCATAGTAAGTAACTGGTGTTCCCATTTTAATTGATAAAATGGGATATGTTGTGCCTACAACAAATGGCGACTAGCCGCCTGAAGCAGTTATCTCTATAAGAAAAATATTCAAAATTTCAGGGAGAAACATGTTAAAATGAGAAAGTGTTTCAGTTTATAATATGTAAGTGAACTGATGAGATTACAATCAAACCAGCAGATTTAATTTCACTGGTTTCCATTTCCCAAACCCAAACCACTTGGGTGAAAACATGAAGTTGGGAAACACCTTTGCTTGTTTTTTTTACAAAACAAACTATAAAATTTCATTTTTTTTTAACTTCAACCCCTTCAAACCGATATCTCCCTTAGGAATTTCACATTGATGTAAACACACATTTTTTAGAGAATTAAATTAGATACGTACTCATATATATATATATTTTAAATTATCGACATATAGTGGGGAAAATTTGACGTCCACCAATGACATATACTTTAAAATTTTAAGTATGAATAATGAGTGACCTGTGTGCACCAGATTTTTCTTAGAGATAGTTAATCATTTTTGGGAAATGAAATTTGTACTCATAATCTACACAGATTGAATTTGTGCATGGACTATATTTTGAGGTTTTTCGGACTTGAGAACTATTTTTTATTATTTATCAAAATAGCATAAGTTCAGAAAATGGTGCATTATCGACACACGTTGGTGAGCTTCAATTTTATTTTTAATATGACTCTTATTTGAAAAATTAAAAGTTCCCTTTTGAAGAGGACACGAAAGTTATGATCTCCATGAAGATTTCAATTTTTTTGGTGTTGTCTTTGTTATGATATTGAATTTTCATTTCCGGGGATTTTCTGAGTAATAAAATTCTTAAGGGATAAGGTTTAGAAAAAAAATATTAATAAATAAAAATTCAAATTGAAATGAAACAATTATTATATCATTGGAAACTAGATTCAGAGATGAGTCCATTTCTACCAAGTCTAATAAATAATATTTTAAATTTGCAGGGGTTTGGGATTGCTGAAGTTGTAGGTTCCATAAAGATGCTAGATATTTTTGCAGGTTTTGTTGACCATGAACTCTTGGCTGAAAAAATATCTTCCAAACTCTTGGCCGAGAGTTTAGTTCAAACTCTCATCCGAGAGGTTTTTTTTTAAATACAGCGTAGTGATTGGTTCAAACGCTCGGCCTAGAGTTTTATTAAAATCTCGGCCGAGAGTTTGAACTCTCAAACTCTCGACCTAGAGTTTAAGGTTGAATTTTTTCATGTGTTCATCTGCGTGCCCTCGTTTTTTTCACTCCGTTGTCATAAAATTTTTTCCCAACTTCATGTTTTCACCCACTTGTAATGATACTCACTTGAAAAGGTAACCTAGAAGCAAATAGGTATTCCTTGGACCAATATGCAAGCATGAGAGGAAAGTTTGTGATAAACCTTAGGAAAACCTTCCATCTATTTCCAAATCATCGGCCCATCAATCGCCTCGAGTTATTACCATTTATTTATGTATTTAGTAACTTTATTTCTCAATTTGTTTATCCATTTTATTTTCCTCTTTTTTTAAACAAAATAGAATTAATATTTTGTTTAAAAAAGACCATTGCTTTGAATTGGTATTCATATCTTAGCAATTCCATTTACAAACCCTACATGGAAACTAAACAAGCTATCTCTGTAAGGAGACTCCTTGTCTTTTAGCTTTGGTACTAAAATCAATTACCATGGCTTGATAACCACCTGGTAGTAATTTCAGTCTAGACTAGAACTCATGATCATGGTTAGGATGGTTTCTGATAAGACCCCATGTCCTTGAGTCAACAAATATAATTGCAAAAAGAAATTAAAAAATAATATTGATTGAAATGTCTTGGCTTGGTAACCAAAATATTGGTAGTGTCATTCACTGAAAAACTATGAACATGATAGCTTGGCTTGTGATAAGCTCTCCTATCTTGCAATTTACAGTTATTTATGTGAATTTTATTGGATTTCAAGATGATCAAGGTGAGATCCAAAATAGAGAAATATTAACCAGGATATAAATATTTAATGTCAATCACTAATGGAACGTATGACAAGAAGACTTGATCACTCCTATAGCTTCAATTATAAAAATGAGACATTTGTAAAAAATGGTGATTCAGGTGGGAAGTCTCAATTAAAGGTCTGCATATATTAGTAGTTGAATCTCATCGGAGAACACCTTCATATATAGAATGAGTAAAATCGATTTGACATGTCCACCCCCAAGTTTTCAAACTAAAATGATCTGAGATAAACTGATCAATCAGCTTTGGCCAAAATGTTTCACACCTTGAAAGGAAAAATTTAGAAAAAGAAATTCAAAAGAAAGAAAAGAAAGAAAAGAAAGAAAACAAATCTGAAAAATTGACATTGCATATTAAGATATATGAGTTAAAATCACGATTCAAAGGAAAAGAAAGATTTAAAATTAAATTCCTTCAATTTGTGTTTGAAATGATCATAAATAATATATAATATGTTCAATGTTTAAGATGTTTTATTGGAAATTATGAAAACAAATTGTAAAGCAAATGCATATGATTTGTAACATTAACTCTAAAGCTAAAGAAAATGAAATTCTTGTAATTGAATAATATCAAGCAATTTTTTTAAAAGACTTATAAATCGTTAATACTTCTATGTTAATATTTATACTTTAACATAAACAAGTCTTAATAATTCAAAGTTAAAAATATGACTTGAAATACCTCAAATGAAGTAAGTAAAATAATCATTCTTGAAAGTGAAAGGTATGAGAAAACTTCCCTGAATATGTTGTGTTGAAAATTGCCTCACTTTTGGAATCAATGTACTCCTACATAAGTGCATTATAAAAGAAAGCAATAAAAATATAAACTAGTTTAAAACTACACCTAAGCTACACTGATCTAGAAAAAATCAATATATCTAAGTGAAATCAAATTTCCAATGCAACCATGAAAGCATGAGAACATGCAAGAAAAAACAAATGATGCAGTAGCAATTAAAATCTTAAAAATGGAGATCCAAAAATTGGAAAAACTAAACTAAGCTTCTTATTTACAAAGAAATAAAAATGACATGGAAAATGGTTCAAAAATGATTGTTTAAACCATAAATAAATTGAATCATAAAAGGTGGGTTGGAAATTATTAAGATCATGATTCAAAATAATTTCATTAAAATTGAAAGTGGAAAATATTTCCCTTGGCAATATATCATTGTTATTGCATTGAAATAAAATATTTGAATTCGAATCTTGTGAATGATCAACTTCGTCTTCTTGATTTTTATTTAGATATTCATTCTTGTCAAGTGCATCGGGTTTATTTGATCGAAATAACTCTTCATTTTAAATTTGGTTTATAGAAAAATTATACTTGGAACAAATATTTTAAAATTCAATCTCAATTTCAGCCAACTCATTCTTTAAAGATTTATGCTTCTTGTTTTGTTCATAGCAATCAGAATCAAAGGACGAAGAAAAATAATTTTCAGATTTCGCAAAATGAGTATAATCAACATGTTCTTCAAAATCTGAAGTGTAATTAGCATCTTCAAAAATTCCTAATCTAAGATCCATCGTTTGATTGAATGATGAAGAATGAATATTACTTATAGGAGGAGGACCTTTTAAATTATTAGAAATAAATGGGAAATCTCCTTCATAATTCTTGAAATCTTCATTTTTATTGATAGTTGGATCATTATGATCCAATTGACAAAAAGGAAAATGTTCAAAATTCCTTTTGAACAAATTGTTCATTACATAGATATGAAGTATTAGGATTAAGATTTTCTTCAAAAGTTTAAGATTTCAAACAATAAAGGAAAGACGTGAAACACTCATCATACCTACATCCATTTGAAAAGGAAAAATGGTGATTGGAATTTGCAACTAATTTTCTTTTTGTATCTAAGAAAGATTAAATTTTGGACGCAAAATCTTTCTTTTTCAAATTATGTCAAACATTTTGAATATTTATTTCATTTTTAATGGACATGACTTCATTGTATAAATCCTTAATTTCTTAATTTGTCTATCTGATTGAACAATTTGTTAAACATTTAGTTCATCTTCAACATATTCTACATCATACAAAACAAAAGGAGGAAAATGATCGAAAGGATACCTCTTCAAATCTTTCTTAAGATCTTGAGCCTCTTTGCATGCTTTATTGAAATTTGTTATTCCTTCATGTAAGATGAACATAGTCATAGTCTTAGGAAGAGATCTAACATACCATCGAAAAGTGATTTGTGCTTAAGGCCTATATTCTTCGTGTAAGCTATAATACACTTGTCTGACACGTGTTAAAATCCTGAATTGATTCTCTGTCATGTACCTACATTTGACTTAGATTTTGATGAATTTCAATTATACCATAATTTTCAAAAGAATCTCTAAAAACATTCTTAAATTCCAACCAGCTAGAATTGAATTCAAATGTAAAAAATAAAACCAAAGAGAATCCTTACCTTCGAAGGTAAATGGGAATAATCTGCAAGCAAAATATTCATGTATGACATTAAATAAACACAAAATAGATTCATACCTTCTAATATGCTCAGTGGCAAAAACATTACCTTTTCCATCGAACTTTGGCAAGATATCAACTGCCTTTTTGGGGAGCTCATGTAAAGGCTCTTGTAGGCTCAATAGAATGTCATACTCCCTTGTAGGGACTTGGGAAAATCCATGAAATCATAATAAATAAAAAGTTAGCTCTTCTTATGGGCAATGTGTCGCTTCATGACCTCCTTCTAGCGCCATTTGTTGAAGCCCATGATATCCTGGAAGTGTCCCAAATACCAATGTAAGGGAGATATCCTAGCCAAAGGCTTTGAATAATCCTACGCAAGGATTACCCTATACTCAAGTTATTTGGTATAACTAACTCCGACAGGTTTTACAACTCCGTTAGCCACTAAGTGATGGTTTCTCCTCAAAGAGGAAACTCTTAATCATGAATGAAACTAAATCCTAAATGAAAACCTTAACTTAATATGTAATTTATCAAATGTGATTGTGATAACCAGTTTATGTCGATCTATCGATCTATGATAAATGATAAAAATAATAATCTAATAGAACTAATATAATGAAAACAAAAATGTTGTTTTTCATAAACTGGTCATTGTAAAGGGAAAGTCATTAGTTTTAATTAGTAGTCATTTGATTATCAAGTTGAAAAATCAGATTCATATCAATTGACATGTTAAAAAACATTAGAGGTTATGTAATGAACACAAATTAAGATAAATCAAGAATTCTGCTCATCACAGATTGAATATGATTCGTGTTCCAATTGAAAATAACTTCTGAGGTCTAAACGTAGGAAACATAATGTGAATATAAGATGACAATCAACATATTCTAAAAAATGAATTGCAAAAAACAAACCAAATTCAATTTATCAAACAAGTTGATGAAAAACCTTACAGAATATCTCCAGATCTAATGAACTAGCTTGCTAAGAAATCACAGTGTCATCCATTGATTTGAATAGCAAACTACATGCATAAAAATGCATAACAATTCTATATTATAGAGAAAGAAATAAATTTGTCTCTCCTAATATCCCCCCCTCTTTGTTAGGATATTTAGACACTTAGGAGTTAGTTAAGATCAACTTATGTAATATATCTGTTAGGTAAAAGTGTGTTTCTTTAGTATGCATTAGTATGCATTTGTAAATATTCTAATCCGACGGTCATGATATGTTCTAGACATAGAGTGATCCGACGATTAAACTTCTCTTAGATCACACCTACCATTGATCCGTGGCTTAACACCCGATTGGTCTATGATCTCTAGTTAAATAGCATAGAGGGTCCTTGGCTAGTTGATCGATTATGAGAAGCTCATGTAACTTTCTTTCTTTTGCATAATAAATTGCTCCAAGTAGTTATTTGGCTAGGGCCGTGGACTATTTCCCTCTCGATGGTTTTAACCACATGACAAACATCGGTGTGTTGATCTGTGATCTATTTGTGTGAAGCGGTTGCTCAAGGTGTTCGAACTTTTGGGAGTACCCTATGTACCCGAACATGGTATCAAAGCGTTTATGAAGAGTCGTTTTCAGTTTTGACAAAGATCTAGAACTGGTGTTGCCGAAACTTTGAAAGGTTTTTTGGTTCTAGATTTTATGTGCATTTGTGGCCTGTGGAAGCTATACCATCACATCCGAAGCATCGTTTCCATTGGGAAATAGTTTTTGTTTCATCGAAAACCATTTTCGTTTGTTCCAGAAACACCCATTTCGGTAAATCTGGAGGTATAATGTTACAGTGAAGAATTTGTTTTTTTTTAATCTCTCATATTTTATCAGTTTTATTACTAGATATTTACTGTTTTAGTCTCGGACTGTTGCTTTCCCTGGCTACGTATGCTCTTTGTCGTGCACCTTGCGCGATCGCGATGAATCAGAAACAGAAAGGGAATTTTTTTTTTCTTGTCTTCTCAGATACGTATACGCTTTGTTGTGCACCTTGTGTGATTACGGCAAATCATAAACAATGAGAAAACTTGAAAATGTAGACTTTTCGGGTAAGCTAACCAATATCTAACCTATTTGTGTGGAAAAAGTTTTTTTTTTTTTTTTCGTTTTTTTTTGTGATTTGCAGGAAAAAAAAAGGCAAGCACGGAGAACGAGAGAGAAGAGTAAAAAAAAAAACCTTCATCTTTCCATTCTTTTACGTACCTTTTAAACTTAGCTCACTTGGTCCAAAGTTGCTTTATTCCTTAATAGGTCTTGAGTTCAAGTCTTATTAAGCTACTTTTTAGTGTATTTAATTTCTATTTTCAAGTTATTTTATTGTAAAAGTGCATCTCACATAAATAAAATAAAATAAAAAGTGAGTCACTTAAGTCTTTTAATTTATTGCCACACTATTTAAAAGTAACACTATTGTAAAAGTGAACCTCACTTATTCCACAAAAGTGATTCACTTCAAGGCAACTTTATTGTAAAGTGATTGTCAAAGGTTGATCTTGGGAAGAGGGGGGTCCTTTTTTTTAGTTGGTCAAGTTAATATCTACCACGTCACTATTCGGGACATATTCAACATTTTCTTTGATCAAGCATAACTTCATCATCCAGAATCAGTTTTTAGTGCCATTTTTTTAAACCCGCATATGTTTTCGAGCTCTTTGCAACCAGATGGTTAGTTTCTATTTTTTCAGCCATTATTTTACAATATGGCCGCCCCTTGTGATATTATACTTACAAGTTCTAACTATTTCTCAGGGAAATATTGTATGGAGGATGTTCTACAAAGTAGGGGACTTTTCAGGATAAACTCAGGGAAAGAAACAGAACCCCCTAATGATGATAAGAAAATTAAATGGGCAAATAGATGTGATGAAGCTCATGGATTGATTGGGATGTCAATCTCTACTGATTTGCGATTCCACATATGTAGAATTGATGAACCTGATAAAGCTTGGGAAAAGTTGGAATCTGTGTTTGGTAAGCACAATAAAATTAGGGGTCATTAGCTTGAGAATGAGTTGTTTTCCTTGAATCCAAATGATTTTTCATGCATTCAAGACTATTTATATAAGTATAAAACTCTTAGACTCTTATGTGCAGAATGCAAGATTAAGAAAGAAGACAAATAATGTATTTATCATATTCTATCCAAACTTGGACCTGCATATTCTGTTTTTGTATCTACATTCTACTCCATGAAGGAATCCTTGACTACAGCTAGCTATCAAGAGCCTAGTCTTGAATACTTTTGTAATTCCTTAATTAGAGAGCAAGATAAGCTCATTCATCTTGGAATAATTAACAATGCAGATACATCTGGGAAATCCTTATTGTCCCAACAGAAAGAAAAGTCTAAGCCTCCCAAGAAACAAAATTTTCGCAATAATAAGCCAAACAACAAGAGTCCCAAACCCTCTCAGTTAGCTCCTTCTTTAAAAAATGACAAAGGATCCAAGCAAAAAGTAAAGAAGACAGAGCGTCATTGCAATTTTTGTGGGAAATATAATCATGATGAATCTAAGTGTTTCAAGAAGATGGCAGCCTTAGAAGCATCAATGAAGAAGCACCACATCAGCATAGATTCGTTTTCAGAATCTAACTCT
>LPNX010647148.1:1056794-1156213 GCA_001517045.1 Pseudotsuga menziesii | reverse complement strand
CTGGTCTTCCGATGGTATCTTGCAAGGATGGTGTTTGTTTCGGTTGTGTACTCGGAAAACATCATCGGGACAGTTTTGACAAACGTGCCTCTTGGCACGCCTCGATTCCTTTGGAGCTTATGCATAGTGACTTGTGTGGTCCTCTTCCATCTGCATCATTTTCTGGTTTCAAATATTTCTTAACTTTCATTGATGACTACTCCAGATGCACTTGGTTTTACTTCCTAAAACTTAAGAGCGAAGTATTTAACATGTTCTTGGCCTACAAGGCCCTTGTTGAAAAACAATCTAGTCATCAAATTATTAAGTTAAGATCTGAAAATGGAGGAGAATATGTTAACAACAAGTTCACTACTTTCTGCACTAAATAAGGAATCCAAAAACAACACACTGTTCCATATACACCACAACAAAATGGTGTAGCTGAACAGAAGAATTGCACTTTAAAATAAATGGCTAATTGTATGATCCAATCTAAGGGACTAAGTCTTCAATATTAGGCTAAGGCCATAAATTGTGCAAATTACATATTTAATCGCACACCCACTAAAGTTTTACAAGGTATAACACCGGAAGAAGCATGGATTAAAATCAAACCAGATGTAAGTCACTTTCGTGTGTTTGGTTGTGAAGCATGGGCTCACATTCCGGACGAAAAACGGAAAGCATTGCAGCCTAAAAGTGAAAAGTGCATATTTGTTGGATATTCAGAAGATGTAAAAGTTTATAGACTTCTTTAGCCCCATCCACATGATATAATCATTAGAAGAGATGTTAAATTTGATGAAAATCTATTGGCCTGCGAGCGTAACTTGGCGGGTGTGCCATCTTTGGCCTGCGAGCCTGATTCGGCGATTGTTCCTTCTTCTTCTTCTTCTTCCAACTTCCTTGACAGGTTTCCAACTCCAGTTTCTGATGATGAAAGTGAGGATGAAAATCCACCTCCGCCTGCTCATGTTCCTCCAATCACACCATCACCAATGCCTCCTCAATGGGTCCGTTCAACATGTGAAGCAGCTGGTGATCTTGCCGGTGATCCTAGAGATCAACGTCGAACACGTTCTCAGTTTTAGCGAGCCTCTTCCCTTTTAGCTCAAGTTTCCGAGAATCATGATCCATAAACTTTTGCAGAAGCTTCAGGAAATCCAGATTGGGATGCAGCTATGGATAAAGAATATCGTTCCTTAATGGCGAACGATACTTGGGATCTTGTTCCTCTTCCAAAATGAAGAAAACTTGTCAGATGTAAATGGGTCTATAGAACTAAGTATGCATTAGATGGAAGTGTTGAAAGACTTAAGGCAAGGTTAGTTGCCAAAGGTTTTTCCCAAGTTGAAGGGATTGACTACAATGAAACCTTTGCCCCTGTAGCAAAAATGAACTCCATCCACCTTGTTCTTTCCCTTGCAGCCTTACATAACTGGGAATTCCATGAAATGGATGTCAAGTCTCCCTTCTTACATGGTGATTTACATGAGGAAATTTACATGGAAAAACCTCTTAGATATGTTCAGAATAACTCTATCCTTGTTTGTCTCCTTAAGAAATCCTTATATGGCCTTAAGCAAGCTCCTAGAGCTTAGTATGCCAAAGTGGATAGCTTTCTCCTTGACACTGGTTTTTCTAGATGCCATTCTGACCCCAATGTCTATACCAAGAAAGTAGGAAACCATCTCATCATGCTTGTTCTTTATGTTGATGATCTTATCCTTACTGGTAGTGACCCTAAACTTATAACCCATGTGAAATCCAGTCTTAAGAAAAATTTTGAAATGTCAGACTTAGGACATTTGCATTATTTTCTTGGTCTCCAAGTCTTGCAAACCAATGAAGGAATCTTTCTTTCCTGATCTAAGTATGCTTGTGACCTTCTTCGTCGCTTCCACATGGAAGATTGTAAACCAGCCCCTTCTCCCTTCCAATCTGGAGTCAAACTTTCTGCCACTTATACTTCCCCTGAATTAGATGCCACCTTATATCATCAGTGTCTTGGTAGTCTTTTATACTTGACTCATTCCCGTCCTGACCTTTCCTTTGTCGTTGGTCGTGTTGCCCGTTATATGCAAATTCCTCATGAAAGTCACTGAAAAGTAGCAAAAAGAATACTTCGATATATTCGAGGTACAATTCAGTTTGGGATTCATTACAGTACAGGGGGGAAACCTTTGTTGGTTGGTTTTACTAATTCAAATTGGGTCGGTGATCCTGATGATCAAAATTCTACTGCATGTTATGTTTTTAGTCTGGGATCTGGACCTGTCACTTGGGCTTGTATGAAACAACAAGCTCTTGCTCTTTCTTCAGCAGAAGCAAAATATCAAGCCACAGTTAATGCCAGTCAAGAAGCTTTATGGCTTCGACAAATCCTTTCAGAGTTTGGATTCAAGTAGCAGCAGCCTACTCCACTTTGGTGTGACAATCAAAGTGCCATCAAGATTTCCAAAGATCTAGTTCTACATTAGCACAGCAAACACAATGAGCTACACATGCACTTCATCAGAAATCTTGTTCATGATAGTGTTATTGAAGTTCTCTATTTCCCTACAGATGATCAAGTTGTAGACATCTTCACCAAGTCTCTTACAGAAGCGAAGTTTTCTAAACTTCGGTCTATGTTAGGAGTTTATGAATGTGTCCCTAAGGGGGGATAGGCTCTAATGTCTCCTTCCTTCTCCTAATAGTGTCACTTTTTTAAATCCTTCAATCCTATCCCAAGTTGTTCTTAAGGAGGGATGTTAGGATATTTAGACACTTAGGAGTTAGTTAGGATCAACTTGTGTAATATATCTGTTAGGTAAAAGTGTGTTTCTTTAGTATGCATTAGTATGCATTTTCTAAATATTCTAATCTGACAGTCGCGATATGTTCTAGACATAGAGTGATCCAATGGTTCAACTTCTCTTAGATCATACCTACCATTGATCCGTGGTTTAACACTCGAATGGTCTATGATCTCTATTTAAAGAGCATAGAGGGTCCTTGGCTAGTTGATCGATTATGAGAAGCTCATGTAACTTTCTTTATTTTGCATAATAAATTGCTCCAAGTAGCTATTTGGCTGGGGCCATGGACTGTTTCCCTCTCAAGGGTTTTAACCACGTGACAAACATTGGTGTGTTGATCTGTGATCTATTTGTGTGCAGCGGTTGCTCAAGGTGTTCGGCCTTTTGGGAGTACCCTGTGTAGCCGAATACTCTTCAGAGCATAGAAGGTAGATATTTATACAAAATAAATGGCAGGAGAAGATACGATTAGTTTCCCCAATTGCTGAGCTATCTAGCTAAGTTGTTCCATTTAGCAAATCCATCCATGAGAGAAATATGGAAATTCTATTTTGAAAATCCAGTCATATCTCTCAAATAAGATATTTTCTGGGAATTATGCTTGTGTTCTATCTATTTGGGCTCATTCTGCACAAAACCCATGTCTCATATTTTCCAGATTCATCTTCATTTGTAAATCGCATCCAAAGATCACTACTTTCCACTTGACACATTTTGATCACTCCAAATTTGGGATGTAAATCCTTCAATTAGACTCCTCCAAATCCAAATCCACACCTATAAAATTCAAAAGATAAATTAAAACATCATTCCAAAGCTAATGAAATATATCCAAATTAATAAAAATCTATTTGCAAACCAAAATATAATGAAATTAGATAAATATGATTCAAATATGAAATCGAGTGTTAAGGTAGATTTTCGAGGTGGTTGATCTATTCAATTGGAAAAAATAATCTTCCCAAACCATTCATGTTCTTATAAGCTTTCTAATGAGCTATCTCGGGATTGATTTAGACTTATAAATCTCAAGATATTACTCCCGGAAGTTAAAACTCAGCAGTCGTTGATTTCATTTTTGGGTGAATTGTGGCCATTGATATAACTATTAAATCCATTATCCCATACTAATTATTTTCCAAAAGAATAACTTAACAAAGAAAAAATAGAACAAAATCCAAAATCAATATTCCCAAAATATTGGAAATCAAATATTGAGAAGGAAACTTAGGATTTTAAAAATACATTTAAACAAATCAAAATCGGAAAAAAAAACAAAACCAAAATTAAAACGCTAAGTAAAAATGAAATTACCAAAATTTACGGACCCGAAATGAAATTAAAACATAGCATAAGAGAAACTTAGGGTCTAAAAAGTCAGGTGTGTAATGCGGAAATGAAAAATGAAATTTTGAAAAAGTGACTTCCGCAATCCGCAATCTACATTTCTAAAAATTGTGGAAATCCCAAAACTATGGAAATGCGGAAATGAAAATTTAAAATTTGAAAAAGTGACTTCCGTAATCCGCAATGTGGATTGCAGAAATGTGGAAATTAATTTAGAAATTATATAGTTTCTGCAATCAACAAATATTTTTTGGAATCAAATTCGATCATTTACTAAATTGTTATCTGACTTTCGCAATTCGCATTGCAGATTGCGGGTTGCAGAAAGGAGAAATTCGAAACTTTAAAAATTTCCAACATCTAGAATCCGCATTATGGATTTGAAATTACGAATTGCAGACTGCAGAAACAACATGCTTCAAAGAAAAACGATGTTCTCCACAGTTCACAAAACACATAAAACAAGGCTTTCTAGCAAATTTTATTAAATCCAAAGCATGAAAAGACATGGGAATAAAAACAACAATCTTGAAACCCCATAAAAAAGATAAGAAAACTCGATATTCCCTTCGTAAGAAGTAATTGGGTTCCCATTTTAATTAACAAAATGGGATCTGTTGTGCCTATAACAGACTTGCCAATTGATAGTTTTTTCAGAAGTATTCTTTCGCTCGAGATACTATATTGATAACTTCCTTGGATAACTTGCATTATATTGAATCATCAGCTCCCTCGGACAACGCTCTATCCTCCTTTTTGGGTAAGTTGAAAATCCACCTAGATCTTCTTCAGTCCTTTACAGTAGAGGAAAGAGTTTTTTTCAAGTCATTATCATTGAAGTTACAAACTTCTTAGGGTTCCGATCATGAAGGTCCTGTCATCATCCACCCTCCTAACCAATGCCCTCCTTCTTGTATCCCCAACACTACCCCCCACTTTTTTTTCCCATCGAACCTTGTTTTGCTCGATTGTATTCGAATTATACATGTTTATATATCCCTTTTGGGCCGGTTCCATCCACTTTCCTCGCACCATCCACAAATGGATCAAGATTAGAATATTTTCATTTTCCTGGGTCTAGAGAACCTCCTTCACCTCCCCATCCATCGATTCTGACTGCACATGCAAACCATTATGTTTCTAATGGAAACCCTTCGGATCCATTAATCCCTCTCTTCTATCATCCTCTTACTTTCGATCAGATCATCAAAAAACCTCTCCCTATATACTCAAACAATCCCTTGGGTGTGGATGTATCTCACATCAACTCTATTAGGTTCTAGAATTTAACTATCCATAAATAGAGGAATAAGAAATTTGTTGCGTCAAACTATCTCTCTTTTGGTGAGGGCACTATAACTAATTCATCCTCCCATATCCATCTCTCGTCCATACTTAAATATTTGGCACACAATGTGTAGAATAATTTTTTTTTTGGCATCTTAGAGATTTATAGGTCGATGATGAGGTTCCCCAATGATTTGTACTTATTTCAATGTGCGAAGGTTGGGGGGACCTAAAAACGAAAATTCCCTCATGCATATATTTGAATTTATTTCTCTTAATATTGTCTTCCTACAGGAAACTATGTCTATCTCTAATGTTTCATATGAGTACATGTTGTGTATTTTCCCTAGATGGGCATGTTGTGCTATAGACTCTAAAGGGTTATTTGGTGGCTTACTGGTCATTTTGAACCCTATGGCCCTTGATTTAGATGAATTTATTACATTTGCGGGAATATTATTGGAAGGGAAGATCATTCGCAGGGAATATATATCCCATTTTCTCAACTGCTATGGACCTTATTCAGATAGAGAGGCCTTCTAGCGACCTGTTGTTAATAAGGGGATTTTTTCTCTTCCAAATTTGATTATGGGCGGTGACCTCAACCTAACTTTGGAGGATTCTGAGTTATGGGGACCTACTTCTCATTTGGATCCTTTGGTGGGATTTTTTACACCCCTCTTTGTTGAGGCTAAGTTAATTGATATTCTTCCTCTTCCCATTGTCCCTACTTGACGCAATAGAAGAACTAGAAATTTTTGGCACGAGGTTGGAGCGCACAAAGTGCGGTACCACCACTGAGAGGAAGGGAGCCGGCAAGGAAAGAATTCAACCATGGAGGATGAAGAAACTGAAAATAGGACATTTTGGTTTATTTAGTTAGGAATTGGTCATGTGGACCATTTTTTAATGGCCTAGTTGGCTTATAAATAGAGTTAAAATTGCAAATAAAAAATAATCGATGGATCAATCGACTAAGGATCGAATAGGGAATGGTTTTTTCTTTGGTGATTTATTTTCTACATCTATTGTACGAAGGGTATTCCTTATGAATTGAATGTGATTAGTAATTTTTGATCCTTTGCATTGTTTTTTTTGTGGGTTATGGCGTATTTTGTAGACCCTTTTCTGCATTATTAATTAAATCAGTGGCAATCTGCGATAGAACACATGAATTGATGGATGAATGACGATGCTACTGCTGTATTTTTCCCTTTAATTGAAATTTTCATGATGCGAAGTATAGAAATACTAGTTAGTTTGATGCATGTTGATATCTTTGTCGATCTGACTCTGGGAAAATAGATGTGAATCATAATGAATGTAGTTTTGGTCGATTCAAATCTGGCTTGATGTGATTGCGAATTGCAATGATAAGTAGATCTAGTCGCTAGTACTATTGTATTATCCCATGATTTTTGTGGAGCCTGATCTTCTAGATTCATAGATGTTATTCAGTTGTGTTTGTACCCCAGGTTTACTGTACACTCTCACCCATTAAACTTCTCACAATACAATAAATATCATGCGGTTAGCATAACTCTCACCCATAAAACTTGATGTGTTGTTGGTTGTGGAGACTGATATTCTAGATCTAGAGATATTATTGGTCAACTGTGTTTGTATCATAGGTTTATTGTACACTCATCCCAGACAGAGAATGCGGGGGTACATCGCCACCCCCATGGGGGTCCGGGGGGGATGGTATGTGTGTTGGAGAATAGTTTTGTGGACCCATGGTATTGGGTTAACTGTAGTATTTTCCCATGGTATTTCCCCTATAAAAGAAAGCATTGTAACATGGTTGTATATTGTATTGTAGCATTGTAAACAATCCCTATGATTGTGTGAGAGAGACTGTGAGAGCGTGAAGAGGAAGTGCAACGGTGTTGTTGCAGGTTGTACCCCTAATTCTTTCTAGACGATAATAAAAGGAATGGCAATTTATGTGTGGACGTATCCCAAATCTTGGGCAAACCACGTTATATCTGTGTCTCTTTGTAATGTGTTAAATGTGTTTTTGCATATTGTTTAATGATTTAATTGTATATCTGTTATTGATATATTGGTGTTGTTTCTAACAATTTCTGTGTAATGTTGTGATAGGGTAGAAGATAGTGCGAAGTCCTCTTCACAATGCAGAAACTTGGTTTCTATAGCCCTCCCTCAGACATCTTGGGTGAGACTGCACTTTCTCCGTAGGTGTTGCGGGAAGGGGTAAAACCTTTATGGGTCGATGTTTAGGGAGTATGTGTCGATGGTTGTTGACAACGGTGTTAAGTGAACCACTGTCGACAGAAGTTTGTCAACAAATGGTTTTGTTGTTGGGACCATAGTACGAAAAGGAAGAGGACATGTTGTGGCATCTGACGAAGCCGGAGATCCGGGATTGGTTTGATAAGAAATCCCAAAAGTTTGTGGAAGAAGAGAACCAGAACCCAAGATCGATAACACAAAATTGGTTTGGAAAATATATCTACTCTAGTATTCACGAAATATTCTTCACTGAATTTTTATAGTACTGTATGATTGGTTGGTGCAACTTACTTTCTAGAAGAATAATTTCTAGGGAGGCAAACCTTATCAGTGGACTTCAAAGCTAATCCAACTACTGCTAAAGGTGAACAACAAAGCTTCAAGGGTTGTTGATGTGTGGATAGATAACATTTTGGAAGGTTACATTAGTGAGTTCATTGTCGACATCATCATATATTACAGTAACACAGAGAGGGAATTTTTTAAGGGACCGAGGGGAAGATTTATATTTTTGTTACAATAGTGGATAAAGATGCTCATTAGTGAAAAATGAATACTGAAGATGAATTTCGACAAGTAAATACCTAGTGTGCAGAGGATGTGGGTAATGTGAGGGTAAGGATTTGATGGAATGATACGGGGTAGATGGATGGGAGTCATGATGAGGTTGTGAGGGAAGCCATCGAAGAGTGTGGTTTCCTGCAAAGTGGGGTGAGGTTCTAGCAAGAAAAGAAGAGGAGGACTGAGGAGAGTTGTGGTGTAATTGAAACAGAAAATTGCAGAAAGGAGCCACAAGGGACTAAGTGACCCTACAGTGTCGAAGGAAATGACTAGGCTACGCCCGAGCCTGAGGATAGACCAAACCAAAGCTATAATGTACCTACAACTCCATACATTGCGTCAAACTTAGGAGAAAGAAACATGAGTTCATCGTAGGGTTGTCTTGTGTGTCATCACAGTAGTAATAGTAGCATATCGACAAGCACTGGGAGGAGACCCAAGATGGCGGTTTACAATGTAAAGCTACCCTTGTTTCATGGTAATGGGACTAAGGATCCAAAATAGCATTGTCTCTTATGTGAAGCAAAGTGGATGCTAAAATAATTATAAGATGAAGATATAAAGAAAGGACAACTAGCGATGACTTTTCAGGGCCGAGCATTGGACTCATATATGAAATTCATGCAATTACCGACGGGGCATCCCTAGAAGACCCTAACCGCACAAATAGGGACTGGAATAATCGATAAATTTAAGAAACCTAAGTCAGAATCGTAGTATAATATTACAAAGTTTAAGGAAATAAAGCAATTTCCAAATGAGTCAGTATGGGATTTCGATCACCAATTCAAAACTCTAATGGATAAATTTAGCTTCGGAATGAGTAATGCACAACACACAGAGTGGTTCATAGTAGCCTTGGTACCCCATATATGCATGCCATTGATGCAACAAAAGATCGTATCTCATGCTAAATCCCTAGTATGAAGCTAGAGGCTTCACTAGTCGACGAAACAGGGATTGGCATGATCCAGATCTAGTCGCACTTGGAAAACCTTAATATACAACTACATGATATTAAGAAGGGGAAAGAAGTTAGTGAAGAAGTATGGTGCATTCGATGTCAACCTGAAGGACATCACAAGGATCAGTGTCCATACTTCCTTGAATATTTACAGTCTGGGGCTCCAAACCCACTAAGTCAAGAAGGATTGTTTGGTGTCAAATTTGTTAAACAAAAGGACATCGATCAGAAGAATGTGTGTACTTATAGAAGGTTATGTCAAAACCAGCTAGTATTTTCTACAACTTATGTCGGTTAGTTGGTCATGAAGAAAAGGATTGCATAGCTTATGATTTTCTCTAGGAAAGAACAATGGATACATACTTTATGAAGGGGCAGGAGAAAAAACCAACGAAAAATTTCAACTGCAATCGCAATATACTAAACCACAATATAATCAGCCTCAACCATAGTATAATAAGTCACAATGATAGTATAATCAGTTGCAACCATAGTATAACCATCCATAACCACAATATAACCAGCTGCAACCGCAACCTCAATATAACCCTCCACAACATCAATTTAACCAGCTACTGTATAACCAGTCATCATACCAGCAGCAAGGAGGATTTCGAGGAGGATTTCAGGGAGGTCGTAACATAGGTTTTGGTCACAGAGGAGCTATGGTTCGAGGTAGTGGACTGGTTACATGGTATAATTGCGGAGTACTAGGACATTATCACAGGGATTGCCCAAATCTAGAATCCCAATGTACTTACTATAGCACAGCAAACCACACAGTCAAGGAATTTCCATAATTAATTGTGAAATATCAAGCTAAGAACATGTCACAACCACAACTGAACTAGAATGAAAATCATAATCATAATCAAAATTTTGGGCCGAACGTGAGGAAGATATCGACGAAACTAAGGGCTCAACTAGTACATGTTATCGTAGTAATGAGAGGAGGTGTTACGACAGGAGATTACTAACCATGGATAACTGTTTAGCCTACAGCTAGAAATAAAGTCTAATTCGATGTAGAGACAAAGAAAGAAACCTTCTTTGAAGCAAAGGACACCTTGATCAAGGACAATGGTAAATTACCTATTTAAGAGATGCCACCAAGTTTTGATTCGAAAAACTCACCAAGGTTGAAAATAAAGGTCAGTACCTTGAAATTTTTTCTTGAAATTTGCCTAACATTAGCAAAATATCAAGATGCATTTGCAGAGATAGCAAGTTTTTTGTACTGACAGGAAGAAGGGTGGCAGGATTGCCCAATCAATTCATTGCAAAAGAAGAAAATGGGAAGAGAAATGAGAATGCATGTCTAGATCATAGAATATAATATAGATTCAGTCATCTTGGATCTAGGATCAGATGTGAATATCCTAACCAAGCAGACATGGATTCTGGCAAGCAGATCTTGGGCCAAAAACAATCTTCACATAAATTGCACAAGATAAATAAAGAGGATAATAATTGAAGAAAAATATGAGAAATATTCCATTAATTGATTATTCACATTATGGGTGAATACATAATACAACATCAGTGAATAATTTGAATACCTTCTCAGAAATTTGAATCTACCAACCTAGACTGACTCTAGAGATAACTAGGAGTGAGAGAATCACCATAAATAGCTAACTAGTGCAACTGCAAATCATAAATCAGTTAGTAACCAGTTACAATCAATTAACTAAAGGGATAGGTAAGAAAAGGCACCCATGTTCCCATGAATCATGCAAAATGGCACTAGAGACACTAGAAGTGATCTAACTGATGGGGATCAGAGTTTAACTGGGGATAATTAATGACCTACCGAGGTGAACTGTTGGACACTATTGGTGGCACTTAGAGTGGATTCCTATAAAATAGGGATTGATCCCTGGAGCTCCAAAATGCATGCAGATAGGTACAATAAGTGGTAGGTTTCCATTATTCATGTCTCCCATGCATTGGTAAAGTGATGAGACCTCCTAAGCTAGGGAAATTGAACAAATAGACTTTATGTGGTCAAAAGGAGACAAAGGGAGGATTAATAATAATTCTAACACCCCCCTTTAATCCTAAATTGGACTCCATGGGCCCTGGTAAATACGACCAAAGGTCACCCACTACAATCTAAATGCAATTATTTGTCCATGAAAAAAGTGAGGAAAAAGGAAAAACCGCATGGGGAAAATCCTTCCTAAAAAATGGACATCACACAAAATTTAAATAAATATCTTCACTATGTCTTTTTTCTTCACTTGAATAAGATTGATGCACTACTTCTTGGTGAAAAACTTTGTAGATTTGTTGTATATTCCTTGATCATGTATCATATTTTCAATGTTGTGTAGACAAAAAGCATGAGGAGGAGCCCCTTGTAACTCATATTCTGGTGATTAAGGAGCATCATATGAGTGTTCTTTGATGTGAAAACATAAAATATCAGATCTAAACATAAAATCAGATATGGAAAAGATATATTTGCAATCATATCCTTACCAGAGAACATCAATGAAATTGACAAGTTCAATTTCTAGTGTAGCTGCATAATGGTGAACGCGATCATGAACATTCTTTCCAAACTGATGTGAAAACTTTATAATTTTGTAATATAGCTTATTAGGCTCTGATATATAATAAATTAATTCATATGGAGCAGAAATCAACCAAGCTATAGTGGCTCCAAAATCCGGTTGAGTTACAGTAGGAATATTAGGGTCAACTAGTCTACACTGACAATTGGGAAAATTTGGTGAGCACAAGGATATCAAATTTTAACTAATAAAAGTTATATCAGATCCAAAATTTTGTAACAACATACCACTTATATACAATTATAAGTAAAACCAACCAATTATACTAATCAAAGACATGCTACCAACTTTCATTAGTGATACAGTATAGGAAAATGTGAAATTGACTAGTTTACCAACTAAGGAGTTTGGGAGTTGTAGGGTCTTTTGAGTATCAAATGGATGGGAGAAAGGTGTCATAACATGCATATCAGCCTGAAAATCATCTTCTAAATAATATAAATAGGAATATGAATGTATTTTGAAGGATTTGTATGAAGACAAGTCGGAAACTAGTGGTAAAAAACTAGTTTTGAGAGGAGATGGCTCTGGGAAAGTGATAGGTATTTTTTCAAGGGGAGGAAAATAGATTTTTTATTCTCATATATTAGAATTAGTATAAAATTAAGAGACATAATAAACATACTTTATTCTAGAAACCAATGCATGAGCATCATTAACTACTAATTTCATAGTGTTACAGTGCCCCTGGGGATCAACAGATTTTTCCCTTCTTGTAAAATCTGGCACATCAATGTTGTTTCTTTCGAGCAACTGAGACATGATACCCATTATATTTTTAAATAATTAATTTTAATCGTGAGAATATTTTCTACAATATGTACATTGAGATCATCCTTTCTTTTTTCCCTTCTTCTTGAAATTCGAGGCTTCATCAGTAGAGTTAGAACCTTCATCATCAGAGTCTGACTTTGTCTTTTTCTCGTTCACTTTTAGCTTTCCTTTGGACTTGAGATTATTGCTTCCAAGAGAATTAAGTGCATGATCTTTTGAGATTTTGAGATTCCCCATTGGAATCAAATTTATCTTCTCTTGTGTGAGAGATTCTATGAATGCATCCAAGGATGACTTCCTCCAATTTTGAATTGCAAGCTTAGTAGCATAGAATGTTGACACAAAAAAGGGAGAATTTTTCTTGCAACTTTGATAGATTTGAGAGGATTAACTGATATTCTTCCTTTGTAATTCCACACTTCTCGAGAAAAAGCACAAGTGACTTTAAACTTGGTGATGAATTCCTCAAATATGGTTTCGAATTCACTTGGTCTCATTGAGATCAACTCATTCTCTAATTGATGTCCTCTAAGATCATCTTGTTTTCAGAAGAGGGATTCAAGTTTGATCCATGATTCATTAGGGCCTTCCAAGCCATCAAGATGAAAAACAAGTTCGGGAGAGAGAGAGAGAGAGAGAGAGAGAGAGAGAGAGAGAGAGAGAGAGAGAAAGTAAGCCATAAGCTTCATCCTTCCTGTTATGACACCTTGCTTTCTTAGCAAGAGAATTAGGCTCGATTTTTAAGGCCATAGTAACTCTGTAGAGACCTTTGTTGCGTAATAGTATCTCAATCTTGGCTTTCCATTCATAATAATTGAATGAATTCAAGGTTAGTATATTAGATAAATACATGCTATTTTTTTGTTCTACTGGTGAGAGAACTGAATACTTGCACAAAACTAGGAAGATATTTTTTGTTTAGCTTAACCAGGCTCTGATACCATATTATATTCTGGCAGGAAAATCTTGGGCCAAAAATAGTCTTCACATAAACTGCACAAGACAAATAAAGACGAGAATAATTGAAGAACAATATGAGAAATCTTACATTAATTTATTATTCACATTATGGGTGAATACATAATACAACATCAATGAATAATTCAAATACCTTCTCAAGCAGTTGAATCTACCAACCTAGACTGACTTTGGAGCTAACTAGGAGTGAGAGAATCACCACAAATAGCTAACTAGTGCAATTGTAGATCACTAAATCAGTTAATAACCAGTTACAATAAGTTAACTAAAGGGGTAGCTGAGCAAAGGCACCCATGTTCCCATGAATCATGTAAGTTGACGCTAGAGACACTGGAAGTCATATAACTAATGGGGATCGAAGCTTAACTGAGAATAATTAATGACCTACTGTGGTGAACTGTTGGACACTACTGGTGGCACTCCGAATGGGTTCCTGTAAAATAGGTATTGATCCTTGGAGCTCCAAAATGCATGCATACAGGTGTAGTAAGTGGAAAATGTCCATTAGTCATGTCCCCCATGCACTGGTAAAGTGATGAGACCTCCTAAGCTATGGAAATTAAACAAATAAACTTTATGTGGTCAAAAGGAGACAAAGGGGGGATTAATAATAATCCTAACATCTAGCATCCTAGCGTACTTACTAAAGCGCATCAAAACACACTGTCAAGGAATGTACATAATTAATTGTGAAATGGAAAGCTAAGAACAAGTCACAACCGCAACCAAACTAGAATGCAAATCATAATCATAATCAAAATTATGGGCCGAACATGAGGAAGATATCGGTGAAACTAAGGGCTCAACCAATAGATGTCATCTTAGTAACAAGAGGAGGAGTTATCACAAGAGATGACAAACCACGACTAAATTTCATCCTGCAGCTAGAAAGTAAGTCCAATTTGATGTAGAGACAAAGAAAGAAACCTTCTTCGAAGCAAAAGACACCTTGAGAAAGGACAATGGTAAATTACCTATTTACGAGATGCTACCAAATTTTGATTCGAAAAACTCACCAAGGTTGAAAAGAACGGTTAGTACCTTGAAATTTTTTCTTGAAAGTTGCCTAACACTAGAAAAATATCAAGGTGCATTGGCATAGATAGCAAGTTTTTTTGTACCGATAGGAAGAAGGGCGACAGGATAGCCCAATCAATTTGTTGCAAAAGAAGAAAACGGGAAGAGAAATGTGAATGCATGTCCATATCGGAGAATATGACATAGATTCAGGCATCTTGGATCTAGGATCGGATGTGAATATCCTAACCAAGTAGACATGGGAAATGATGGGGAAGTTGCAGTTGGTCTAGTACCTTGTACAGGTTCATCTAGAAAATTAGGTCAAGGTTTCGCCAATTGTACAAGTACCTCATCTATCTATCAAAGTGGAAGGACTAAAGACTTTGATGTTATTAAGATAAGTGACAATACCAGCCGATATCCGGTTTTGTTGGGAGTCGGTTGGGTGATGGAAAACTTGGCGGTTATCAATTTCAAGAAAAGAACAATGACATTCAAGAATTTCGACACAAGGGTCATTGCCCCATTGGATCCCCTCAAAGGACAACGATATGTTGAACCAGTAAAATACAAAGTCATGGGAGGTTGGGATGATTCCTATAATGTCTTTTAAGATTACATAAATCCCACTGTTGATGGAGAGTTGGGATGGTGAAGTATCAACTTAGCATCTTCAGATTCTGACAAAGCACTAGAAAACTGGCAGAACTGGTTGCACGAAGTATCAATATGGAAGTGCGCATGAGTCACTCAGTCGCTGATATGGGTAGCAACAGAAGTACTTGATCTTCCGACATATGAAGGACTTCCTCAACTAATAGTTTTCATTAGCGAATTTAAAGACAAAGTATCTGAACTACAATGTTTGTTGGCACTAGAAAAGGCACTAAAGGCTACTCCAGCAAGATGGTTGGCTACGCACAAGGCGTCGATAGCAGATTGGAAAATATGGTGATGATTAATGGAAGTTCAGTTTGGGAAGGATGAATATTACCAAGGGAAGAAATATGATGGAAAAAATGATCCGGGCGACCATCTGATGACATGCCAAATAGTGTGGCAATTCCGGGTAAAGGAGGAATGGGTCCACATGTTCATCCATACACTAGAAAAAATACCATGAAGACGGTTGTATCTATAGAGATGCGAAGGGAAAAAACAACATGGGAAGACCTTGTTAGATTTTTATCATTTAAGAAATATGATCAAGGATATTATCTGAGAGAATAACATGCACAGCAAAAATAAACAAGAGACAAGAGACACAAAGAATTTTCCTTGGGGAAACCATAAAGGAGAAAGCCCTGCAACTTCCTCAGAGATAGATTGAGCACCAATGGCAGCAGTAAAACCCAAAAACATAAAGATGATCTCCAATAGCTTGTTCTCTCTCTCTCACTTGAGAGAGCTTCTCCTCTCTCACTCATGTGCCCCAGTGAGTGAGTGTGTGTGTTAAATACAGAGGCTCACTCCCTATTTGTATTCTTTCATTCACTTAATGTCCACTCCAACATGTCAGCCCCACTTAACAATTACTTACTAGGTCCGACATCTCTAGGAGAGTCTAATAACCCTAGTGGCCCACAACTGTGGGGACTTTGACCTTCGATCAACAAGGAGGGTTAACCTTGACACAATTGTGGGGACTATTGCCCTGACTTACAATGGAGGGTTAACCTGAATGAATTTACATGACTTGTTTACATTATAGATACTTCTCAGAATAAACATCGAGGTACAATACATAAGATATACAAGTGAATACATTCTGAAGTTACAAATACATCAACACTCCCTCTTAACTAGGAAGGTATTCTCTCGACACAATTTATCAGCACAAGTCTTCTTCTTTGTATCATCTGAATCATCATCAATTCATCTTCATCTTCAAGTCATATTCATCTTCAATTCATCTTCATCGTCAATTCATCTTCATTGTCAAGTCATCTTCATCAAGTCTGTATCATCATTGAGTCTGGATCATCACTTGATCTGGAGTATCACTGGATCATCATCAAGTCTGGATCATTACTTGATCATCATCAAGTCTAGATCATCACTGAATCATCATCATCATCACTGATTCCGCTATCTCAATAAAATGGTGCTATCTCTTCATTCTTCTCATCACAGGAAGTTCTACAGAGCCAACCCTTTTTCATGTTGGTTGTAGGCCTAGCCTCCATGTAGGTCTTCATCGACAGAGCCAGCCCTTTTTCATGATGGATGCATATCTACAGAGCTAGTCCTTTTTCATACTAAATGTAGTCCTCTACAGAGCCAACCCTTTTTCATGTTGGATGTATCATCACAGAGCTAGTCCTTTTTCATACTAGATGTGGCATCACAGAGCTAGTCCTTTTTCATACTAGATGTGGCATCTACATAGAGCCATTCCTTTTTCATACTGGATGTGTCATCACATAGCTAGTCCTTTTTCATACTATATGTGGCATCACAGAGCTAGTCCTTTTTCATACTAGATGTGTCATCTATACAGAGCCAGTCCTTTTTCATACTAGATGTGTCATCACAGAGCTAGTCCTTTTTCATACTAGATGTGGCATCACAGAGCTAGTCCTTTTTCATACTAGATGTGGCATCTACATAGAGCCAATCCTTTTTCATACTAGATGTGTCATCACAGAGCTAGTCCTTTTTCATACTAGATGTGGCATCAGCACTTACATCTGACCATGGAAGGAACCAATCCTGCCGCCATGTCAGAAAGGAATAGCACTTACATCTGACCATCGATGGAACCAATCCTGTCACCATGTCAGAAAGGCACACAGACTCATCACTTCCTCTTGGAAGGAACCTCGATCTGGAGAACACCAAGCTTCTCCCTGAAGTACTCAAACTTCACTCTGGCCATTTCTAGCATAGAATCATACAAGGGTTGATTACATCCAAGGATAACCTGCGAGCTTCACCAGGACCGATTACATCCGAGGAAAATGTACATGACCGTTTACATCTGAGAAACCTACGAACTTCACCAGGATTTATGCTCAGACAACATGTCTCACCAGCTATGCTAGAACTCCCTCTTTTGATAGATATTGATCTGGATCACAAACTGGATCTTCACTGCTCCTCTCGGCATCATACCAAAATTCAATTCAGATCAATCAAATCAAATAGTAGTTTTCAAAAGAAACATACTACCTCCAAAATATCAAGTGGCAACATCTTTTACCTCGGCTGTACTCAGCGCCATGCAGGACTCCATCCTTCCAAACCAAGAGATCACACCCAATCTCATAAGTAGCACCTCAAAGTGCTCTTCCTATCAATCGCACTGCCTACCCAATACGAATCCACATAACCCTCCAGGTTAATCTTCTGATTCATATCATACTTAAGCCCATACTCAACTGTACCCTCCAGGTACCTCACTACATGATTTGCAACCATCAGGTGAACATGTCTCAATGTGTTCACAGCAAAGAAAATATCTAGTCTCGTATTCATAAAGTACATCAAGGAACAAATCATCTGATGACTCTTATGAAGAAACATGCAATAGCTTCAGGTTTGATTCCATAGGCGTGGTCATGGCCTTGCAGCTCATCATCCTGAACCTTTTCAGGATCTCTACTGCATACTTCCCTTGTCCTACGGAGATTCGATCTATACTCTGCAACACCTCCATGCCTACAAAGCAGTGCATCATATCCAAATCCTTCATCTCAAACTCGGCAGCAAGTCTCCGTCTTGCAACTTTAATGAGTTCCTCTTTTCTGTCAGGAACAAGTCATCGACATATAACAGGAGCATCACTGGTCTTCTACCTTCAACCTTGAGGCAAAGGTTGGAATCCACTTTACTCTCAGTAAAGCCTATAGTCATTAGTAAGCTGTCCATCATGTTGTATCATATTAAACCTCAATATCTTTTGCAGTCACTCCCTCTGAAGCGGAGCATCATTCTCCCTCTGTCTTTCGTACTCTATGCATTGAAACATTTTGTACTGGAGTGACAAGTATCTTCCTCTGCTACTAATATTCTATGTATCCATCTAGGGTCACTGGATACCAAGATCCTCTATTTCGAACCTTTTCAAAAGTTCTTCTCACACCCATATGTGAGCTTGTGATCCTCTATATTCTTTCATCTTCAACCTTGTAGAAAAGGTTAAGATCTTCATCAAGCTCCTTATGTATGTTTTATCCTATGGGTGTCTTCTAAGCTCGTACAAGGCCTTCTTTAATTTGCACACATGAATCTGCCTATCATGTGCCTCAACTTCCACTGGATGCAAATATCTCTTTGTAGTCTATGCCTTCTTTCCATGAGAAGCCTCGTGCTATGAATATTACCTTGTATCCCACGATGTTGTCATCTATTGCATGATGTATATTTGTAGATCCATATGGAAGATACTACGGACTTCCCTTCAGGTCTCGATGCTGCATCCTAGACATCATTCTTCTTGAACTAGTACTCTCCTTCTCTTTCTTCTTAGCTACTTCTTCATAGCTGGAAGGATCTGCATCAATGATGTCGCTCAATAGTGTCACACAACTGCACTATGTCTGAGGCCTTTTGAATTATTTGAAAGTATTGTCATATTCTTCTTTATCTTTCATCACTTGTTCTTTGAAACAATTCTCATCCTTCTTTGCTTATAGGTGATTGTACGCGATCTTTCCTACAAGTCAAATGCATTATTTGTATGGTTAGAAACATTTCATAAGGCATATTCATAATAGCAAATTCTTATGCATAAATATATGATCATGCAACTATTTTAGCCAATACAACATTCATCCATATCTCACGGAAACTTTTCTACATGCCTTCCATCTCTACCAGGACAACATTGAGATTCTGCACTAATCCAATATGTTAGCAAAGAGGTTTCATTCTAGATAAGTAGCAATGGAGAGTTGTATAGCACCATGAGCTACTTACCAATAACATGCATATTAGTAGTATACTGTCATTAATGAAAACATTCTATCATGCATAATACATCAACTAAATATAAACAAGTGCATAAAAAAACAATATTTGTTTCGTGAGTAGACTCCTTCTTGAGCCTTCAGCTTCATCATCTTCTTCATTCACCAAATAATAAGATGGATAAAAGGTTCTTCAAGATTTTATTTCTTGATATTCCTCATCGCTTGAGGGATCTTCTTTGGATGGTGAGAGCTTGATCTTCAGTTGCTCCCATCTTCTTTTCTCTTATTATGAGTCGAGCTTCTTCTTGTGTGTGCTCTTCCCAGAGTCTGCTGAAAGTAATCACTTCCTTTTGGCACATATTTCTTGAAAGAATGAATCCCATGATCCTGGGAGGCCATTCAAGGTGGTTATCACAACATCTACATTCTCCACTTCTTCTTCTACCGCTTCAAGTTGTTCTTTGATTTGAGAGACCCTCGTAAAGTATGATTGTATCGTCTCTGCATTCTTCAACTAGTTTCTTAAGATCATCTTCCGATTTATGTTCTTCCCTTCAAATAGCTTGGTCAAGGAATCAAACATCTCTTTCAGTGTCTTTAGGGAAGACACTTGTGGTACAAGTTGATCCATGATTGAATCAGTAATGATCTTCTTGGCCTTGACCAAGTTTTTATTGTGTAAGGCTTTTAGCCTCATCTCCCTCTAGAACTGGAACCTCTCTACTTATGTAGGTGTCCAATTAATTTACTTCAAGAACTAGTGACATCCTATACTTCCATGCTTGGAATTTGTCAGCCTCACCAAGCTTGTCATCAAGTTGATGTGATAGATCACTTTGAAATGAGAACCTCAAATGAAAATAGCAAGAGATTAGATCTTACCAATTTGAGGTGTCCGTCCTGGTTCCAAAGCTCGCTGATTTAGGGTCTGTCAGAGAAACCCTAATTTTCAAAACTTGGAATATTTAATATCTGATTGGATAGAAATATATACCTCTTCAAGGATATTTGTCCAATGTACTCCTTTTCTGAAAACAGTGGAGGGAAGCTCCCGAAACAGGAAGCCCTAGTTTACCAATTTCTTCTACAGAAATGCCTGATACTGTTTCTATGGTATCTCTGAAAGTACTACTCCTATGTGTCTGAAATTTCATACTCAGGTAGCCTCGTCTATCCTTGTTCCAAAACCATAGGTTTCATCAGAATTTTTTTCACCAATTGGCACTTATGAGCGTGTTCCCAAGCTGACCTGTTTCAATACTGTTCAGCATAGCAAGGTTGTACGGACTGCCACGTGTCACTGTTTCATCTTCTAGGTCTGAAAATTTGACCACAGAAATTAAAGTATGTTCCCTTTCTGGAACATCTTCATAAATTTAATTTGTACCTTCGTAGCCTGAGATATATCAATTCTCCACAGGTGTCCTGTTTAGGGATGAATCCTGGAAGAGGTTGTAACCCTAACTTGGAGGAATCATATATCCTAGAATATATCGAATCTAAGGCTGAAACTTGGATACAATGTACACCAGGATTTTATATTTGACCTGTGAAATTTTATACCCCTGAGAAATCTGTAATATATAGATATAGAAAATTTACCAAAACTTATCAGTTTTAGTATTTAGGGTTTTTCCAGCTCAGGGTCAAACTAGGGTTTGACTTTCCCGAAGTTACACCCAACCAAAAATCTTGACCTAGGTCTCTAAAATTAGATTTTGATGAGGAGATAAATCTGATGCTGGGCTCACTCAAAAATTATTCTTCTGTAAAAATCCCTAATTTCCCGCACCAAAAACTGAAAATGCCCGGAATCGAATTCCGCTTCGACAGAAAGATGCGCCCTTCAATGGAGAGTCATCCTAGCATACTTTTGCTGATGGATTGTGGAAAGAGACCCAAAATGTAAGAATCCCTAGCTTCTGCAGCTGCACAATGTCTTCTTCTTAGGTTAGCTTTTATACCATGTTATATTTTTATCATTTAAGCAATATGATCAAGGATCTTATATGATAGAATAATATGCACAACAAAAATCACAAGAGACAAGAGACACAAAGATTTTTCCTCGGGGAAACCATAAAGGAGAAAACCCCGCAAGTTCCTCAGAGATAGAATGAGCACCAATGGTAGTAGTAAAACATGAAAACATAAAGATGATCTCGAACAGCTTTTTCTCTCTCTCTCACTTGAGAGAGCTTCTCCTCTCTCACTCATGCGCCCCAGTGAGTGAGTGTGTGTGTTAAATAGAGAGGCTCACTCTCTATTTATATTCTTTCATTCACTTAATGTCCACTCCAACATGTCGGCCCCACTTAACAATTACTTACTAGGGCCGAAATCTCTAGGAGAGTCTAATAACCCTAGTGCCCCACAACTATGGGGACTTTTCCCTCCGATCAACAAGGAGGGTTAACCTTGACACAATTGTGGGGACTATTGCCCGGAATTACAATGGAGGGTTAAACTCAATGACTTTACATGACTTGTTTACATTATAGATAATTCCCAGAATAAACATCGAGGTACAATACATAAGATATACAAGTGAATACATTCCGAAGTTACAAATACATCAGAAGACGTGATTGTCAGTTTCAGTCATAATTTCAGTTTTGCAAGTGAAAATCCATTCATTCATAGTGCACTACAGTGCATCCATGACAAAGTATTGGAGATAGTTTTGGCTGAGCTACCGATAGGATCACAGTGGACACCAATGCCATATATGATGATGGAATGTTATAATGTGTCGAGAGAACCTGATGACAAATATGATCCGAGAGGCATCGACATTAAAAAGTCAGAAGGAAGACGTGACATCGAAGCACTAGAAATGTCGTGCGACAAATTCAGGAAACCGTTAAAGAAAAAGAAGGTCAACATTGGGATAGAAGAAGACCCAAAGTTTGTTAGTATTGGAGTTACTGGGATGATTCAGTGGTGGAGAAAGTCACCGATCTACTACATGATTTTTAGGAATTATTCCCAACCAATTTTTCTGAGATGAAAGGGATTTTAGGGTACTTGTGCGAAATGAAGATTCCTCTGAAACCTTATGCAAAACCAGTAAAGCAATGACCATATAGATTGAATCTAAGATACAAAGTGCGAGTAAAAACCGAATTAGAGCAAATTTTGGATGTAGGAATTATCAAAACTATCAAAGAATCAGAGTGGATCAGCCTGATGGTTGTGTAGGACAAAACGACTAGTGAAATATGGATTTGCATCGATATGAGGCAACTGAATGATGCAAGTCTGCATGATCCATTTCCAATGCTATTTACTGATGAAGTGCTGGAAGGAGTTCGAGGACAGGAAAACTATTCATTTACGGATGGATTTTTAGGCTATCATCAAAAAAGGATTGTGAAGGAGGATAGGCGCAAAACCACTTTCGTGATAGAATGGGGATGTTTTCAGTATGCTGTGATGCCATTTGGTCTCAAGAATGTTCCCGTGAATTTTTCAAGGATAGTTATTGCTACATTCAAAGACTTCATTCATAATTTTTCAGCAATCTATATGGATGACTAGACCGTCTATGGGTTGGTAAAAGACCATACCGCAAACCTTCGACTAATGTTGGAAAGATGTCGACAACATCATATTTCGTTGAATATGAAGAAATGTATATTTTGTGCACCATTTGGAATTCTATTAGGACACAATGTATGCAAGGAAGGAATGTTGGTCAATCCCGCCAAGATCACGCTAATTGTTGACCTACCGACACCAATGGAAGTTAAACAACTAAGGGAAATATTGGGCAACATAGGGTATTACCAGAAGTTTATAAAGAGTAAGTTCAATGATCACAGTGTCGATGGAGAAATTATTGAATAAGGATGCTAAGTTTGAAGTGAATGACGAGTGTCAAAGGAGCCTCGATACGCTGAACCAAAATTCTAATGATTGCCAAATCGATATTGGTCTTTTCGGACTAGATAAAGGCATGTCATGTCCACGTCGATGGCTCATTAGTTGGATTACGAGTAATATTGGCCCAACCAGGAGAATCATTAATTGACCACCGAATTACGTTCGCAAGTCGGAAGTTGTCTACCATGGAGAGAAACTACACGATGAAATAAAGAGAAGGATTCACGATGGTGTATGCATTAAAAAAATATGCCACTACATGTTAGGAGGGAATTTTAAAATGTTTACAGATCATTCATCATTGAAGTACTTGCTCAAAAATCCTATGTTGGGGGGGGAGATATTCCAATGGTTACTGCTATTCCAAGAATTCGATTTCAAGATAATTGTAAAACCTAGACGATTGAACGCATGACCCGATCACCTGTCAAGGATAGAGTCATGTGAAGAAGTAAGAAGCATCAATGACAACTTACATTATGCACAGCTATTTAGAGTCAGAATGGTTGATAACCACTAGGAACAAATTGTTCATTTTTTGGCGACAGGAAAATCCCCTAAGGAGTTCACCACTAGCCAGAAGAAACAACCAGTTGTTTGAGTCATTGACTTCCAACTTATCTTAGGGAAGCTATACAATATGGCGTTGGATGAAATTATGTGGTGATATGTTCTTTCGCATGAGCAAGAAAGAGTGTTGGATGAGGCACATGGAGGGATTGCAGGAAGGGATTATGGAGGACGCGCGACTGCAAGAAAATTACTCAGAGTTGGACTATGGTGGTTGAGAATACACAACGACGTTGTAGATTATGCTAAAATCTGTGATGTCTGTCAAAGAACAGGAAAACCATCAATGAGAGATGAGATGTTGCTAGTACCTCAAGTAACACTCCAAGAATTCGACAAGTGGGTAGTTGATTTTGTGGGACCTACCACCAGGAAAAAGAACAGGTGTAAGATATACCATCACTCCGATTGATTTTCTAACAAGGTGGACTGAAGCAGTACCCATAAAGGATTGCACAGCTGCGACATTGGCAAGGTTCCTTTTTGACAATGTGGTAACCCGATTTGGATGTCCAAAGATATTGATGAGAGATCAAGGAGATCATTTTGTCAACTAGACAATCAGAGCGATAATTGAAGAATTCCATATACAACACAAAATAAGTAATCCATATCACCCGCAAGTGAATGGAGCAGTTGAGGCGTTCAACAAGATACTAGAAAATTCACTCACTAAGGTATGTGACACAAATCGGGTCGATTGGGACCTGAAAATCCTTGCGATACTATGGGCCTGCAGAATGACATGTAAAATACTGACAGGCCAGACACCATTCAATTTGGTTTATGGAAAACAAGCGGTGATGATGGTGGAATATACTTTGCCTAGCCTGCACATAGCAACAGTAACAGAAATGAGAAATGAAGGAGTGATTGAAGATCCACTGGCATAGTCAGTACAACTTGAAGAGGATCACTTCATTGTAGGATTTCATCAACAAGTAAAGAAAGATCAGTAGAAGGAATGACATGATCCCCACTTGAAAACAAATCACTTTTGGCATGGAGATATGGTTCTCCTTTATGACAACAATCTTGCAAAGTACCCAGGTAAGCTTAAAATAAATTGGCTTGGTTCGTACATCATACATTTCATTACCGACGAAGGTGTGGTGTAGTTGCAGCAGTTAGACGGATTACTCTTGTCAAAACAAGTGAATAGGAGTCACCTAAATCCCTATCAGGATAGCCAGACGTGGCACTAATGCTAACTACCACGAAGAAAATTAAAAAAAGTGGAAAAGTCTGAAGGAAAGTATGTTGTCAGGAGGAAGAGTGATGAGAAAAGTTCAATCGTGACAAGGTTTGGAACTTGTCAATACCGAACAAGGCACGATATGGTCAAATCAGGAAATAAATGAAGCAATTACACCAGGTAGAGCGACAATGCAAGTGCAAAAAACCCGTATTTAATGACCAATGTGGTTGTTGGCTTTGCAGAATTGATGGAGGATTTGGTTAATCAACGAGATATTTGGAAATCATTCTCTAAATATCTCACACGAAAGGATCAAAGGATATAAACTCAGGACGATGGGAATGGATCAACCCATTGCGCGAGTCGAGAGGAAGAATCGAAACGGAGAAAAGAAGAGTTAGAGCTAAGAGAAGTGTGAGTGGAAAGAAAATTCTTGCAGAATCCATGGCACAAATTATTTCGAGCACAAGTTTGTAGGAAGCATCGTTTGCGAGAGAGACTGTAATAGAAGAACAACCAAATATTATATATACACAAGAGCAATCAGTTAGAAAGAAAAGAGTGTCACTCATCTGATCAGTCCGACTAGAAGAACCAAGCTAATCCGAAGTTTGATAAGGTAGAAAGCAACAAAGGGAGAAGCATGTCCATCAACTACGGTGGAAGAGGAAATGACGAAAAGAGGCAAACCATAAGGACCGGCAGTAGAAGAAATTATCAGGTACATACCACCAAGGAAGGAAGGGGAACTGGTAATAAGGGTTGGAAAAAAAAATAAGTATGCCATTAAGATGTCTGCAATGCCTAAAGGTGTCAATGTGACAGAAAATATAATACCGCAAATGCCGAAGCTTCAGTATAGAGAACACAGCATCCTAGAATTTCTAGATTGCACCAAGGGCACATATGAGGAAATATCACATGAAGACGGAGGTACAATCACCAGAGAACCGGCACAATGGGAAATAGGATTGCAGTAGTCTGGGATGATGTCCATCATCCACATGCCGCATTTTGGACAATCCCCAGAAATTAATGCATACATGAGGTAGTTGTTGGCATGCTTCCATGGAGGTTATATATGGCCAAGAATAAATATCCCAATTACGGTTGACTTGATATCCCAGATCACCTCCCTACCCAAGGCGGGGGTCGACCCATCATAGTAATTTCGAGGAAAGGACAACGACAACAAATTGGAAGCGAAGCTACGAAACAAATATGGGATATTAAAGGATAAGTGGGCATACATGATTGATAACATCAATGATTAGGTAGTGTCGATCACAACAAAGTTACTAATGGTAAAAGTAGTGCAGAAAAATTGCTTGAATCAATGCACATTTGGGGTTATCGCATCCACGGAACAGTGCGCAGTGCATGTACAAATGAATTGGTCCATGTTACTGTTGAACGAATTGATGGAGGACACAGTGTTGGCACAAGATGTCGGTAATCCATTCACTTATTCCTGGTTACTGATACTCATTGCGTTGGTGGGTTGGATGGAACCAATTCACTACCAAGGAATGGAGGTTGATGATGTCAACATCTGTTAAGCAGCGAGGTATAAAAACATGTGGGCTCTTAACGACAATGAAAGGAAAACCAAAAATAAAATCAGTTCTGTATTTACTTGGATGCATTGCGGCAAGCAACTTTCAAGGTACCGCGACTTATAGGCTGAGCCACACAAAAGTACAAGAGGATTGCATGGTTGGTGATGAGATCCCATGCCATACACATTCAGGCACAAGATCATCTAGAGAACCAATGGCTTACAACCCAATATAATATAATTGAGGAGGAATGGGATGCCATTATAGAAGAATGTCCTGCATAATGGAAATTTCTAGTAGGTGAAGAAGAACTAGGAGACCCAGGTGATGGACCACTGATGTACAATCCACAAGCCCAACCGAAGCCCAAGAATCCACAGGATGAAGAGAATTCATGAGAAGAAGCCTCTTTTGAAAATCCAACAGAGTCGAATTTAGAGAAACAATGAGAAGAAGCACAGACGAAGCATCGGTTCGAGCAAGGTGATGGGAGCGGAACAACAGGGCTCTCCAATGAAAAATTGAACAAAAGTATTGACAACAATCACTACAATGGCCAATGAAATTCAGGAGAAAGTAACCCAACATGAAACAGGTTACTTCCACAAGGTGATGCAACTACTGCAAACACTCACGAATGCGGTGCTCGAGACAAGGATACTACAGGAAGGAGTGTTGCAAAGGACAGTTGAGGTGGACATCGACACAAGAGTGCGACTAGTTCAGATTCTACCATGAGTGATTACAATAGGAGATGAGAATACACAATCTACACTACAAGGGAACAACTTGACCGTCCTCGACATAAACCTTCTCCCAATGTCGATGCTAACACAAATTCAGGTTGTAGTAAGTGAGGAGATCAGATATCATGAAGCCACAGCCCACGATCAACTAGTCTGCTCCAAACAACAAGTTCAAAGTGTTTGTAGAATGGAGAGGGCGGTCTCCTTAGCCTGCGAAGACATACCAAAATTACCTTAGAAATGTTTGTAGAAGTAAAATTATTGCGACTAAGAAAAGTTGTCACAAATATACGGAAGGAAAATAAGGAATTACAGGATATAATGGTACCTAGTACACTACCATAGCAGGTAGTAGAACGAAGAAGCACAATAGAATATGCCACAACAAATATTGCAGAATTTGAGAAGGTGATACAAAGTATTGCGGAGGAAATAACAAAGTTTTGGGGTAGCTTGGTCTAAGACAAATAGTTGCACCAACTGGACGTGTAACTTAGCGAGGTGGAAGCATAGTTGACAACACTAAAGGGATCACTCAAAATGATTCCCCCACTTGTGCAAGTAATAAAAGAGGAAAAGCTAAAAGAGTTGCAGCATCACGTCAACAAGGTGCGTACAAGACACCAACGAAGATCGGAGCAGTTGGACAAACCTTAGGGTGCAGCAAAAAAATTGGTGCTCAAGGCCATGGAAGAAATCACAAAGACTGAATAGGAGCTCAACAAATTATAATAGAGTAGCAAAGAGAACCCAATAGAGTAAGAAGTAGAAGAGTGTGCAACACTCAAGGAAAAGGTCATAAGTTGTCGACAAAGTCAGAATAGAGTACAATGACTTCAAGGAAAAGTTGAACGAACAAGTTGCTTCCAGCTGAGGTGGCTCAAGAACGAGCCATAATTTTTTGTTGGGGGCCTTTCATCATGGGGTTGGAGCGCACAAAGTGTAGTACCACCACCAATAGGAAGGGCGTCGATAAGGAAAGAAGTCAACCATGGATGATGAAAAAACCGACAAAATAGGACATTTTGGTTGAGTTAGTTAGGAATTGGTCATGTGAACCATTTTGTAACGGCCTAGTGAGCATACAAATAGAGTTAGAATTTTAAATAAAAAATCATCGATGGATCAATCGACTAAGGATCGACTTGGGAGTAGTTTTGTCTTAGGTGATCTATTTTTTGCATCTATTGTACAAAGGTTCTTTCTTATGAATTAAATGTTATTAGTAATTTTGGATCCTCTGCATTGTTTTGTTCAATGGACTATGGCATATTTTCTAGACTCTTTTCTGCATTATTTATTAAAATCAGTGACGATCTAGGATAGAACAAATGAATTGATGGATGAATGACGATGCTATTGCTATGTGTTTCCCTTTAAATGATATGTTCATGATGCAAAGTATAGCAATACTAGATAGTTTTATGCATGTTGATATCTTTGTCGATATCACTCTAGTTAAATGGATGTGAATCATAATGTTGGTAGTTCTAGTTGATCTAAATCTGGGTTGATGTGATTATGAATTGCGATGATAAGTAGATCTATTTTCTAGTACTATTGGATTATCCTGGATTTCTGGGTAACGTTGCAATAGGGTAGAAGATAACACGAAGTCCTCTTCACACTGTGGAAACTTGGTTTCTGTAACCCTCCCTCAAACATCTCGGCTTAGACTACACCTGCTACACAAGTGTTGTTGGAAGGGGTAAAACCTTTCTGGGTCAATGGTTGTTGACAAGAGTGCAAAGTGCACCCCTATCGATAGAACTGTGTCAACATAAATTTTATCATCTTGGAGCATCTAGACTACTTCTTGATATTTGAGAACCTTACTGACTCTTTCTACAAATTTTTATCTTAGTCCTACTCTTTGGGGATATTGTAACACATCTCCATATGTTTTCAATGGTAGATGGATGGTAAAAAGCAACAAAGGTTATTCATGTTTAATCATACTTGGTCAAAGGATGATTCCTTTACCACACTTGTTAAATATTTTTGGTATGCCTAGCCACTCAACCTTGATGATACTGCCATGCATGGGCTTATGCATAAATTAAAATAAAAAAAACTTAAATATGATATTATAACTTTGGAAAGATTCAGGAAGAAAACCCTAAAGCACGATCTTGTGCACATTGAAGCTCATATTTATCATCTTTTTGAAGGGTGTTCTACTAGTCTTTTTTCAAATCAAGATAAATCCTTATTACATCAGTTAGAAGCCCAGAAGGCACATATTTTGAAGATTGAAAAGGAGACATGGCGCCTACAAATTCATGCTATATGGCTTTCTCAAGGGGATGCAAACACTAGTTTCTTCCACAAATATGCCTCTCATCACATAATCATAATTCCATCTGGGAACTAAAGCGTTGTTCTGAGGAGCGAATTTGTACATAGGTTGATCTTGAACATGAGGGTGTAAGTTACTTTACTCATATTTTCAGATCTTCTAGAAAAAAGGATATTGGTGCACAAATTAGAGTCTTAAATCACTTCCCCATAATTTTTCCAGAGGAGGAAGGTGATCAGATGGGGAGGGAAATTCCCATTTCGGAGATTGAATCCACATTAAAGAAGATGACCATAAATAAGATCCCAGGTCCTGATGGCTGGACCATGGAGTTTTTCAAACATTTTTTCGAGATCTTGGGTGAAGACCTTCTTGCAAATGTGGAGGAATATCAATATAAGGGTTATGTATCAGGTGTGTTAAATTCAACATTTATTGCTCCTAAGATGGAGACATTAAAATGAATTTCGAGGCTATATTTCTATGTAACCTAATATACAAGATTATCTCCAAAATCATAGCTGAGTTATTTATAACTGACTCATTCACGACTCTCTAGGGGTGGCACAAGAAGGGCTACACAATATCAAGGTTAAAAAAAATCCAACATCCATCTTGAAAATGGACCTTATTAAAGCCTATGACATGGTGAATTAGGTATACTTAAGACTCATACTCCTGCAAATTGGTCTCCCACTTGATGTCACTGATTAGATCATGGCCTATGTTCCATTTTCCATATTTTTTATTTTGGTAAATGGATCTCCCTCTTCCTTCTTCAGGAGCTTGAGGGGCCTTAGACAAGGCTTCCCTCTCTCCCCATTTTTTTTCCTTTTGGTTATCGAAGGTTTAATTCAACTGATATTACAAGCCAAATTTGATCATTCTTTGAAAGGGATTAGAATCTCTCCGCATATTGAAGTGACTCACCTACTCTTTGTTGATGACATGTTAATCTTTGGGGTTGGTTCCATAGAAGAATGGGAGATGTAACATCACATTATAAAAGTTTTATACTTGGATTTAGGCATGGAGGTTAGCCAACAAAATTCTTCTTTCCTCTATTTTGTTGATTAGGAGCCTATGTTGGATCATGTCAAAAATATTTTTCCTTACAGAATGGAGCCTATGGAGGTTGGATTGAATTACTTGGGATATGTTTTAAAGCCTAATTGTTATCGTATTCATGATTGGATTTGGATGCAATAGAAAATATAAAAGAAATTGTGTTGTTGGTGTTTTAATTAATGGTTATCGATGGGTGGTTGGTTTATTTTGATTAAAGAATCATTGGAAAGCAATCCAGTGTATTGGATGGATTTAGCTAGAATTCCATCCTCTATTCTAAAGAACATCAAAAATATTATGATTCATTTCCTATGGATTGGGTTTGGCGATAGAAGGAAATTTCACCTTGCAAAATGGGAACAAATATGTCTCCCAAATTCCTTAGGTGGATGGGGGCTAAGAGATATAGCTTGGTTCAATTAAGCTCTCAGACTAAAGAGCTTGTGGTGTGGGATTTATTATGAAGGCTTGTGGAGTTCAGTTTTGTGTGACAAGTATTTAGGAACTCTATCGGTCATCCAATGGATTATAAATGGATGTGCTGCTACAACACAAGCATCAAACATTTGGCTTGATTTTACAAAAGTTTTCCATTGGTTTGGTAGGCGGCTCACATGGGAGGTTGGTTCAAGTGAACATATTTATTTGGAAAGAGACCCATATGTGGGTGGGGGTCACTCTTTCTCGTTCTCATCGGCTTTATTGGAACATCTGGCCTTAAAGGGCATTTTCTGCTTAACTCAAATAAAAAGCGATGATCCTCATTCTTTATTTGTATGGATCTCTATGGATCAATTGCATTTACAAGGTTCCCTTGGTACGAAATGGAAATATCATGTACATGGACTGAAGAATGCTTGGATATTCCTGAGGGACTCGGAGAATATATTTTCTTGGACCATGGACCCAAATCCTGGTAAGATCAATGTGAACTCTGCATACAGTGCCATTCTCAAATTCAATTCAAATTCTGAATCTCTATGGTGGTATAAAATGTGGTTGTGGCATCTTCCTTTAATAATTAAATGTTTCTCTTGGCTTGTTTTGATGAACTGGACTCTCGCCTAGGACAACCGTTGGAAAAGAGGTTTCCACTGTCATGGGTATTGTTTGACGTGCAAAGATGATAATGAAAGAATTCAATACCTTTTTGGGGACAACAAGTCTTTCTTAGAATGTTTGGGATGAATTGATGAAACAACTCAAAATTGTATGTTCTTGGAACAAATCTATTGTATAGAACAATATGCTACATTGGAAATCCCATTACTTTGTGCACTCGGGACCTTCCTTTTTTTGAAGTATGGAACACATGGAAGGATAGAAACACCAGTATATTTAAAAACATCACTCAATCTCCCTTCCATGTTGATGCTAGAACTACCAGTCATTTTCTGGAATATATGGGACAAACTAAAGCTTGCTTTCAACGTTATGTGATTGATCTAGACATTGAAAAAAGCAATGTTTGGTCCTTCTTTGATGGGGCCTCAAATGATGGCTATTATGGTGGAGTTATGATCTTGCACTACATTGACTACTATTTTGTTCTTTTAAAACTTGGTTATGGTAAGGGAACCAACTAGAGAAGGGAACTTATGGAATTATGGGGTCAATTGATGTATGTTTTTTTTAACAGAAACTAAAAAGGTTTTTTATAAAACAAGCTATGCACAGCCATTCAGTACAGAGAAAATAGTGGGAACAGAGAGATCTTGCAGTTCAAAAATGCTGCACACAAAACTGATCCAAAGAGATGTCCAAAAAACTACACATGGAGAGTTTGCAAAACAACTAGTGCCTGGGGTAGTGTATACCCTTATAAACCGATTGCAAAGCAAGAGACAATAAAACATATTAACATTATTAAAAGAGAACTAATTAAGGATTGCCTCTGAGCTTCATGGGATGAACCACAGACTTCTCCTCCATGGGGTGCGTTGTAGCTGCAGGGGTTTCGTTCACCTTGATTCCCTGATTCATGTTGATCAGACGCTGAAGGTCTTCCTGAATTCTATCAACCTTACCCATTATCTCCCAGAGATTGCTCTCGTTGTCATCGATCCTTGCATCATGGTTGCTAATTTGCAGAGAGGTATAACTCACCACTTCCCCCATGCTCTTGACCTCCTGTGCTATTCCCTTATTATCCATTATGCCTATCGCTATCATATCGTAAAGATGCCTGAGGTTCTTCTTTACATCCATAATGCCAGCATTTTCATTAGCCTGAGACATTCTACCGATTCCTGGCAAGAGATCGATACAGGCGAAGTTGTTGTGCAAAGCACTGACTGAGCCTGCTAATACGCACACCTGATTCTAAGCAGAGAGTCCACTAAGGATAAACTTGAGCACTTTAAGCTCCTGTTGAAGAGAGGAACCCTCCTTGCTTCGGCAGGCTAAGGTACCCACTGCACCTTCCTTCCAACCTAAACAATGACAGCCCAAAATCGTGCTTTTCTCAGCAATGAGAGACTGAGCTTCGGACGGGAGACTAGAGCTGGAATCAGCGTTCAAAAACCACGGCGAGGATCATGTAAGGGTGCTACAAGAGTAAGAGGAGAAGGCTATGAGAGCAATCCTTTCCTTCACGAAAGTCCTGGTGAGGGGGAGAGCTTCCCACGGAATTTCCTGCAGCCACCCTTCACCTATACCTGTTATTACATCCAAGAGAATGCACTCCGAAAGAATTTCATGATAGACAGAGCTGAGAAAGGGAGAAAAATGAGCTTGCAGGCTGCTTCGAGGAGAAGACATAACGAGATGATCGAAAAGACTTGGAGCATGTGAGGAGGAGGGGCAATTAACCCAGGGGTGGTGAGCCATAAATTCAACGTTACCCTAGAGAGGATGTAGACACAAAAGCATCCATGTGGCGGGGGTTAGAGAAATGGCAGGATAGCGCAATGAATGAGGAGACCCTTCGGGATGGAGCGCGAGGTGGGAGCCAGCTGTTGGGCGATGGCGCGAGGCGGTGAGAGGAGGGGTGCGGGGAGGAATAAGGGAGGGGAGTAAGAAGATAACAAGGGAAAGGAGTAGGATGGAGATGGAGGGATAAGGGGAGGGGGATAAGGAAGGAAAATAGATAGAGGGATAAGGTGAAAGGTGGGGAAGATCCTTTATAACGCCTTTAGGGATAATAAGAACCACTTCTAGGAGTGAAGATGGGGAGGGTCATTTTCCTTTTGAGAGGAATGAGTAAGCCTGAAAAACCATTAGGGGATGAATTTGGTGTAAGGGGCATTTCCGTTAAGACTATAATGACCTTGAGATAGGGAGGCCCCCATGTTTGCCAAGGCATCCGCTACAGAGTTATTGTGACGAAGTATGTGGAATAGCTCATAGGACTTGGTCATGAGAGGTTTTTCTTTGTCATGCAGACGACGTTAATTAATTGAACCAGAGGAGTAACCATTGATCAGCTTGTAAATAACATGCCAAGAGTCTCCAAATATCATTACCTTGTGAAGGTCTTTACTGACAAGGGATTGTAGTCCCTGAAGAAGTGCCAACCACTCGGCCTCGTTATTGCTCCTATGTCCAAGGCCCCAAGAGAAGGTTTGTTCAACATGTCCTCTGGGATCCAAGAGGATCCCCCCCCGCACCTGCCACCCCTGGATTGCCTTTCAAGGCCCCATCAAAGAAAAAGGCATAAGAGTTCCTCTCCCTGAGCCAAGGTTTGAATTCACTGCTGGATAGTCTTATCTCCCAAGGTAGAGCTCTGCAAGGTTGGGCTGCACTATTTTTAATTATTTTGAGCTGAAGGGAACTCGCTTCCTTTAAGTAGTTTTTGCACCATGATGAATAAGGATTGGGGATGCGTTCCTTATTAGGGAAGATGATTTTTTTCGAAGCAAACTTCTCTGCTATCATTCCTATCGCTTTAGAGGCTATGCAGGCTGGAACAACTTTCTGATCTTTGAAGATGGACTTATTCCTAGCGAGCCACAATTGCCAGCAGAGATTCTTGGGAATGGAGGCCCAAAGACAACTCAAAATGGGCTTCTTGAAGAGGGAGCCAGGGGAAAGCTTAGGCCAATCCCTAAGAAGTTGGGCCACTAAATCTGGGAGGTTTAGAACAAGGTCCAAGGGAAGAACACTCTTCTAGACTATTCGAGAGATTTTGCATTGTAGAAAAATGTGACTACTGGTTTCTTCTTCCATGTTGCACAAAGCACATCTAGAAGGACTGACTATGCCTCTTTTCCTGAGATTTTCTGTTGTTAGAAGCTTATTATGCATCAGGATCCATGTGAAGATATTTACCTAAGGAATGCTATCTGGGTGCCACACCTTCTTCCAGAGACGATCCGCTGCAGCCGGTTCCAAGGATAGTCTTTGATATCCTTCTTTGACAGTGTACTATCCTGTTTTACCCCATCCGATGCGATCCCTTGCTGCAATGCGTGAAGAGGACAAGCTGTGAAGAGATGAGAGGAAAGTGGCAGCAGCATCAACCAGATGAGCTGGAGGAAGTAACTCCTTCCCTCCATCCCTCCTCCTCTTGTCGGAGCCTCCATCCCTCCTCCTCTTGCCTTAGAATTTTCTGCAGGCTTGTTTCCAGTTCTATTTCTTTTACAAAATGTTCCTTGGTGATCTCACTTACTTCCATTTCCGCTTGAAGGGATTCCATGGTCTTTATGATTTCACCTTTTTGTTTTGAGGGCTCCTGATAGTGAGTTTTTGCCCAAGATTTAAGAGCTAGTTTTACCCTTCTTAGCTTTTGCTCCCAAGAGAATGTTGGAGAGCCTGGGATGAAACAACGCCACGCACTAGAGATGATATCTTCAACTCCTTCGGCCTCGAGCCAAATATGATTGAAACGGAAGGGGAGAGGCCCCAAATTTTTCGACGGAGGGAAAAAAAGACAAATAGGCTTATGATCCGAAATAGCTGTGCACAGCAGTTTAGTTTCAGGATAAGATTTGAGGAGATGAGTACTAACCAAGACGTGATCCAGTCTGGCAGCGATATGGCCAGGTCCGATTCTTTTGTTACTCCATGTGAAAATGCCATTTTTCAGTTTGATGTCCGTAAGAACCCATTGGGAAATAAGATCTTCCAGTCTTTCCCCAAAAGGGTCCCTGACCTTAGTTCTGCCTCTGCATTCATCCACAGAGATAGTAACATTGAAACCCTCGGCAATGAAGCAAGGGAGAAGCCATTTTCCTTCACATTGTTCTTCGAGGGAGGTCCAAAAGCTGTCTTTTTGAGCATGCATGGTTGGACCATAAACATTCCCAATCCAGATCTTTTCTTTGTTTTCTCTATTTTCTAGCTTTATGAGAAGCCAGTTTTTATTTTATATGGTAGAGAACATGCCAAATTTTCCAGAATCCCACCAGCATAGAAGACCTCCGGAGGCTCCATTAGCGTTAGTGGCTAATCCAGAGCCTTTTGGCAAAAAAATTTTAAAGATTGCAAGGCTGTCTTCAGCTGATTTTTTTGTCTCCTGGATGAGAAGAATTGAGGCAGATTCCATTGATTTAAATCTCTTGATAACTTCTAACTTTTGTGAACCTCCTAACCCTCTGCAATTCCAGGAGACTACTTTCATTATTTCTTGAGTTGTCTAAGGGCCTTTTCCTTCTCCTTTTTTTCCTCTTCAGCACTGAGTAAATACTTGCTTGCTTGTGAAGTTTTGACTAGAAAGTCTAGATTAGACTACTTTCCTGCTGCTTTTTCCCTTGCTGCTTCCTGCTCCCTTATGGCTTTGTTGGACTTTCTTCCTTTTCTTGAGAGAGGTTCTTGTTCTTCTGCAGAAGTATCCATTGCTTCTTCTGAACATGCTTTTTCCCTAGATCTTGTGACTGATCCTTTGGAGTTTGCTACGGCTTCCCTCCTTTCCTTAGATTTCTCTAAACCCTCTTCCTGAACTTCCTTCTCCTTATGTGAGGGAACTACTGCAGGTGTTTCGTCTTCCTGTTGTTGAACAGCTTCAGGGTTTTCCTCTTGGGTTTTCATTTCTTGTGTCTCAACTTGCAGGACCTCAAACCAATTTCTGGGGGCACTCTTTGACGGGATGTGCGACTGCTTGAGGGACTTTGCAGTCTTCTTCCTGCTTGTAAAATTCCAGCCCTCATCCTGTGGGCTATCCGAGATGATTTTCTCTGGTTTCTTCAGACATGATTTAGCAAAATGTCCATACTCATGGCAATATTTGCATTTGAACAGGATTTGTTCATAATCCACAGTTTGCAGGTGGTTCCATCCATCTATGGCAAGAATAATGGATTCCGGCAGGCCCTTTTCAAGATCTACCTCAACGCAGATTCGGGCACATGAGAACATTGGGGCTTTTGGTTCAGATTTGTCCACATATTTCCCCAATGTATTCCCTATTGCTCGAAAGTCCTCATCATTCCAACAGTGAAGTGGGAGGTGGGGGAGCTTAACCCAGACTGGAACCGCCTTTGGGACATCTTTTTCTGGGTTGAATGATAGATCCCATTTATTCAAATACATGCCTCTTGGACCCATGAAATAGGGGCCATTCCTGAAGATCAGGTCGCGATCCTCCTTCTTTTCAAAAATGAAAGCAAAGTATCCTTTTCCACAGAAAATCTGCTGAACTTCCCCCTGGATCAGGGTTCTCCAATTTTTATTGAGCCAGACCTCCACTGAGCGTAGGGAGGGCCAGAGTCCAGTAAACAAGCCAATGAGTCCTTTCTCTGATAAGGTAACTACTTTTCGCTTTGATGCGGCAGAGCTGAGCTTTACTTCTGGGACGTCGGTGCACTTGACAAAGTGGGATGAAGGGGGCGCAGCTGACGAAGCGGGGGGGAGAGAGGCCACGTTGTCATGAAAACGGTCCTCAACAGACACAAGATCAGGGGGATCCATGGGCGTAGGGTCTGCAGGCCTGCAGAGCATAAAACCCTAGGCGTGATCAGAAAACCCTAGTTCATACGACATAATCTCGCATAATTTTAACAAAGGCCAGAGGAAGTTATTTAGACACCCTGCTATGTAACATGATATAATTACTATGTTAAATATTTCCAATTTTAGGGTCAATTGATGTATGTTGTTCAATTAGAAATCCAACAATTATAAATATTTGGTGATTCTTTTGGGTCATCATTGATTGGATTAAGGGAAGATGTAATATTTAGATCGCTCAGTTGGAACTTGGTGTAGAAAAAGAAAAACTCTTCTTAATTTTCTTTGTAGCTACACTGTACATCATATATATAGGGAAAGCAACATGATTGTTGGCAAGCTATCTAAAGAAGCAGTGCAACTTCCTGAAGGTTGCCTTTGTGTGGAAGAATTCTCTGATCATATTAGCATCTGGAAAGACACTATACAATTTTATTAGAATACTTTATTAGTTCACATATATATTTTTTGGATTTTGCTCATAGTAATATTTTGAACTCTAGATATATGCCTCTGTATATCAGCCATGTAGGAACTATTGGAACAATTCAGCTGATGGGGACTAATTACAAGCATATAATGATCTTAGGAAACATACAACAATCATGGGTTCAGATACAAGGTTTTATGATCTTTTGGCATATGGCAACCTTGATATTGTAACTTTGATTCATCTTAGAATAACAAGTAACACAGGTTTTTTTTTTCTATGTGAAAAAAAAGGATACTATTCACATCAAAATGTAAGTGATTTTGGAAAACAAATTATTAAGTTGATGTGATAAATAAATTTAAAGTTATATATAAATGATAAATGATTGTTTTTTTTCCGAGGAAAAAAGATAAATGATTGTTTTTTAAGTTTTTATTTTTAATTTTTTTAATGGTTTTTTTTAAGATTAAGTGGTTTAAAAGACAACATCATAAAGGTGTGATCCAAATTCTTTCCTGAGAAAATATCGTATTTTAACTTTTTTGTAAATTTATAAAAATAAAAAAGTTTAAAAAAGGATATTTCACTAGATTCATGTTCTAAAGAGTTCAACTATATGTCCCTTTCATCTTTTCAAAGAAAAACAAAATGAACGATGGTTGTCCTTACTTATCTTTTCAAAGAAACAAAATGAACGATGGTTGTCCTTCCTTATGAAATTCAATTTTTTATATTTTTTTAAGTAAATATTTATGAAATTTAATTTTTTATATTGATTTAAGTAAATATTTACAAAATTTTTGGCCTCATAACTTTTTATTTACAATTTATTATCTCAATTACTTATTACTAATTACTTTAACTTCCATAAACTTATTTATTTTATATGTAAAAGACTTTAAAATCAAAATTAGTATTACTTTACTTACAAATTATTTTTTTAAAAGTTAATGAAAATGCAAACTTTTAAATGTTCTTTTTTTTAAAAGTTTATTTTTATGTAACATTTAACACTTAGATACATGGATATATAGACTTACTTATTAATAAAAAAATATTTATAATTAAATTCATTTTAAAATATAAAAATAAATTAACTTAAAAAACATGTTTGTTATGAATTCCATTCTAACTAAATGTTATTTTTAATTTAAATTATTTATTTCCAAATTTATTTTAAAATATATAAAAAAAAATTAATTTAATAAAAAATATGTATTTCAGAATATATTAAAAAACTAAATTTAATTAAAATATGTATTTTGGAATATATAAAATAATAAATTTAATATAAAAAAAGGCTTGTTATGAACTCCATTCTAAACTATTATTTTTAGTTTATATTATTCTAAATTTATTTTGAAATATATAAAAAAATAAATTAATAAAAAATAGGTTTGTTCTTAACTTCATTTTAATATGCTATTATTTTTATTTCATATTATTCTATGTCCAAATTTATTTTGAAATATAAAAAAAATTAATAAAAAATATGTTTGATATAAAATTTATTTTAATTAAGGAATATAAAAGAATCTATATGTTTATTATAAAATTTATTTGAATATAATTTTAAAACAAATTAAATAATTTGTTTATTTAGATAATTTAGGTAGATTTTAACCACCACCGTCATCATCATTATAAACTATTATTTTTAGTTCCTATAATATATTCTAAATATATAAAGAATTTAAATTAATAAAAAATATATTAGTTATAAACTCCATTCTAATCCGCCTATACAAACTAATATTTTTAGTTCATATCATTTATGTTCAAATTCATTTTAAAATATATAAAAAATTTAAATTAATAAAAAATAAATTTGTTATTAACTCCATTCTAATCAATCAATATAAGTTATTATTCTGTGTTCATATTATTTATATTCAATTTTATTTTAAAATAAAAATAATAATAAGAAGATTATTATGAACTTCATTTTTTCTAATCAATAGGTTTAAGTTATTATTCTTAGTTCATATAATCTATATAGACATATTTTAAAAGTTTGTAAATAATTGTTTTTTAATTCTCTCTATTGAGAACTTTTAATAAATAGAATTTTAATTAAAATATTAAGAGCAAAGTGTTAAACATATACTAGTATACTATATGACTCAAGAATTTGATTTTTTTTTTCATTCTTCTTTTTATTCATTATTTCTTTTCCTTATTTATCTTGAGCCATTTATTCTTTTCCTCCCTATTATGTCGACCAAAATTGATGAAACTATAACTTTTGAAACGGGTAATTATCATACTTTTTGTCCTATTAGCTATATATCTTGGTTGTATCAAAAGATTGAAGACAATTTCTTTTTGGTAGTGGGCACAAAAACATGTGGTTATTTTCTGCAAAATGCACTTGGAGTTATGATTTTTGCAAAACCCCGCTATGTGATGGCAGAATTAGAAGAAGGAGATATATCGGCCCATTTGAACGATTATGAGGAATTGAAAACACTTTGTATTCGGATAAGAAAAGATAGAGACCCCAGCGTCATCATATGGATAGGCACTTGTACTACAAAAATAATAAAAATGGATTTGGAATGAACCTGTGGGTATTGTACAAGAAGCTCTCCATTCTATCAAAACTGAAAACCAACAAGCTTTGGTTCTTAAACTTGATCTAGTTAAGGCATTTGATAGAGTTAATTGGTCTTTCTTGAGACTAGTCCTACTTCAAATTGGTGTCTTAGGCAACTTTGTTAGCTGGATTTTGGGATGTGTAGAATCAGCAAACTTTGATGTCTTGATCAAGTGGTACTCCCTCTGCTTTCTTTCCTGTGTCAAGGGGCATCAGACAAGGATTTCCACTTTCTCCCCTCCTCTTTATTTTGGTTATTGAAGGATTAAGTCTTTTGATCTCACAGGCTCACCGAGCAGGGGATATATCTGGTATCAAACTTGCCCCTCAGCTCTACCTTACTCACCTTCTTTTTGTTGACGATGCTATACTTTTTGGTGCTGGTACCCTTTCTGAACGGCAGCATTACAAGCACATTCTTGATACCTTCTGTAATGCTTTGGGTATGGAGATCAATGTAGAGAAATCCTCCTTTCTCTTTCATAACATTGATGTAGTTACCAAGCAGCAAATATACAACATCATATCATACAAAATGCAGCCCTTAACTGCGGGCTTCAAATACCTCGGTTATTACCTCAAGCCCCTGGGGTATGGCATCAAGGACTAGAGATGGTTCTTATTGAAGTTTGAAAGGAAGTTGAACAACTGGACCTATAAATTCCTGTCTCTGGGAGGCAAACTAGTCTTGGTCAATTCTGTCTTGACTAATCTCATTGTTTACTGGCTCACTCTTGCTCGCATGCCTAGCACCATTCTTAATTATATAAGGAGATATATCTTTAACTTCTTATGGGGAAGCTCTCATGGTAAACAGAGACATCATCTTACTGATTGGTCCTCCATCTCCAAACCTTATGCTCTTGGGGGCTGGAACATCAAAAACCTAGAGTGGTTTAGCCTGGCACTTCGAACCAAAAGTCTCTGGCTTATTTTGAATGGCTCTGGCTTGTGGTCTCTTATTATCAAGAATAAATATCTCAAGAATCAGCCTGTGGATGCTTGGCTTAGACAACCCTCCTTCAAAGTTCACGGAACTTCCCATATGTGGAACGGGTTCATCAGGGCCATGTCCTGGATTACTAGATTCCTTGGTTGGAAAACTGGCGATGGCAAACTTATCAAAATTGGTATCAATCCCATTGCTGGTGTATCCTCTGATTATATGCTTCCTGTCGATCTCAGATTGTATCTTGAGGACTATGGCATAGTTACACTTGCTGATGCTCTTAACAAAGGTGAGGGTTGTTCCTCTTCTGATTATTGGATATCTGCTGAAGATCTTGAACTTGATGGTCATTGGAAAGCAGCGTGGACTATTTATATTAAAGGTCTGATGCATGGTGGAATTCGCATCAACAACCATCCCGACTCTTTGGCTTGGCTGTATAACCAGTCTTCAGGCATGGTTAAAGTCAACTTGATGTATGATTTTAATGCTTGCTCTTTGGTATTTGATCAACCTGAAGATTTTCTACTGATCAGCCTAAAGACTTTCTATGTAGGATTTGGAAGCTCAAGATACCTCGCAATATCATATGCTTCAGCTGGCTATGCTTCCAAAATAAAATCAATACTTTCGACAATCTGATCAAGAAATGCTGGTCTGGGCCATACCGATGCAGTCTCTGCAAAATGGATTCTGAGTCTGTAGAACATCTCTTTCAGAATTGCATCTTCACGCAGAGAATTATTGGTTTTATCAGAGACAATCTGGCTATTCCACATTTTTGGAGGAAGTCATCCTTTGCTCTCAATATCTTAGATTGGAGCAACAGAAGATGTTTACTGAAGCATCTTCTCTTTTTCCTTATCTGGCACATCTGGCTAGCCAGGAACCAGTGCATCTTTGAGGATAAAAAGCCTGATATTACATCTATTGCTCTTGCTATCAAGAATCAACTCTTACACTATCCTGTCAAATTTCAGCATAATATCTCCAGGAGAAACATAGGGCCTGCTCCTACATTGCATTATCCTGTAGGCTTTTTTGATGGTGCCTCAGCCAGGAATAAGGGTGGTGCTGGTATCATGCTCTTGCTCAGTCATGAGCACCATTTTCATTTCAAACTGGGTTTAGGCATTAGCACCAACACTCGAGTTGAACTACTGGCCTTATGGACTCTTCTCAAATCTGCAAAAAGCATGGGCCTTCCACATCTTCACTTATTTGGTGATTCTGCTGTCATTATTAATTGGTTTAATCACCGCTCAGCACTCTCTCTCCTCACTCTTGATGGCTGGTGCCTACACATTAGAGAGTTAAAGTCCCATTTCATCCGTCTTACAGCTACTCATATCTATAGAGAGCACAATACACATGCAGACAGTTTATCCAAAGAAGCCTTGACACTGGCCTCAGGTCAGCTGCATTTCTTGGAATTTTCTGATGGTGTGTGTATTCATCAAGGCTCTCATATACTTTTCTAGCCCTCAGCACTAGTACTTTTTGTGTTGTTTATATATGACATCTTTTGGATGTATTGTGGATGAGCTTTGTACTGTTTATATATGACATCCTTTATATATGACATCCTTTGGATGTATTGTGGATGAGCTATTTTATGTTTAAGCTCTGTTTGGTTCATTGCTTCTTTGGATAAACTGTTCAGCTCTTGGTATATGCAGTAGCAGGGATTGGATGAAGTGTTGGGACTGGATGCTCCATGTTTACTTGAGTTGATGGCACCATGAATTATAAGGTACCCACAGTCCATTGTATTGTTGGTTGCTCTTACTGGCACTACTGATAATGCTGACCCTCATTATATCTGATGTACTGAGGCTTTGTCTCTTTAATCAGCTACGGCTGAAGTTGTAACCATTGTTACCTTTGATTTCAATGAAATAACAAGGAACATATATTTTCCCAAAAAAAAGATCACTTCAGTAAATCCATAATGAAACATTGTGGAATGTTTTTATTTCCATTTTTTAATTCTCAAAATGTACTTTTACAAAATTAGTATACTAAATGACTCAAGATCACTTCAGTAAATCCATGATGAAACATTGTGGAATGTTTTTATTTCCATTTTTTAATTCTCAAAATGTACTTTTACAAAATTAGTATGTTAGAAAATTAAATTAAATATTAATATTATTCTTATACATAAATCTAAATCTAATTACTATGTGATCTGACTTTTATAACTTTTCTCGCATAAAAAATCATGCACAACGTATGCCAAGAAAAGATAAAATAAATATTAATATAATTCTCATGTATAGGGCCTATGTATGAAATTATAGTACATCGAGCCAATAATGCAAGCAAGGTGTGGGGGTAAAGTTTGAGAAAAAACAATCAAATTGCAATGAGATGGATGAGTCGAATAATTTATAAATAAAATAATAATATTGTTGAACACATTTAGATCTGTAAATATTAAATAATTCTAATGTATAGGGCCTATGTATGAAATTATAGTACATCGAGCCAATATTGCAAGTTGTGGGTGTAAAGTTTGAGAAAAAACAATGAACTTGCAATCATATGGATGAGTCGAATATTTTATAAATAAAATAATAATATCGTTGAAGACATTTAGATCTGTAAATATTAATATAATTCTAATGTATAAGGCCTATGTATGAAATTATAGTACATCGAGCCAATAATGCAAGTTGCGGGTGTAAAGTTTGAGAAAAAACAATCAAATTGCAATTATATGGATAAGTCGAACATTTTATAAATAAAATAATTAGATGGATGAGTCTAATATTTTATAAATAAATAATAATATGGTTGAAGACATTTAGATCTATAACTAAATAACAGTGTAAATAAATTATATCCTCTATAAAGTAGAGTATAATAAATAATATTTTGGAAGACATTTAAATTTATGATTAAGTTAAAGTACAAATAAATAATATTTTATACTTCTGCAATGCAATTGAGTTGTAGTATAATAAATAATATTTTGAAATACATTTAAGTGTAATAAATATTTGTAAGATGTTTTTGAATGATATAAGTAATTTTTTTTTTAATTTATAATTTTTTTAAAATTTTTTTTTTTTATTAGGAAGAGATATTCTTGGTTTAAGAAATCATGATCCAAGGATATTTAAGTAGTCCAAATCACCAGGAAATCATACTTTTTAGGTCACACTAATCTTCAACTTGGATTTTGGGTGTCTCCTCCTAACTAGCTCACCCCTAAAAATTGAACCCATATCACCCTACTAACAAGACCCACACCTTTACTAAATGAGCTAACAAGAATTGATATTTCGAAATTTATATTAAAAATATAAAATATTAGATTTAATTTGAATTTTTTAATATATTTATTAATAGTGTTAAATTTTTATATTTAAGATAAATAATGTTGAAAGTTAACCATTATATATATATATATATATATATATATATATATATATATTTATATATATATATACTTCTTGAAAAAACAATATATATCAAAAGTAGGATGGTCTTCTACTAGGGAAACCATACTAACCACAAAATAGAACATACATTACTCTGTCTTTTATTTTGAAAGTCTATGTCTACAAAAAGTACTAAACTAGACTAAGACTTATTGTTAATGCTTATAACTGAGTTTATCTAGAGATAACCATAAAATAACAAAAATGAGGAGGACTTGAAGTCCAACCTAACTAGATATATCATCATCATAAATGCAAATGGAAGAAGCTTCAGGACTAGCTACAAGATTTCCTGCTACTTTAGTAAACTCTGGTCTTGTAGTGACCTTGATGACAACATTCAACTTCATGTCCATTTTATGAATTTGTTCCTAAACCTCGTCGAGGTGTAATAGGACGTCTTTGTGCTCCTTGATGCTCGCTTTTAGATCCTACCCTAGAAGTGCCTTCATCTGCAATAAAAGAGATAGGGTTTTATAATATTTGGTCTCCCTATACCTGAATGAACCAACATTCCTCACCCATGGCCCCATTTCCTCTGCAATCTTGTCCCTTTTGACATATTAATTTCTGCTCTATTTTACCCATGTCTCAACCACGTCTCAACTCTCTCTAACTTTCTTGTTGTGTTTGTCAAAGGTGTGTCTATGGTACATCTCCTCTACTTCATATGCTTCATGCATAGCTCTAGTCCATAGGTCTATTATGACAACCATTCCATATTTCCCCTTTAAGAGCCATTATATGCCTGGTCGTGGTGGTACAAACCCCTTGATCAAACAATGTATTAGACTTGGAGACCCAACTCTTTCCTTCTATGCAACTAATAACAAGAGTCACTTCTTCAACATTATTGAAATTCTTAAGGACGTAGAATGAACCAAATGACAAAGTTCATAGAACCTCAACACATTAGAGAGTAGAATAGAAATATAGATCTACAAAAAATCAATTGCTGTGAAAAAACCACCTGAACAATTCATCAAGTCTAGCTCATAAATCCCATTAACCATAATATGCCTATTCACCATGAGCCACTGTGATACCTTATGTGAAATTATCATAAAAATTCTTATTAGACTTTCATCCCAATATCTTTTCCATTGCTACATCAAGATGAGTTCTTGTACCAAGAATTGACTCCCATTAACTACCACTGAACACTCTACACTCCACCTTTTATGGTTCGTGGGTACCATTAGTTGAGGCTTACTAACCATCTATCCCCAGGACTCATACACTATGTCATGTCCTCTTCATTCTCCCAAATCTATCGTGGAGGGAGGCATCACCCCATCTGGGGAGTCATCATATAATGCTTAAAATTAAAAATAAGCCAAATTAATCTCAATATATTGAGAACGACCTATGTATGGAATCTATATTAGAATGAGTTAATAATTCCCATTGTAAAGTGAAATTTGAAAAAAAAAAAACAAAATGAGCATGAAGATTCAAATGTTTTCTAAATAAAATAGAAAAATTTATATTTTTAATAAAAGAAAAAAAATAGTACTTCCAAGATTTCTTGGACAGATATCGTAGCTTGCAAAAGAGAAACGCACTTGACACGTTTTTTTTCATTAACTTAAAATTTTGACACTCTCATAGGGGTCATGTATATATATATATATATGATCATGGGTTTTGAACCTGATAGAGACAACTACAATAGATTGACCCAAACACCCAACCTACTGAGAGGAACCCAAAACACAACACATTGCATATAGGAACCAACGAAGTTACCGTCCCACCGCCAAGGACCGTTCGAAATAAATTTAGATTTGTAAATTGAAGTAAAGTATAATAAATACTTGCAAGATGGTTTATGATACATTTGCCATTAAAATTAAATTTAAGTTAAAATTGGCTTTTCACCCATATTTGATATTTATCAAAGATAAAATTGAAATATATATTAATATAATCCTTTATGCTACCATATTTTATATTTATCAAATATAAAATTGAAATATATATTAATATAATCCTTTATGCTATGATAGGAAGTGAATGCAAATTAAAATTGTCTTTTCACTCATGTTTGATGTTCATTTTTCTTTATAAAAGAATATAACTTTTTATACTCATAAGAGTAAGTAAAAAATTAATTTCAATATATTGAGAAAGACTTAAATATATACCAGCATAGATCCATCTTAAACCTAAATCTATCAAACATAAAGAGGGATTCAATTTCTTAAACTGTAAGCTTTTTAATTACTTTTTATTTGGTTCTATTTCTTGTACATTACGTGACAACATCTCCTCCATATTGGGTTGTAAAGCACATTTCCTTCGATGCAATTAATATAATTTTTTGTACTACAGGAATAAAAAATTAATTTCAATATGTTGAGAAGGACTTATAAGCCAATAATGCCAGTGTAACGTAAAGTGTGAAAAAACAACATTTTTATAAGGATTTTTTTTGGAAAAACAAATCAAATTGAAATATCAATGAGTTGAGTATCTTATAATTAAAAATATATAATAAAAAGAATTGTAAGTAAGATATTATATTACTATTTCAGAAAAGGTTGCATGGATTCCATTACACAAGGCCTCGCCGGCAGGGATGATTTTAAGGAACCATATTTATTTAAAAGTGTATAAATGTTGGCGAATATTACCAATTCTTAAAATGACAACTATAAAATGATTGGCGATATTTTTCAAAAAATATTTTAATTTCCAAGGATTTTATATCGTTTATATAATAATTTGGCGATTTTTAGGGTGAAAATTTTTACCCCATCAAAATTGGGCGAAACAAGGCTTCAAAATGGTGAATCTTTTTTGGGAGAAAAACATGGAAAAATAGCCCACTAGGCTAAAATTTGACCCTAAAATTATCCCTGCTCGTTGGCGAGAAAACAATTCAGTTTCCAGATTTGACACTTTTGAGATTGATTTGAGACACATCACCCTATCAAAAAGAGGATCTACTAACTTTACCAAAAAACTTCTAAACCATACTAACAAGATTCTATCATTCATACATAGACTCTTGACTATACTTCTTCTAAACTAGACAAAAATAGTACTATAGACGAAATTAACTTCCTTCATACATCACAGCCTTGAGAATTCGTGACACAAACAACACAAAACATCAGGACCAGAGTAAGAAAACACTACCCCTAGGGGGGGAACCCCAAAATAGGGATTCAAGGCCTAAAGATGTATAGAATTGGTGTCACAACTTTCGTAACCATTTCCAGAGTTGTCCACTGCCGAGGTTGAATCTCCTTTGCTAGAATCTGCTCTAGAACACCTAGCAACTAGAGTGGAAGTACCAATGCCTGAAACCAAACCAGAGGGGGGGTATAAATGGATCCCCCCTCATGCTAATAATCATATCGTATTATATTGTTTATGCCTTGCGATGACTAGCAATTTCTTTGATGTCCTGATTAGGACTCCCTGTTAGAGTAACTTTATACAACACTTATAAACTTAAGTGCCCAACTAGTGAACATCACAATTCCCTTCTTGTTAAGTTCTTATGGAACCAAGACAAAATCGGTCATCAACTCATTGCTACCCATCCATTCAACTTATCCCCCTAGTGGATTCCATGCCCCTAACTTTTTAGTTGTTTCAAGGCTTCAGTATCCCGAGTCTACAAAATTCACAATCATACTTACAGAGTTTTACTTGTGGGGCCTCTACCTTGAGCTCCTTACCACAAGAGGGTACACAATTACACTTTCACTTAAAAGCATAGGGATAAAAAGAGGGATATTACAACCTCCCACCCTTAAGAATAACATCATCCTCGGTGTTCATACCCTTCAAACTCTGTTTTCATCTTTCAATATTTTACACGTTCGCACTTTTTTTTCTTTCTCTAAAATGTCTTGCTTGAATGCCTTCAAGATTATTTGCTTTTAAAACTTGTATTTGCACAAGAAATACAAACTCTTTCTAGAACTTTCATCATAACACACGCGTACGCGCGCACACACACACACACATACATACATGATTATTAAAAATCAAGAGGAACATATTTCATAATTCCCCTAGAAACATCTTGTTTCTTCCCTTTTATAACAACTCACTTTCTAAGTTTGGTTGACTTACAGAGCTTTACTTTGTGATATTCCTACACCTACAACATACATCAATCATACATGATATCTCTAAATCATGGTCTAACATAAATTGTTCACAAAATTATTTTCATGACACGTATCCTTTCCATACATCCTATCACATTTTATTTTTACGACATCTAAAACACTTATCCATACCCCTTGTATGGTAGTACTTCTTGCCAAGTATTTTTAGCCACATTCAACTTGCTTTTCCACATGTATCAATTCTCATCAAATAATCATAACATGAAAATAAAATCAACATAACATGATCATAACATGATCATAAGATAAGCATAACAACAGCATAACATTAGCAAACATGCCTATAAACAAAATCTCAAAACACATAGTGCTCACATCATTCACAATTCACCCAACACAAGGACAATACCCTTCCTTCACGTATTTCCTATTTGTGCTATTCAAGGTGGTAACACAACGAGTGTTACTAATAAGCACACCAAGTTCCAAGAGTACACTAAGTACTCATAGTACGCTAAGTACTCATAGTACACCAAGTACTTTAATGATTCATTCAGTCTAAACAGAACTAGGTGCTCGAGAGCCTATAAGATCAATACCAAATTCAAACATGATAATGAGTTTTAGGACATTCAGTTGCTCCAAATCCTACAAGATAAACATCGGATTTAGTAATTGTATTGATTCTTAATAGTTTAGGTGCTCCAGAGACAACAAGATCAAGACCAAACTCAGGTCCTCTAGAGCCAACAGGCTCAATGCCAAAGTGAACACAAATGTAATACCCTAGCTGTTAAGCCCCAGACTTATGATCCTTCATGTGACTTATTTTCTCTTACATTATGGTCTTATGATATGTTATATGATTGTGTAATTTTGCTCCTTCTCATGATTAATTTAATTAAGGATTTGTTATCAATGTTTGATAACATAACTTTGTACTTTGGCGCTATTATTAATGTTAATGTTATTACTAGAATCTATGCTATCCTTCAATGTTGTTAATGATTGATTAAATAAACAACTGGCTCGGCAAAGGAAACTAAATGAGTATGGGGGACCATGTATTCCACAAAGTGAGGGGGAATGGGGACATCCCTAGCACCTTATAACTTATTGTTGACTTAACTTTGTCCATCCCAATTCAATTTTGCACCTTGGTGAGATTAATAATGTTCATCACCCAAACCTTGTACAACAAACCCTATTCTCAATAATTATGAACTATGGAGATAGTTTTGCATATTTTTCACACCTTAGTGGACCCCTCTTTCCTAGGGAAACCTCCTTGGGAAAATATTCCCTCACATTTTGTGTTTATGGTCATTTATGAGCCCTTTTCCTAGTTTTTAGGGATGTAAGCTATTTTCTAGTTTCCACTCTTACACCATGCATTGATGATCCTATTTTTTTGCTTCCATGATATTTATGACCCTATTGGATGCCCTTTCTCACCTATTATGACCTCCTTTATGTTTTTTATCCCCCTTTATGCATTGGTGTGCATCCATGTGCTCTTCATGGCTCCACTCCTTAGTTTTTGGGTAACTCCTCCTCATGGTGCTAATTCAGGAAAGGGCATCTTTTCACTAAGCCACCACTCCACTAATTCAATTTAATTCTCCATGATCAAGCTTAAACCTTACCTCTCTCTAATTTGGGTTGATCTCTTTGGGTTAGAGTGGTCCTCCTTATCCTATAAATCCATATGCCATCTCCTTGTTGAAGTTAATCTGGAGCTTTAGACCATGTGATTTATGTTATCTAACTATGTTGGGAATGTTGATATTATTGAGAGTGTGTTGAGACTTAGAGTGAGTCTATTTGTTCCCTTTTCTTCCATTATATCACTCTACTAGTCCAAGTTCTCACACAGAAAGCCAGGAAATGGGAATGGCGAGCTAGGTCACATCCCATAAGCAGTGGAGACAGGCAGGAAAGTAGTAGTGGGAAGCATTGTGTCTCTCGAAAGAGGTAGTTTTGAGAGTAGTGAGACTAAGTGAAACTCTACCCATGGATCCATGGTCTCGGGTCGAGGGTGACCTGTTCAAGCAAGGAAGGATTGAAAGTGTTTACAACTAGGAGGAAAGTTGTCCTACTGTAGCCAATTGCTTATATTTTGATATAAGTATTTCTCTTATGTTATGTTGTCATTACATTATTTTATTTGGTATATGTGCAATGATGGATGATTGGTTGTTTTAGTGTTCATTTTTTGAATGTCAGGATCTTCATGGAGGAAGGATGACTCTCATGTACTATAGAATTTATTTTCTATTCTCGTTTCCTTCTTTCTATTCTTCTTCTCCATAACCATAAATTGTAATTTTGGCTCTATTTTATTGAGAGGTGCGCAACCATATTATCTGGTTAGACCATATATGCTCATTTAAGTGTTGTGAGACCTATTCCATTGCGTCCGTAGCATCATTTCTAGTGAATAACACCTTTCGTTTCATTGAAAAAGCTTTCTAGATGACCAAGATATGTTTGTTTTCGTCCGATAGCTTTCTGGTGCCAAGATGAGCGCACCTGTCATTTTATTTTAAATCATTTGGTTGCATAATTGTTCCTAGTTGCATATATGAGGATGAGAGATGTATTCTATATGTAAAATTAATCAATGGCTGGAGGGTGGAATCCATATGATCTGATTTTTATTAGTGAGAGATGACTGTAGGGGATAGTCATCAGTAGCCGATTTTGAGGGCTATAGTTGCAGTCGATGTTCTTGTTTGCTATGGTTTTGATGTGGCTGTAGATTGCAGCCTATGTATTCTCCATGATATGTGGTTTTCCTTAATTTTTATCCTCACTAACATCACACACATAATAACACCGAAAAAGTAGATTAATTTGCAAATAATTAATGACATCAATACTTGGTTATTTATACACTATACTATCAAAAAAACCCAAAATGCATAAATTAGCTATTCACAATTAATATGATGCTTATCAAGTATTATTGATGTTCTTGTTTCAATTATGACCTTTAGCTTTCACTTTGGAAATTACTAATTGAGTGTCACAATTAATTATTTAATTAAGTGGCGTAATTAAATAATTAAGTGTCGCAAACTTTAGTTATAATTCAATCTCTAGAATTTAATTTAATTTATTTGGGTGAATGGTTAGTCATATCAATTGTAATTTATCTATATCCATTTTTATTAAACTTTAGTTAGTTATAATTTTATCACTTTTGGCCTTATCTCAAGGTTCAGGGACGTAACAAGTGGTATCAGAGCTTAAGGTTTGAACAATGTGGTTTTGGGCCTTTTGCGAAGTTTCAAGTCACCTAGTAAGCATGCACTTGCATTAGATAGATTGGATGCATGCACCTTAATATAATTTCACATGTGATTTAGTTAATTAAACTGTTAGATTGGGATGGGTATGGACCTGGAGTTCATCTAGTAAGGAGAAATATTGGAAGGATTTCTACCCCGCTCCTTGTCCAACTAGCTAGATTGTAACTTAGAAATGTTGGTCAGTTACCTTATAAACAAGAAGAAAAGTGGTTTTTTTAATGATAATGAACTTATACTAATGTGTATTCTACTAGCAGAATGTCATTAATGAACACATTGCAGTTCCCAGTGATTGATTGAGCAAGTGGTGTGACTACTATAACTGATATTTTAATCAAACTTGTGAAGACTAAGTATTCAGCAAGTAAAAGTTCAACAGTAGGAAGTCAGAGATTGGGGATGGATATTGAGGAAGGACAGAGACCATATAGTCCCGAAGAGGAGTTTTTGGAGGGAAAAAGTTCAGTCACACATAATATGAGCAATGAACCATTAAGCTTGGAGGATTCAGTGAGGAAGTGTAGAGAGGATAATGAAAGAATAATTGATATCCAAGAGCAGATTATGAATTATCTAAAATCATTGAATACCATCCAAAGATCCACTGAAAAGAGTCATAAAAGAGGCTATGTGAGGTCTAGATCATCTTCAAGGAGACCCTATCACTCAGAGAGAAACAAGGGGTATGCATCAAGCTATACAGATAGTAGTCCTGAAATATCTCCAGTGAGATATAAGAACAAGAGGTTTACCCAGGATGAACTAGTAGGAGAGCTGAGAAGAATCAAGCCCCCAATTTTAGATGGAAAAGTAAAGCAAGGAGAATATTTCGAAGCATGGTTGATAGGACTTAGAAAATTCTTCCAGTTGCATTAGTATACACCTAATATGGAGGCAAGCATAGCCATATACAATCTGCAAGGTAAAGCATCTATCTGGCGGGATCAACTTGTTAAGTTGAAAGACATAGATGAAGACAAAACATCTTGGAGGAACTTTAAGAAATACTTTGAGAAAGAATACCTCTCTGAGCACTTCTATGACAAGAAGATGGAGGGATTCTTTGAGCTTAAGTTGGGAAGCATGACTATGGAGGACTATGAGAAAAAATTTCTAGAACTTTTGAACTATGTGGACTTCATCAAAGATGACAAGGTAAATATTCAAAGGTTCCTAAGTGACCTTCCTGAATCTTATAGAGATGAAATCTAGTATGATAGACCAAAGAACCTTAAGGATGCCATCAGGAAGGAAAAACACATATATGGACAGAATAAGAGCAAGGCCCCATATCAGAAGAATTGGAAGGATATGAAGAATAATAAGAAGGAGCAGAGAAAGAAAGGTTTCCGACCTTCAAAGTTTAGAAACAATAATTCTTACCAACAAGGACAGTCAAAGGAAGATCCTTCGAGGAAAAGACCACTTGTGGAATGTTGGATATGCAAGGAAAATCACTTTCACTTCCCGTGTAAGAAAAATAACCTTCACAACATTCAAGAGGCTTCAAATGTTGGAGATGTAGGTGGAAGTGTTCAAAGGATCTATGCATCCCTAGATGAGAAGCAAGCTGACCACCAATCCCAAATGTTTGAAGTAGTAGGTAAGATTGCTAATAAAACCATGACTATTTTCATTGATTCAAGAGATAGAAATAGTTACATTTCACCTAATCTTGTTGAGAAATGTCATTTAAAGAAAAGTAAACTTGAAACAACAAGTCTAGTATAGCTAGCTACAGGAGCCAAGCTGAAAATCAATGAATTTATAAAAGTGTGTCCTTTAGAAATGAATGGAATGAAAACCTTTGAAGACTTAAAAATCATACCATTGGGGTCATATGATGTATTGATTGGCATGGATTGGTTGGATGCACCCCATGCAGTTTTGGATTTCCATAATAAAACTTATACTTGTTTGGATGAAGAAGGGAACCAAGTGACAATAAAAGGAAGACCTAGACCCATATCCCTGAGGAAGATCACAGATATACAATTGAAGGAATGTCCTAGAAAGGGATGCCAATTATATGCAATTCATGTGGAAGAATCAAAAGAAGGAAAAGAGCCAGATTTGCATGATTATCCAATACTACAAAATTTTGCATATATATTTCAAGAACCGCCAGGAATACCTCCTAAGAGGGAATTAATTGATTTTTTTATCGACTTGGTGCCAGGAAGAGTACCTTCATCTAAATCACCTTATAGAATGAGTACTCCATAGTTAAAGGAATTACAAATGTAGTTAGAGGAGCTACTAAAGAAAGGTTACATAAGGCTCAGTGTTTCACCTTTGGGATCTCCTGTGTTGTTTGTGAAGAGGACAGATGGAACTCTAAGACTTTGCATAGATTATAGACAATTGAAAAAAGCAACGGTTAAAAACAAGTACCCCTTACCAAGAATTGATGACTTGTTTGATCAATTAAGAGGATCCAAGGTGTTTTTAAAAATACATTTGAGGTCAGGATACCACCAAATTAGAATTAAGAATGAGGATATCAGTAAGACAACATTCATAACAAGGTATGGACACTATGAGTTCACAGTAGTACCTTTTGGTTTAATAAATGCACCTGCATTATTCATGTGTTTAATGAATGGAGTATTCAGAAATTACTTAGATAAGTTTTTGATTGTATTCTTCGATGACATCCTTATCTATTCCAAGACAAAGGAAGAGCATGAAGATCATCTAAGACTAGTAATGCACGTGCTTAGAGAACATTAGTTGTATGCCAAATTAATCAAGTGTTCATTTTATCAAGGAAGAATCCACTACCTAGGGCATATCATATCTAAAGAAGGTGTTACAGTAGATCCTGAGAAGATAAGAGTCATTATGGAATGGTCAATACCTAAAAATGTATCAGAAGTCAGATCCTTCATGGGGTTAGTTTTATACTAAAAAAGGTTTATCAAAGGATTCTTGAAGTTGTCTCATCCTATCACATATTTGCAAAAGAAAGGTGTGAAGTTTGATTGGACTTCTAAGTGTGAAGATAATTTTTAAAAAATTAAGGAAATGCTTACCAAAGCACCAATGCTAAAAATTGCGGACCCCGAAGGAAACTTTGTTGTATGCACGAATGCATGAAATCAAGGCGTTGGTGGAATATTAATGCAGGATGGACATGTGATTAGTTACGAATCTAGAAAGTTGAAGGAACATGAGCAGAACTATGCCACCCATGACTTAGAGCTTGCAGTTATCATCCATGCTTTGAATATGTAGAGACATTATCTAATGGGTAAAAAGTTTGAGTTGAGAACTGACCATGATGGGTTAAAATACTTTTTTGAGAAGCCTAAATTGAATGCAAGACAAAGGAGGTGGATGGAGTTATTATGTGAATATGACTTTGACATCAAGCATATCAAAGGTAAGGAAAATAAAGTAGTTGGTGAACTTAGTAGGAAGATGCATGTGATGCATGTAGCAACTTTTAGCACTAGCACATCAGATTTGAAGGATAAGATTGTTGAAGCCAGTGTTATAGATGAAATTTATCAACAGGTGAAAGAAGGGTTGAAACAACAGAAAATTCCACAGAAATTTGATAAGTATTGTTGGAATATATTAAACCCACTCACAACTTAGGATAAAATAATTAATCATTATTTGATTAATTATTCACCCACTAGCTTAATTAGTTGGCAACCACTTGCACCTTAAAGTCAATGCATGCCATCTATATCCTAGGAATGATTTATTTCTGATTCTGGGTTCATCTAGAATTAGTATACAGGACCTTATAGCTGATTCTGCTTTTTTTTGCTTTTTCTGCTTTTTCCTGCTTTTCTATGGATAAGATAAAAGCTAGTCAACTAGGAAACTGGGAGCTTTTGTTTCCAACCCATACTCCATTAGTTTTTCTACATTTTCTAGGATTAGCATTTTATTTCCATCTCCTTGACAACTCACTCATGCTTTTTCCAACTCGTGAGGTCCTTGATAGATATAGCAAGTGCTTTATCCACCTATGGGGGTTTGCTATATTTTGGTAAGTCGGCCTTTTTGAGCTTTATGAGTTGTTTCCATACAATTCGAATTTCCTATGAGGGAATATCTATTTATGTACACTATTATTCATAATTATTCAATGGAAGGATACACACCAATATTCATCTCTTCATTCATGTAATTCAGTCTCTTTTCTTCTCTCTATTTTTCCTGTGTATGCTTGTGAGAATTATTAGTAGCAAGATCTATTTCCTATGCTTATTTTTAGCATCATTGCACATAGCATTGATATATTATTTCTACATGGTATCAGAGCTACAAGGTTGTTCAAGTTCTACAAAGTTGAGGAGCGCTTCCAGTCTCCTATCCCTCTTTGAAGAAGAGCTTGTCTAGCTTACAAGATTTTATCCTAGTTTGTTTTGCAGGTTGCGGAGAGTATCTCTTAGAGCATATCAACAACTTCAATATGGATTCAAAATTTCCTCTACTATCTCCTTTCAACTATGCTGATTGGAAGCCAAAGATGAGTGCATACTTGAAGAGGCAATGTCTCTTTGATGTCTCCATTGGTGCATTGAGTGAACCTGAGTCTTATGAAGAGAAGATTGATTGGCTAAATAATTGTGATAGAGCTTATGGAATTATGTGTTTGGGAATGTCTCCAAATATATATCATCTCATAGATTCTGCTGAATATCCATTTGAGCTTTGGAAAATTTTGGACAAAGCTTTTGGTTTGCAGGAAATAGAAGATGGAGCATGGAGCGAACCCAACATCTCCTCTTGTTCTATTTCTCAAGATTTCTTGGCCTCTACATTCTCTGATGAATTTGATCATGATGAATAATTTTCTCATACAATTCATGTTGCTGCTTCCCTCTTTCATTCGAATGCTTCCTCCTTCAATGAAGAAGCAAATATTGAAGAGCCATCTTTTTCTGTGTCTCTTGAAGGTGATTTTTCTTCTTGTGATACTATTGATGAAAAATATGTAACATATGGAGCTGCTGCTGATATTGATTATGATCCTATAACCCATTCATTGTTCTCTAAATCTCCTATCTTAGATTCTGAGATCTATGTGCCAGATTCTTCACACCTTTTGCATACCTCTCTCATTGATGGTGTGCAACCCAGTGACTTACAGGATGTTTGCTTAGCCACATCAAGCCTTATTTGTGTCATACCACTTACCTTACTTGATCTCATGTGCTTCAGCATATCCTCCTTTGTTCTTGGCATCAATACTCAGAGCCTTCTTGAATATTGTGAACATCTCATTCTTTCCTCCTTTCATACAGAGGATTCATTACCAGTGTATTCCCATGAGTCTATTGATATGCTTATATGTGATCCTTTGGATTCTGATTTAGAAGCATATTTGCAGGTTGATACACATATAATACCACCATCCATACCATCTACCATACCTCTGAATAATCCAAAGACTATATAAATCCCAAGCTCACTAGTTGATTCCTCATTGGTCTCTTATGCAGTAATATTTATCTTACATGATTTGAAGTCTTTCCTAACTTTCAGTGGCTGGTTATCCATGACCTTAGTCATATATGGACTGATATTAAACATGTTTGGATCTGTTCTAAACACTTGTGGTTCAGATATTATGCCCATCCATCATTCAGATTTTTACACCTATCAGTTTTCCCCAGTTGCTCATAATTTTCCTAGTCTAGCCCTATATCCTCATGGAGCCATTGAACCCTTTGTCCTTGCTGTTCCATATGTTAATATTTCTAATATATCAGAGTTTTATCAGCCTCATATCAGATCTATACAGGTGCTACATCATATTTGAAGATTGACATGTGATTCACATCACAATTTTGCAGCTATTGAGGGAATTGGGTGTGAAATAAATTGCCTTATTTTTTGTACTCTTTGGTAAGGAGTATGCACACATCTCTTTTCCATTTCAGATTATGCTTGCAGATCATAGTTTGACAGCAGAAAGAAGCATTCAGATAATGCTCCTACTTCATCAGTTGATGAGATACAAGGAGTCTCTCCTCTTCCTTCTTGCAGGTTCTACACTCCAGCACATGACCATGGAGTTCATGATTTCTTCAGCACGACCTTCATCCAGAAGCAGTTCAGTCAGCTCATTAAAGTGAAGATGAAGATATGTTGAAGACATATTTCAAATTTTGTGCCTTGTCCTATCTTGAGGGAGGATTTTCCCCATGTGGTTTTGCCTCTTTCCTCACTTTTATGGACATAATAATTGTTAAAGGGTGACCATAGCCTTGTTGCTGGGCCCTATATGCATCCATATTTTTTTTCATACCATCATAAATTCAGACTTATAGGGGGGTGTTGGAATATATTAAACCCACTCACAACTTAGGATAAAATAATTAATCATTATTTGATTAATTATTCACCCACTAGCTTAATTAGTTGGCAACCACTTGCACCTTAAATTCAATGCATGCCATCTATATCCTAGGAATGATTTATTTTTGATTTTGGGTTCATCTACAATTAGTATACAGGACCTTATAGCAGATTCTGTTTTTTTCTACTTTTTCCTGCTTTTCTATGGATAAGATAAAAGCTAGTCAACTAGGAAACTGGGAGCTTTTGTTTCCAACCCATCCTACATTAGTTTTTCTCCATTTTATAGGATTAGCATTTTATTTCCATCTCTTTGACAACTCATTCATGCTTTTTCCAACTTGTGAGGTCCTTGATAGATTTAGCAAGTGCTTTATCCACCTATGGGGGTTTGCTATATTTTAGTAAGACAGCCTTTTTGAGCTTTATGAGTTGTTTCCATACAATTCGACTTTCCTATGAGGGAAGATCTATTTATGTACACTATTATTCATAATTATTCAATGGAAGGATACACACCAATATTCATCTCTTCATTCATGTGATTCAGTCTCTTTTCTTCTCTCTATTTTTCCTGTGTATGCTTGTGAGAATTCTTAGTAGCAAGATCTATTTCCTATGCTTCTTTTTAGCATCATTGCACATAGCATTGATCTATTATTTCTACAAGTATAAGTTTAAAGAAAATGGGATACTCATGCACGTAGATAGAGTTTATGTGCCTAATGTTTGAGATATAAGGAAGATGGTTATGAAGGAAACACATGATGTCTGTTACGTCGGACATTTAGGTTATTAGAAAATAGTAGCATCAGTAAGGAAACAATACTATTGGCCAAGGATGAATAATGATGGTGTAGAATGTATAGCTAGGTGCATGGAATGTTAAAAAGTTAAAGTTAAGCATTGACATGCAGCAGGATTGTTGCAACACTTGCCTATACCAGAATGGAAATGGGATGTAGTGATGATGGATTTCATCACCAAGTTACCTAAGATGAGATTTCAAAATGATGTGATCATGGTTGTGGTAGATAAGTTGACTACGGTAGCACACTTCATTCCAGTAAGGACAACTCACAAAGCTGGCTAACATTGCAAATATTTACATGAGAGAAGTAGCCATATTGCATGGTATTCTGAAGGCTATAGTATCAGAAAAAGATTCAAAATTTACTTCTAACTTATGGAAATGATTTTTTGAACGGTTTGGTACAAGTCTAAACGTGAGTACAACATACCACCCTCAGAAAGATGGACAAATAGAGAGACTTAACCAAGTAATTGAAGATGTGTTAAGGATGTATGTGATGGATAAACCATCTAAGTGGGAAGATTATTTACACTTGGTGGAATTTTCTTATAATAATGGATATCAATCCTCTTTGAAGATGAGTCCTTTCATGGCGATGTATGGAAGGAAGTGTAATACTCCCATCAATTGGGATAACCCAACGGATAGAGTCATTGTTGGACCAGAATTATTAAAGGATATGGAGGATCAAATGGTTAAGATAAAGTTATAGAATCTAAAGGTATCTCAATAGAGGAAAAAATTTATGTAGATCGAAACAGGACCGCCAAACAGTTTCAAGTTGGGGATCGTGTGTTTTTGAAATTTGAACCCAAGAAGAGTTCCTTAAACTTGGGAAATTGCTCCAAGCTAGCTACCCCATATTGTGGACCTTTTGAGGTCTTAGCTAAGATAGGACTCGTTGCTTATGAGCTGGACCTACCCGCTTGCATTAGAGTACATAATGTGTTTCATGTGTCTTTATTGAAAAAGTATATACCTGATACTAACCATGTAATTGATTGTAATGTGATCTAGGTAATTAGAGTACTTTAATTTTCTATATATATATATATATATATGTATGTATGTATGTATGTATGTATGAACATGGTACTAATCATGTGATTGAATGGATTATGATCTAGGTGGAATCGGAAGGGGATTTTTCGATACAACCTATTTCCATTTTGGGCATCAAGGTCAAGCTGCTTCATAATCAAGAAATCGGGCAGGTAAAGGTCCAATGGACCCATTAAAGTCTCGAGGATGCCACTTGGGAGCTAGAGGATACCATGAGGGAAGCATACCCTCATCTATTTTGAAATTTTGCAGCATGCATGTAATATGCATCAAGGACGACACATTATTCAAGGGGGAGGGAGATGTAATACCCCAGTTGTTAAGCCTCGGACTTATGATCCTTCACGTGACTTATGTTCTATTGCATTATGGTCTTATGATATTTTATATGATTGTGGAATTTTTCTCCTTCTCATGATTAATTTAATTAAGGACTTATTATTAATGTTTGATAACATGACTTTGTACTTCGGTGCTATTATTAGTGTTAATGTTATTACTAGAATCTATGTTATCTTTGAATGTTGTTAATAATTGATTAATTAAAGAACTGGCTTAGCAAAGGAAACTAAATGAGTATGGGGGACCATGGATTCCACAAAGTGAGGGGGGATGGGGACATCCCTAGCACCTTATAACTTATTTTTGACTTAACTTTGTCCATCCCAATTCAATTTTGCACCTTAGTGAGATTAATAATGTTCATCACCCAAACCTTGTACAACAAACCCTATTCTCAATAATTATGAACTATAGAGATAGTTTTACATATTATGCACACCTTAATGGGCCTCTCTTTCCCAGTGAACCCTTCTTGGGAAAATATTCCCTCACATTGATGTGTTTATGGTTATTTATGAGCCCTTTTCCTAGTTTTTAGGGTTGTAAGCTAGTTTCTAGCTTCCACTCTTACACCATGCATTGATGATCCTATTTGTGTGCTTCCATGATATTTATGACCCTATTGGATGCCCTATCTCACCTATTTTGAACTCCTTGATGTTTTGTAATCCACTTTATGCATTAGTGTGCCTCCATGTGCTCTTCATGGCTCGACTCCTTAGTTTTTGGGTAACTCCTCCTCATGGTGCTAATTCAGGAAAGGGAATCTTTTCGCTAAGCCACCACTCCACTAATTCAAGTTAATTTTCCATGATGAATCTTAAATCTTACCTTTCTCTAATTTGTGTTGATCCATTTGGGTTAGAGTGGTCCTCCTTATCCTATAAATCCATATGCCATCTCCTTGTTGAAGTTAATCTTGAGCTTTAGACCATGTGATTTATGTTATCTAACCGCGTTGGGAATTTTGATATTATTGACAGTGTGTTGATACTTAGAGTGAGTCCATTTGTTCCCTTTTATTCCATTATATCACTCTACTAAGTCCAGGTTCTCACACAGAAAGCCAGGAAATGTGAATGGAGAGCTAGGTCACATCCCATAGGCAAGGGAGACGGACAGGAAAGTAGTAGTGGGAAGCATTGTGTCTCTCAAAAGAGGTAGGTTCGAGAGTAGTGATACTAAGTGAGAATCTACCTATGGATCCATGGTCTCAGCTCAAGGGTGACCTGTTCAAGTGAGGAAGGCTTGACAGTGTCTACGATTGGGAGGAAAGTTGTCTTGCTACAGCTAGTTGCTTATATTTTGAGATAAGTATTTCTTTTATGTTATGTTTTCATTACATTATTTTATTTGATATATGTGAAATGATGGTTGATTGGTTTTTTGAGTGTTCATATATTGAATGTCAGGATATGCATGGAGGAATGACGAATCTCATGTAGTATGGAATTTAGTTTCTATTCTTGTTACCTTGTTTCTATTCTTCTTCTTCATAACCAAAAATTGTAATTTTGGCTCTATTTTATTGAGAGGGGAACAACCATATGTTCTGTTTCAACCTTCTATGCTCATTTTTGTGTTGTGAGACCTATTACATTGCGTATGGAGCAACGTTTCCAGTGAACAACACCTTTCATTTCATTGAAAAATCTTTCCGTATGACCAAGATATGTTTGTTTTGGTCCGATAGCTTTCCACTGCCAAGTTGAGTGCACCTGTCATTTTATTGTAAATATTTTGGTTGCATAATTGTTCTTAGTTGCAGATCGAGGATGAGCAATATTCTATATGTAAAAGTAATCGATGGCTGGAGGTTCGCATCCATATGATATGATTTTTATTAGTGAGAGATGATTGTAGGGGACAGTCATCGAGAGCCAATTTTGAGGGCTATAGTTGCAGCTGGTGTTCTTGTTTGCTATGGTTTCAGTGTGGCTGTATATTGCATTCTATGTATGCTCCATGATATGTGGTTTTCCTTAATTTTTATGCTCACTAACATCACACACATAATAACACCAAAAAATTAGATTAATTTGCAAATAATCAATGACATCAATACTTAGTTATTTATAAACTATGCTATCAAACAAACCCAAAATACATAAATTAGCTATTCACAATGAATATTATGCTTATCATGTATTATTGATGTTCTTGTTTCAATTACGACCTTTATATTGCACTTTGGAAATTATTAATTGAGTGCCATAATTAATTATTTAATTAAGTGGCATAGTTAAATAATTAAGTGTTGCAAACTTTAGTTATAATTCAATCTCTAGAATTTAATTTATTTGGGTGAATGGTTAGTCAGATCAATTGTAATCTATCTATATCCATTGTTCTTAAACTTTAGCTAGTCTTAATTTTAGCACTTTTGGCCTTATCTCAAGGTTCAGGGACATCACACAAAGTAATCACAGTACACCAAGTACTTTACCTATTATTCAATATAAGAAAGATATTTTTAAAAGTCTTACCTTTTTGTCATAGACCTGTTTTTCTATCTTAATTTCTAATGTAGTGTAGCCACAAGGTGTTTTATGAACTCTGTATAGAGTTATGTAATAAAATTCCCCCTTTATATATAGTCCTTCATGGACTATCCATATACCTATGGAAAAAAACTAAGCGCTCAAGGACTTGCAACTCAAACCTCTAGTGTACTAGGGACCATTACCCCCTATAATGTCCACACTCTACAACTTTTCTTTTCGGAAAAGGCTCTTATTCCAATTCAGGTTCTCTTTCTTAGACTCATACTTTTATTATTCAATCTCTTTCTTCATTTTCATTAAAGTTTTTTGTTGAGTGTATAAATATTTCTAGAAAGGTAAAGAACCTTTTAATATTAGGGCATGCCCCATGATTAGCTCAAAAGTTTCATAATTCTATATTTGAATAGTATTTTGTTGGTATTTTATGTATCCTATTGCAAGGTTCATAATTTAACATTATGTTCTTAATTTATGGTCTTATTTGAAGTTGTCATAGCCCATTACCTACAATAACCTCAAAGCATTGCCAATCACAATGACATATAATAAATACTTTTCATAATGAAGCATTGTATAAATGAAAATATCATGTTGATAATTATACTTAATGTTACAAAGCCAACCAACTCAACATCAACCAACACATAATCACCACTTTAATATTTTTGATGTTCCAGATCCAGCTATCAACTCAATATCAATCTAAACACATAATCAATCTAATTATTATTAATTCCTTAGAGCAGATAACCTCCTCATCAACATAACAATTCTAAACAATATTGATGCTCTAGAGCTTGCCAACTCAACATCATTTCAAGCATAATAACTCTTAAATGATCTTGATTCCTTTGACTCAACATCAAACTAACATAATAAAGGTAACTCATCTTCATGATTTAGATCCCTCCAACTCAACATCAAGGCATGTATATCTACATTCTCTAATATTATGCATCATGTTAATTAATTTCTTAACTTGATACTTCTAGTATCTAACAAACAAGTGTAAACTAATCCAACAATTCCTGATTTCTCACATAAATTGAATGATACATATGATATCTATTCATCTTCACATTCTCAATATATTAAATCATTCATGTAATTGACTATCATTTTTTCAATGGTTAATGCTATCTTTTCAAAACCAATTATTGAATCACAACTCATATTGGAATTTACCTCGTGTATTGCTTTCCATTTACTTAGGCTTGGTGACGCTTCTTGAACCCATGTGCACCTACATGCTTCACTCACAATTTCTTGCTAGAAGTTTACTTATATCATAATCTCATAAATTAAAAAAATAGAACATCGGTTCCTAGATTGAGTGCACATAAACTCTCAATGCCATAAAATTTTCTTATGCAAAATCCCAATGCATTACATTTTCGACAATCGTAGTCATAACTATACTTTCATGTATCATTCATATTAAGGAAAGTTCATACCTTATTTTGTTATAAGCTTGAATATATATAACGTTTTTAATGCTACCACTAGTTTTTAATTCATCATGTCTTATGTTCACCTATCTTGACTCAATGCATTGATATTATGCACTTAAGCTGTATAGTATAATCACAACAAGTTACACATCGACTTGCATTTTACTCAGCATAATGCATGAACATGTCCTTTCCTAGGTATGTCAATTTACATTACCATTAATGTTAGAATTCATGTAGTTTAATTCATGTATCATATGTTTCTTGGTACTTACAAAATTAAGATGCAATCAAAATGTAAACTCTCTCTCTCTCTCTCTCTCTCTCTCTCTCTCTCTCTCTCTCTCTCTCTCTTATAAAAATTAACATCTCAATCATTATCACAAATCCTTAAAACATGTACAGTGATGGAAGCCTGCAATCTTTTTTACTTTCATGCATTCAACTAATCCTGTCAAAAATATGGAAGCCCTTTATGCCACTTTCAATTATAACCTTTAATCTATGATAAATAAGCATTATATTTAACACACTTAATCCAATGCATGTCGAACAAGGTAAACAATTTGTTAAAAACAAATTACATTCAACAATTAATATTTCACAAAGTACATAACAACGTACCTGTATATAGCCCATAAGCCATAATGTTGTTAGTGAGCTATGATATTGTTAGATTTTTATCATTCAAGCTAGCATTATGATCTTAGGATCTTTTAACTGAGAGAATAATAAGCACAGCAATAAAACATAAGCACAACAAAAGAGACAAGAGACACAAAGAATTTTCCTCGGGGAAACCATAAATGAGAAAACCCCGCAACTTCCTCAGAGATAGAATCAGCACCAAAGGTAAAACTGGAAAACAATAAGATGATCTCCCGACAGTAGCAGTCTCTCTCTCTCTCTCACTGAGAGAGATTCTCTTCTCTCACTCATGCGCCCCAATGAGTGAGTGTGTGTGTATGAGTATGATAAATAGAGAGGCTCTCACTCTCTATTTATATTCTTCCATTCACTTGGAACCCAATCCAACATGTCGGCCTCACTTAATAATTGCTTACTAGAGCCGACATCTCTAGGAGCGTCTAATAACCCTAGTGCCCCACCACTTGTGGGGACTTTGCCTCCTCCGACCAATAGGAAGGTAACACAACGGTGAGGAATATTTCCTCAACTTACAATGACTCACCTAGGGTCGACTTCACTAGGATAGTCTAATAACCCAAGGGCCCCACAACTGTGGGGACTTTAACCCTTGACCAATAGGAGGGTTACCCACAATGACTTGACATGACTTTCTCATTATAGAAGCTTCCCAGAATAAACATCGGGCTATGACATGACTCAAATACATTACAATACATCCCGGAATAAACATCGGGTTACAATACATAAGAAATATAGATGAATACATTTTGAAGTTACAATTACATCAACACTCCCTCTTAACTAGGAAGGTATTCTCTCAACATAATTTATCAACACAAGTATTCTTCTTTGTATCATCTGGATCATCATTGAGTTCTCGTCATCTTCGTCTTCAATTCATCTTCATCTTCAAGTCATCTTCATCTAGATCTAGATCATCACTCGATCTGGATCATCATCACTGAATCTACATCATCACTCGATCTGGATCATCATCACTCGATCTGGATCATCATCACTAAATCTATATCATCACTCGATCTGGATCATCATCACTGGATCTAGATCATCATCACTAAATCTGGATCATCATCACTAGATCTGGATCATCACTCGATCTGAATCATCATCACTGGATCTGGATCATCACTCGATCTGGATCATCACTGCTGGATCATCTTCACTGGATCCGGATCATCACTCGATCTGGATCATCACGGGTTCTATCTCATGATTCTTTTTGTCACAGGAAGTTCTACAGAGCCAGCCCTTTTTCATGCTGGTTGTAGGCCTAGCCATCATGTAGGTCTTCTTCAGCGCTTATATCTGACCTACTCGTTAGAATGGCCCGCCCAACACTTACATCGGACCTACTCATTAGAAAGGCATGCCTAACACTCACATTTGATCATGTAGGAGCCTACAATCACATCAGAAAGGCCTAGCACTCACATTCACCAACATGATAGGACATCACTATCATCTGTGAAAAGGATTTAAAACTTACATCTGACCTACTCATTAGAAAGGCATAGTACTCACATCCATCTAGGCTGGAACGCATCCTACTCACAATGATGGAAGAGTTCTACACTTCCATCCAGGTCGGAACACATCCTGCTCACAATGATGGAAGATTTCCTCACTTTCATCCAGGCCAGAACTACATTCTACTCTCAATGATGAAAGATTTCTGCACTTACGTTCATCCAGGTGGGAACACATCCTGCTCACAATGATGAAAAGGCTCTGCACTTACATCCATCCAGGTGGGAACACATCTTGCTCACAATGAAGGAAGGGCTTTGCACTCATATCTGATCTTGTAGGAACCAATCCTATAGTCACATCAGAATGGCCCCCAGTCCTCCTTGAATGAGCTACCTGGTAACTAACCAGGTCCCTCCATTCTCCTAGAGAATGGGAGTTGCCCTTACATCCTACCTACTCGTTGGAATGGCCAACACTCACATCTGACATGGATGGAACTTAATCCTTTAGCCATGATAGAATGGTTCAGCCCTTACATCTAATCAAGTGGGAACACATCCCTCTATCACATCTGAATGGCTACTCAGTCCTAGACTGAGTTCTCCTGGTACCTCACCAGGCAGCTCCATTCAAAGAATGGCAATTGCCCTTACATCTGTCCTACTCGATAGAATGGCCAGCACTCATATCTGACATGGAAGGAAGCAATCCTCTCACCATGATAGAATGGATTAGCCCTTATATCTGACCTACTCGTCAGAATGGCTATGGATCTCATCACTCATATCTAACATGGAAGGAACCAATCCTCTCACCATGATAGAATGGCTCAGCCCTTATATTTGACCTACTCGTCAGAATGGCTATGGATCTCAACACTCATATCTGACATGGAAGGAACCAATCCTCTCACCATGATAGAATGGATCAACCCTTACATCTAAACATGGAAGGAACCAATACTATCACCATGTTAGAATGGCTATGGGACTCATCACTTTCCCTTGGAGGAAACCTCTATCTGGAGAACACCAAGCTTCTCCCTGAAGTACTTGAACTTCACCCTAGCCAATGGTTTTGTCAATACATTAGCTATATGTTCCTCCGCCGCAACATACTGGAGCTTCATTGCTCCCCTCTGCACCATATCCCTGATATAGTGGTACTTGATCTCAATATGCTTCGACTTGTCATGGAACACTGGATTCTCTGACAACTTTACGCAACTATGGTTGTCATAATGTATACAAGTAGCATCCAACTGAATATCAAATAAATTAGACAGTAGCTTCCACATCCATACTGCCTCACAACTACCTGAACAAGCTGCGACATACTCTGCTTCAGTTGTACTTAGTGCCACACAGGATTCCTTCCTGCTAAACCAAGAGATCACACCTGATCCCATACTAAAGCAACACCTTGAGGTGCTCTTCCTATTGATAGCACTACCTGCCCAATCTGAATCAACATAACCTTCTAGGTTAATCTTCTGATTCGCATCGTACTTGAGCCCATAATCAACTGTACCCTTTAGGTACCTCAGAACATGCTTTGCAGTAATCAAGTGAACATGTCTCGGATCTGTCAGGAACTGGCTCAAGGTGTTCACAGCAAAGAAAATATCTGGTCTTGCGTTCGTCAGGTACATCAAGGACCCAATCATCTGACGATACATCGTAGCATCAACCGACTCTGATGAAGCATCGTTCAAAAGCTTTAGGTTCGATGCCATAGGTGTGGCCATAGCCTTGCAGTCCATCGTCCCAAACCTCTTCAAGATCTCTACTGCATACTTCCCTTGTTCAAGGAAGATTCCATATGTACTCTGCCACACCTCCATACCTAGAAAGTAGTGCATCGACACATAACAGGAGCATCACCGGTCTTCCACATTCAACCTTGAAGCAAAGGTTGGAATCTACTTTACTCTCAGTAAAGCCTAGAGTCATCATTAATCTATCCATCCTGTCATACCATGTCGAACCTTATATCTTTTGCAGTCACTCCCTCTGAAGCAGAGCATCATACTCCCTTTATCTTCCGTACTCTATGCACTGAAACATTCTGTACCAGAGTGACAAGTAGCTTCCTATGCTACTAATATTCTATGTGACCATCTAGTGTATAGACTTGCATCTTCAACCTTGTAGCAAAGGTTAAGATCTTCATCAAGCTCATCATATATGTGTTTAAACTCTTACTGGCTGCAAATGTCTCTTCGTAGTCTAGGCCTTCTTTTCGTGAGAAGCCTCATGCTACAAATCTTGCTTTGTATCCCACAATGTTTCCATCTACTGCATAATGGAACTATGAACTTCTCTTCAGGTCTCGATACTGCATCCTAGACATCATTCTTCTTGAACTGGTCTTCCCTTTCTTCTTGGTGGCTGGAAGGTTCTGCATCAATAATGTCACTGCACTCGTCATATTATTATTTGTCTTTGAACTATCGTCACTTGTTATTCGGAACAAGTCTTCATTCTTCGTTGCTTGTAGGTGATTATGTATGCGATCTCTCCTACAAGTCAAATGCATTTCTATGGTTAGAAACATTTCATAAGGAATATTCATACTGGAAAATTCTTATGCATAAATATATGATCATGCAACTACTTTATCCAATACAACATTCATCCATATATCACGGAAAATTTTCTAGATGCCTTCCATCTCTACCAGGACAACATTGAGATTGTGCACTAATCCAATATGTCAGCAAAGAGGTTTCATTCTAGATAAGTAACAATGGAGAGTTGTATAGAACCATGAGCTACTTACCCATCATATGCATATTAGTAGTATACTGCCATTAATGCAAACATTCTATCATGCATAATACATTAACTGAATATAAACAAATGCATAACAAAACAATGAAATGACAATTGCATACTTATCTTTATTTGTTTCGTGGGTAGACTCCTTCTTGAGCCTTCAACTTCATCGTCTTATTCATTCATAATATCATCGTTTCTTATCCAAATGCTAAGGTGAATAAGAGGTTCTTCAAGAGTTGAGTTCTTCATATTCCTCATCGCTTGAGGTATCTTCTTTGGAAGGTGAGAGCTTGATCTTCAGTTGCTTCCATCTTCTCTTCTCTTCTTATGAGTCAAGCTTCCTCTTATTTCTAGAGTCCACTAAAAGTAATCACTTCCTTCTAGAACACATTCCTCGAATGAATGAATCCCATGATCCTTGGAGGCCATTCAAGGTGGCCATCACCACTTCTGCATTCTTCACTTCTTCTTTTACCGCTTCAAGTTGTTATTTGATTTGAGAGACCCTTATGACTGCATGGGAGTCTGCATTCTGGATCTTCAGATTCTTCAACTGGTTTCTTAAGGTCATCTTCTGATGTATGTTCTTCCCTTCAAATAGCTTGGTTAAGGAATCAAACATCTTCGATGTCTTTAGGGAAGACACTTGTGGTACAAGTTGATCCGTGATTGAATCAACAATGATCTTCTTGGCCTTGACCAAGTTCTTCTTGTGTAAGGATTCTAGCCTCATCTCCCTCTGGAACTAGAACCTTTCTACTCATGTAGGTGTCCAATTCATTTTCTTCAGAGATATCATATAATTCCATGCTTGGAATTTGTCAAATTCACCAAGATTATCATCAAGCTGATGTGATAGATCACTTTGAAATGAGAACCTCAAATGGAAATAGCAAGAGATTAGATCTTACCGATTTGAGGTGTTCATCCTTATTCCGGAGCTCGCTGATCTAGGGTTTATCAGAGAAACCCTAATTTTCAAAACTTGGAATCTTTCAGATGTGATTGGATATAAAAATATATCTCTTCAAATGGAGCTGTCCAATGTACTCCTTTTCTAAAAACAGTGGTGGGAAGCTCCTGGAACAGGAAGCCCTAGTTTTCCAATTTCTTCTACAGAAATGCCTGTCACTGTTTCTGTGATATCTCCGAAATTACTACTCCTCTATGTCTGCAATTTCGTACTAAGGTAACCTCACATGTCCCATATCCAACACCATAGGTGTATTTAGAATTTGTTTCACCAATTGGGATTTATGATCCTTTTCCCAAGGTGACCTGTTAGAGGACTATTCAAAACAGTTAAGTTGTACAGACTGACAGGTGTCACTGGTTCATCTTCTGAGTCTGAAACTTGGACCAAATAAATTAAAGTATGTACCCTTTCTGGAACATATCCATTAATTCCATTTGGAGCTATGTATCCCAATATATATCAATTCTCCTCAGGTGTCCTGTTTATGGATGAATTCTGGAAGAGGTTGGAACCCTACCTTGGAGGGTTCATATATCCCAGAATATAGAGAATATGAGGCTAAATTTTGGACAAAGTGTAAATAAAGATTTTATATTCATCACATGAAATTTTCCGCTCCTGATCCTTTGCCAATATCGGGATACAACGAATGTACCAAAACTTAGCAGTTTTAGTATTTAGGGTTTTTCTAGCTCAGGGTCAAACTAGGGTTTGACTTTCGCAGAGTTTCACCCAACCAAAAATATTGATCTAGGTCTCTAAACTTCGATTTTGATGAGGAGAGAAATCATATGCTGGTCTCACTAAAAAATTCCTCTTCTGTAGAAAGCCCTAATTTCCGCATCGAAAACTGAAAATGCTCGGAATCAAATTCCACTTCGACAGAAAGATGCACGCTTCAATGGAGAGTCAGCCTAGCATAATTTTGCTGATGGATTGTGGAGAGAGACCCAAAATTAAGAATCCCTAGCTTCTGCAGCTGCACAATGTCTTCTTCTCAGGTTAGTTCTGATACCATGTTAGATTTTTATCATTCAAGCTGGCATTATGATCTTAGGATCTTTTAACTAAGAGAATAACAAGCACAACAATAAAACATAAGCACAACACAAGAGACAAGAGACACAAATAATTTTCCTCGAGGAAACCATAAAGGAGAAAACCCCGCAACTTCCTCAGAGATAGAATCAACACCAAAGGTAAAACTGAAAAACAATAAGATGATCTCCCGACAACAGCAGTGTTTCTCTCTCTCACTAAGAGAGATTCTCCTCTCTCACTCATGCGCCCCAATGAGTGAGTGTGTGTGTATGAGTATGATAAATATATAGGCTCTCACTCTCTATTTATATTCATCTGTTCACTTGGAACCCACTCCACATGTCGGCCTCACTTAACAATTACTTACTAGAGCTAACATCTCTAGGAGTGTCTGTCTGGTTTTCATGTTAATTGATATAATATCAAAGTACAAAATGAACGAGTCTAGGGATGGAACCCCTCTATTGAGAGTTCACATCCCCAAATCTGGTTAATCCAAAAAAATAATCCCAAGCAGACTTGGGAAAGATGCCCCTATTTGGAGAGTTAATACTTTAAAAAAAATTTCAATCAAAACGATAAACATAAATTGCATGTTGAGCTTCGAAAAAATGACTCGCTTTGGAGAGCTCATTCTCTAAACATTTGTCAATCCAAACCATAAAAATTTAAATGCAAGCTGAGCTGAAAAAGACGCCTCATGCTCTAAATGTGGTCAATCCAAACCATAAAAAAATAAATGCAAGCTAAGAATTGGGAAAATGCATCATAAAATAAACTTGGTCAATTCCAAACCATTAAAGAATTTAAATGTAGGATGAGCTTGGGAAAAATGCCCCATGCTATAAACTTGGTAAATTCCAAACCATAAAAGAATTAGATGCAAACTGAGCTTGCCAAGATACCTCATGCTCTAAAATTTATCCATCCAAACCATAAAAAAATAAATACATGATGATATTGGAAAGATGCCTCATGCTCTAAACATAGTCAATACAACCCATAAAGAAACAAATGTAGGTTGACCTTGGTCAAAATTCCTCACACTAGAGAGCTCACGCTCTATTGTCAATTCAAACCATAAAATTTCAATGTAGGATGAGTTGGGAAAGACACTTTCTAATTTGGCTAACCACTTATACTATGAAATGAGAACTTTCTACTAGGAACAAGAACTCTAGCCATAAAAACGATGATTTTTGCTTAAAAAACACCAAAAACACCCTCCAAATAGAAAAGTGTTGATACCAATATACACGTTTTTTTTTCGGGGTAAAAAATAGAGCCATGGCCCAAACAACCCATATTGTTGTTTACAAAACTTTAAAATCAACCCCGAAATTGGAAAAATATTTTTTTCGTCAAGAGATAAATTACAACTTTTTTTTAAAACTTGCATATTAAACAAAAACAAATATTCCATCAATAATTTCACTACTCTAACCATATAAAATCAAAGAATTGATGATGTGATTCATAATGAAATCTTATATTAGACCATACACGAACAAATGATTCATATAAATATTAAAAAATTCCTTTAGAGTTTCAATTACAAACATCATACTAATAAAAAACATCTAAAATGTTCCATGTGAAATTATTCAAATTCATCCATGGATTCTGACACTCCATCTGAATCTATATTTTCTGCAGAGGAAGGAATGGATATAATAATAATAAAAATTAAAAAAAAACTAATCCCCTAAATCCCCGACAACATTAAATTAAGCTCATAATTAAGCTCAATCCATTTGCAACAAAATCACTTCTAATTCACAATGTCAAAACTTAGAGTATGTCTTATTTACAATTTTACTATGTATTCATGTTTATGGATTTTTTCAACTCATATAAGTTACACAAACTTAAATATTATTACAATATTAAATGTTGTTAAACTATAATACACTCCACACATTCCTTTGATTCCTCGTAATCATGATCTTTTGAAACTATATCCCATTCTTCAGAAGAAGTCAGGTGAGACATATAATCACATTAAACAGGTTGTATTTGGTGCAATTATAATTGTCTCTCTATCTACATTTTTTTATCCAAAAAAACATCCCATATAAGTCTTAGGAAATGCAAGTTCTTGTTTATTTTCTATAAAGTTATATCATTTTACAAGGTCCCTGACCATTAAGGCTAAGTGCTTCATTTGACTTCTATATTTGAAGAATTCTTATAGTAAATTGTATGCAAGTAAAACTATTAATTGAAAATGTCTTTGTGGTTTGAAGGTGATCTAATTTCCCATACAAAATTTATTGTTTTGTTTATGGGAAATGGATTATACAAGATCACAAGGAATCCATTGCAAGAATTGAATCCAACCAAGGCTACTGATGATCATGATATAAAAACATGGCAAGCTTTAGAGATCAAGTCCAAAAATATGGGGGTGGAAAGAAAAAGAAAGGTCATCTCTCTATGTAATGTTATAGTTAGTTTGTTGGTGTCTCAAATTGTAGCATAAAAAAAAACTTATTATTTTATTTTCTATAGGAAAAAAGGATGCTCCAGAGAAAATAGCAGATGACACTAGAAATGGGGTTGCTAGTATGCATCCATCCCAAGGTTGATAGGAGGAATCTTACTCAATTGCAAAATGAGTTACATGATTCTATTTCAAAGGAAGTTTTTATTTTAATAGTATCATGTGTTTGTGACTTGACTCTCAACCCATTTGATAGTCTAGCATAAAAGTAATCGATCTGTTGAGTGAAGGGATTATTCTTTTTGCCCCTTCAATGAGATTGTGTTATTAATATTTATTGAGACAATTTATAATTGCTAATTAGATTAATGAATTAATTCTCTGCATTTTCATGCATATCATATATCATATATGTTTTCTATATCCATGTAATTTGGATTTGGAGTTTAGTCATAAGTATATCCATATCAACATATATGCATTTTAAATTCAACCTCTTAGGGATCTTGAGGCGTAAAAAAATTAAGATAAACAAAATTTACATTTCAAGAAATTTAATATATATGAATTCTTGATAAATCCTGGATATATATCCATCTAATAACTTTGTATAATTTTTTTGTTGTCACTTACATGACAACACCTGGTGTAGTTAATTTTTTGTTGTCACATAATTACATATGTGATAACATCTTTCCCGTATTGGGCTGTAAAATACTTATTTTATTCTGTGTATTGTCTAAGTTAATGGTTTTCTTTTTGTTAATAAGCAAGGAAACTTTATATTACTGTATGTTACAAAAATAGTAAACATTCGATCCCATCCAGTTGAAAGAGCCATGCTGGACCGGTAATTTCTTCAGAGAGTTCATTCTCTCATTTCCCCCATTCCTCCCTCCCCTTATCTTTCTAAGATTTTGGTCATACAGACCCCTTCTCACATTAACATCATTCATAGCAAAACGATTACAGAGACAAAAATCATGATGCCTCTCAAACCAATAACTGCACATAGACAGATAGCTGGTGAATGTTTCCTTATTGATTACCCCTTCCCGACCAAAACTATTACATTTGTATATAAGAAAAATAGTATTCATTAAAAGCATGATAAAACCAAAGTTCAACAGTCGAGTCAAAATAGTCGAAAATAGAAACATGTAGTAGTCTAGAAACATTATCCTCCCCAAGGCCTTACTGTGTCTGTGGATCAATGGGAAAGGGATTCGACGTCGTGGGATGCTCCCCTAGGCTCTCCAGTAACTCACCCGCAATCAGATCCAGCATTCTGAAACCCATAGTGCTTTTTTGCTGCCCCTATCTGATCATGAATAATGGTTTTCGGATCCCATGTGCCAGTTGCAACTTTTCCTGTATGTCCCGAGCCAACAGAATGTGAACCATCCATAATGGACTGGTTTCCAAGGGCCTCCCTTGATGATTCTCACGTTCTCGAATAAGCTCGACTTCCTTGACAACGATCATGGCTTCCACCCTTGTCAGAGTTTCATCCATATATTGTGCCCCCTAGTTAAACGCCAGAGGATTCGGGCCCTCTTCCATAGGAAGGGCACTACCAGATGAGTAGGCTTGGGATATATTTCCCCTTCCAATATTCCACGCTGCCCTTGGCAACTCCGTGCCTGCCATTACTGAGCCATTGTTTCACAAAGATGAGAATTTCAAGATGTTGATGTATTTGTAATTTCTTAATGGATTCACTCGTACATCTTATGTATTGTACCCCGATGTTTATTCCGAGAAGTATCTGTAATGTAATTGAGTCATGTCATGCCCCAATGTTCCGATCGGGAGATTCAATAATGTAAACAATTCATGTAAAGCCATTGAGGTTAACCCTCCATTGTAAGTCGGGGCAATAGTCCCCACAATTGAGTTAAGGTTAACCCTCCTTGTTGATCGGAGGGAAAACTGCCCATAGTTGTGGGGCACTAGGGTTATTAGACTCTCCTAGAGATGTCAGCCCTAGTAAGTAATTGTTAAGTGAGGTCGACATGTTGGAGTGGAAATAAAGTGAACGAAAGAATATAAATATAGAGTGAGACTCTCTATTTAACACACACACTGACTCATTCACTGGGGCACATCAGTGAAAGAGGCGAATCTCTCTCAAGTGAGAGAGAGAGAACAATCTCTTGGAGATCATATTTATGTTTTTGCATTTTACTGCTGCCATTGGTGCTCATTTTATCTCTAAGGAAGTTGCAGGGTTTTTTCCTTTATGGTTTCCTCGAGGAAAATTCTTTGTGTCTCTTCTCTCTTGTGTTTATTGATGTGCATGTTTTTCTCTCAGATAAGATCCTAAGATCATATTGCTTATATGATAAAAATCTAACATGGTATCAGAGCTAACCTAAGAAGAAGACATTGTGCAGTTGTGGAAGCTAGGACTTCTTAATTTTTGGGTCTCTCTCCACAATCCATTAGCAAAAGGAGGCTAGGATAACTCTCCATTGAAGGGCACATCTTTCAGCCGAAGCAGAATTTGATTCTAGACATTTTTCAGTTTTTGGTGCGGGAAATTAGGGATTTTTACAGAATAGGAATTTTTGAGAGAGCCTAGCATAGGATTTCTCTCCTCATAAAAATCAAATTTTAGAGACTTGAGTCAAGATTTTTGGTTGGGTGAAACTCCGGGAAAGTCAAACCCTATTTTGACCCCGGGCCTGAAAAACCCTAAAATATTGAAAATGAGAGTTTTGGTAGATTCACTATATCTTGAGATTAGATAAGGTTAAAGTGCCAAAACTTTCACAGGTCTAAGATAAATTCTTGATATACACATTGTATAAGTTTCAGCCTCATATTTGCTATATTCTAGGAGATATGATTCCTCCAAGTTAGGGTTCCAGCCTCTCCCAAGATTCCACCCCAAATAGGACACCTGGGAATAATCGCTATATCTCGGGCTACGAACGTACAAATGAAATTTATCAAGATGTTCTAGAAATTTAATGGACTGTAATTTCCGTGATAAAATTTTTAGACCCCGAAGATGAAACAGTGACATGTGGCAGTCCGTAGAACTTCGCTATGCTGAACAGTTCTGAAACAGGTCACCTTGGGAAAACGCTCATAAGTCCCAATTGGTGAAACCAATGCTAATGGAACCTGTGGCATTGGAACAAGGACAGACGAGCATATCTCACTAAGAAAATTTCAGACACAGAGGAGAATTAATTTTGGAGATACCGCAGAAACAATATTAGGAATGTCTGCAGAAGAAATTGGTAAACTAGGGCTTCTTGTTCCGGGAGCTTCCCTCCACTGTTTTCAGAAAATGAGTACATTGGGAAGCTCTTCTTGAAGAGGTATATCTTTCTATCCAATCATATCTGAAAGATTCCAAGTTTTGAAAATTATGTTTTCTCTGACAAACCCTAGATCAACCAGGACGGACACCTCAAATTGGTAATATCTAATCTTTTGCTATTTACATTTGAGGTTCTTATTTCAAAATGTCTAATCACACCAGCTTGATGACAAGATTGGTGAAATTGACAACTTCCAAACATGGAAGTATTGGATCTCACTCGTTCTTGAAGAAAATGAATTGGACACCTACATAAGTAGAGAGGTTCCAGTTCTAGAGGGAGATGAGGCTAAAAATCCTTACACAAGAAGAACTTGGTCAAGGCCCAGAAGATCATTGTTGATTCAATCAAGGATCACTTTATACCACAAGTGTCTTCCCTAAAGACAGCGAAAGAGATGTTTGATTCCTTGACCAAGCTATTTGAAGGGAAGAACATAAATCGAAAGATGACTTTGAGAAAACAATTGAAGAATGTGAAGATCCGGAATGCATACACCTTACAGTCATACTTTACAAGGGCCTCTCAAATCAAAGAACAACTTGAAGCGGTAGAAGAAGAAGTGGAGAATGCAGAAGTTGTGATAACCACCTTGAATGGCCTCCCAGGATCATGGGATTCATTCATTCGAGGAATGTGTTCTAGAAGGAAGTGATTAATTTCAGCAGACTCTGGGAAGAGTACACACAATATGAAGCTCGACTTATAATAAGAGAAGAGAAGATGGGAGCAACTGAATATCAAGATATCACCATCCAAATAAGATCCCTCAAGCAATGAGGAATATGAAGGACTCAACTCTTGAAGAACCTCTTATCCATATTAGTATTTGGATAAGAAATGATGAATGAAGAAGATGATGAATATGAAGGCTCAAGAAGGAGTCTACCCATGAAACAAATAAAGATAAGTATTCAATTGTCATTTCATGATATTGTTTTGTTATGCATTTGTTTATATTCAGTTGATGTATTATGCATGGTAGAATGTTTGCATTAATGAAAGTATACTACTAATACGTGTGTGATGGGTAAGTATCTCATGGTGCTATATAACTCTCCATTGCTACTTATATAGCATGAAACCTCTTTGCTAACATATTGGATTAGAGCACAATCTCAATGATGTCTTGGTAGAGATGGAAGGCATCTAGAAAAGTTTCTATGAGATATGGATGAATGTTGTATTGGCTAAAATAGTTGCATGATCATATATCGATGCATAAGAATTTACCATTATGAAATGTTTCTAATCATACAACTGGTGCATTTGACTTGTAGGAAAGATCACATACAATCACCTACACGAAAAGAAGTATGAGACTTGTTCCGAAGAATAAGTGACAACAGTTCAAGAAACAATCCAATATGAATAATAATATGACGATACTTTCAAAGAAAGAAATAGGCCTTAGAGACACTCTAGTTATGTGACATTGTTGAGCAACAACATTGATGCAGAGCCTTCCAGCTATGAAGAAACAACCAAGAAGAAAGGGAAGGAGAATACAAGTTCAAGAAGACTGATGTCTAGGATGCAAAGAAGTCTGTGGGATACTAGGAAAGATTCATAGCATGAGGCTTCTCACCAAACAAAGGCATAGACTACGAAGTTAAGACACATGACAGGCATAATCATGTGTGCAAATGAAAGAAGGCTTTGTATGAGCTCAGAAGGCACCCATGGGATAACACACACATGAGGAGCTTGAGGATCACCTAGAGTGATGAATATCTTTACCTTTGCTACAAGGTTGAAGATGAAAGTCTATAGAGGATGACAAGCTCACATATGGGTGTGAGAAGAATGCTTTCAGGATAGAGGATCTTGGTATCCAGTGACCCTAGATGGATACATATAATAATAGTAGCAGAGCAAGCCACTTGTCACTCCAGTATATGATACATAGAGTACGAAAGACGGAGGAATAATAATGCTTCACTTCAGAGGGAGTGACTACAGAATATCCTGAGGTTCGACGTGGTACGATAGGATGGACATATTACTGATGACTCTAGGCTTTACTAAGAATAAATCAGATTCCAACCTTTGCTTCAAGGTTGAAGGCAGAAGACCAGTGATGCTCCTGTTATATGTTGATGACTTGTTCCTGACAGAAGTTGAAAGAAGGAGACTTGCTGCAAATTTAGAGATGAAGGACTTGGATATGATGCACTACTTTCTATGAATGGAGGTGTGACAAAATTTCCTCGGTACAAGGAAAGTATGCAGTAGAGATCCTAAAGAGTTTCAGGATGATGGACCGCAAGGCCATGACCACACCTATGGCATCAAACCTAAATCTATTGAGTGATGCTTCATCAGATTCGGTTGATGCCACGATGTATCGTCAAATTATTTGTTCCTTAATGTACCTGACAAATACGAGACCAGATATTTTCTTTACTATGAACACATTGAGACATGTTCACCTAATGGTTTCAAAGCAAGCAGTGAGGGATACAGTTGATTATGGGCTCAAGTATGAGGCATATCAAAAGATTAACCTGGAAGATTATGTTGATTCAAATTAGGTAGGCAGTGTCGTCGATAGAAAGAGCACTTCAGGGTGTTGCCTCAGTATGGGATCAGGTGTGATCTCTTGGTTTAGTAGGAATCAATCCTGTGTGGCACTGAGTACAACCGAAGCAGAGTATGTCACAGCTTGTTCGGCTAGCGGTGAGGAAGTGTGGCTTAGGAAGCTATTATCTTATTTGTTTGATCTCTAGTTGGATGTTACTTGTATATATTGTGACAACTAGAGTTGTGTGAAGTTGTTTGAGAACCTGGTGTTCCATGACAAGTCGAATCGTATCGAGATCAAATATCACTATATCAGGGATATGGTGCAGAGAGGAGTAGTGAAGCTCCAGTATGTTGTGACAAACGAGCATAAAGCTGATATGTTGACCAAGCCATTGGCCATAGTGAAGTTTAAGTAATTCAGGGAGAATCTTGGTGTTCTCTAGATCGAGGATCCCTCCAAGGGGAGGTGATGAGTCCGAGAGCCTTTATAACATGGTAGGATTGGTTCCTTCCATGGTCAAATGTAAGTGCAAAGCCATTCTGATGTGATTGTGGGATGTGTTCCCACATGATAAGATGTAAGTGCAGAGCCATTCTGATGTGACTGTGGGATGTGTTCCCACATGATCATATATAAGTGGAGGAGCCATTCTGATGTGACTATGGGATGTGTTCCCACATGATAAAATGTAAGTGCATGAGACATTTTGATGTGACTATGGTATGTGTTCCCACATGATCAGATGTAAGTGCATAGCCATTCTGATTTGACTGAGGGATGTGTTCCCACATGATCAGATGTAAGTGTAGAGCTATTCTGATGTGACTATGGGATGTGTTCCAACATGATCAGATATAAGTGTAGAGCCTTTCTGACATGGTTCTTGGATGTGTTCCTCCCATGGTCAAATATAAGTGCTGAGCCTTTCTGACATGGTTCTTGAATGTGTTCCTGCCATGGTCAGATATAAGTGTTGATCCTTTCTGACATGGTTCTTGGATGTGTTCCTCCTATGGTCAGATATAAGTTTTGAGCCTTTTCGACGTGGTTCCTGGATGTGTTCCTCCCATGGTCAGATGTGAGTGTTGGGCCTTTCTGACATGGTTGTTGGATGTGTTCCTCCCATGGTCAGATGTGAGTGTTGGGCTTGCCTTTCTGACATGGTTGTTGGATTTGTTCCTCCCATGGTCAAATGTAAGTGTTGGGTGAGCCATTATCACTAAGGGTCAGATATAAGTGTTGAAGAAGACCTACATGGAGGCTAGGCCTATAACCAGCATGAAAAAGGGATGGCTCTATAGAACTTCCTATGATGAGAAGAATTGATAGATATCACCAGTGATGATCTAGCAGTGATTATCCAGATCCAGTGATGATGACCCAGTGATGATCCAGATCCAGTGATGATCCAAATCCAGTGATGATGATCCAGTGATGATCCAGATCCAGTAATGAAGATAACTTAAAGATGAAGATGACTTGAAGATCAAGAGAACTTGATGATGATCCAGATGATATAGAGAAGAAGACCTGTGTTGATAAATTGTGTTGAGAGAATACCTTCCTAGTTAAGAGGGAGTTTTGATGTATTTGTAACTTCAGAAAGTATTCACTTGTATATCTTATGTATTGTACCCCGATGTTTATTCCAAGAAGTATCTGTAATGTAATTGAGCCATGTCATGCCCCGATGTTCCGATCGGGAGATTCAATAATATAAACAAGTCATGTAAAGTCATTGAGGTTAACCCTCCATTGTAAGTCAAGGCAATAGTCCCCACAATTGACTTAAGGTTAACCCTCCTTGTTGATCGAAGGGAAAAGTCCCCACAGTTGTGGGGCACTGGGGTTATTAGAATCTCCTAGAGATGTAGGCCCTAGTAAGTAATTGTTAAGTGAGGCTGACATGTTGGAGTGGAAATAAAGTGAACAAAAGAATATAATTAGAGAGTGAGATTCTCTATTTAACACACACACACACTCACTCACTGGGGCGCATGAGTGAGAGAGGAGAAGCTCTCTCAAGTGAGAGAGAGAGAGAACAAGTTGCTAGAGATCATATTTATGTTTTTGGGTTTTACTGCTGCCATTGGTGCTGATTCTATCTCTGAGGAAGTTGTAGGGTTTTCTCCTTTATGGTTTCCCTGAGGAAAATTATTTGTGTCTCTTGTCTCTTGTGTTTATTGTTGTGCATGGTATTCTCTCACATAATATCCTAAGATAATATTGCTTAAATGATAAAAATCTAACACAAGATTCCTGCATGAGAAGGTAAACAGAACTAACCCTGACCATGGTGATCCTTTCACCATCTAGAGAAGCATATATAGCCGGTCCCTAACCCTTGATGATGTAACCTACCCTCATCATCGTCGGTTGATGTTTCCAATTCGAACCCTGTGAAATTTCAGCCTTATATTTCCAGAGCCATTTAATCTTCACCAAATCCTTCCCTCTATGAAAAATATTGGCATCCCTATCCGCCATTAAAGGTCACCTAGTATGGGCCTTACAACTAATAACAATCCAGGTATAGAGACTCAATATTTCCCCTCCGGTAAACCCAAAGTTTTTAATCCCATGTACCTCACCGTACCTCGCAGGCATGAACCGACGATGGATCGTCCTCACCAAATCGAGTGGACATGCCACCATCCACCTCTGCATCGCTCATCCACTTCCCACCTGTCCTATCCTTAACAACATCTTACAAGATATTAATGCCATGTGGAATGGATGTCTCGTCGCATTCATTCGTGCCTGACACATGGACATGGAGAGGGGCCCCACCATGCCGGATCACGTGGCCATCCGAAGGCTTCCCAGTTGTAACGAGGGCATTGCGTGTGTGAGGGAAAGCAACAGACAGCAGGGTTAAAGAGGGAGAATTATTGCACCTGTCCTTCATTGGAGGCGGAAGAACGGACAACTGTTGAGGAAAACCTACACCTTTCCTCTCGATGTCTTCCACCTCCAGCGCTTCACACTTCCTCCATAACGGACCATCTCTCTTGTCGCTTACCTCTGCATGGAAGGACATACCCTTTCCAACCCCTTCATTTTCTAAGGCATCTACCACCCTGTTACTTGTATGTTTTACATGCGAGAATATAAGCGCAGGATTGTCCCTTATCCAAATTCTTAGCGTTGTAATCCTACAATCCCATCGCCATTTTTTGGAGACATGGCCTATGTTCGCTCCATTCTAAATCGTTCTGGCTATTTTAATGACCACCATAGAGTCCCCTTCCACAATCAGAGGGGTTCGCTGGTTCTGTACGGCCCACGAGACCCCATTTATGAGGCCTTCAAGCTCTTTTAGGTTGTTAGTGCTAGTTCCTATGTTGCCCCAATAGATACTGAGAATTCCTCCCTCTGAGTCGCTAACCACTTCATCGAAGCCAGGACGTCCCGGATTCCCTTTTGTAGCCCCATCGAAGTTCAATTTAAAGGCACCCGTTGGTGGATTTTTCCAAGAATCAGAGTTGCGGAGCTGCTTAATAATTTTGTTGGGACATGAGTTGTTCACAGGTAACGTCCTAATTCCCATCCATGAAGAATTTGTTTTTCAATTGCTTCTACTACATAATCCTCATGTGTCCATGGAGTTAGCGTTATAGTTTCTTTTAGATGGGCTTCTATCATCACCCAAATTTCTTCTACTCGTTGCTTTTTGTTTTCAAAAAATTTTAAGTTTCGAGTTTTCTAGATTTCCCAGACCACGAAGCCCGGGAATAGATCCCAGATTCTATTCACTATTTTGTTTTTGAATATGTTCTTTGGCCATTCATCTATTGTTATGTCAGGTCTTCCTTTATATCTGTGATTTTGTTTAAAAATCCTTACACCTTGTTCCCATAAAGCGTCTGCTACTGGAAATTCGTCCAACAAGTGGTTTATAGTTTCATTGTTATTTTCGCAATGGCTACATATTGAAGGACCCAAAATCCCCCGAACTTGTATATTATCCCAAGTGACAATGCGGCGTTTGAGAATGAGCCAGCTAAAAGCTGCAACTTTGGAACACCATTTTCCTCCCCATATTTTTCTCCATTTAGCCTCCTTTTCCAACCTATGAGTTTCAATCAGAAACCCTATGGCCTCTTTAATATTGAACCTTCCAAGGTTGGAATATCCCCAATGTATTTTATTTGGGCCATCGTGCCAGGGGATCTTCCTGGAGCAGAGTTCCATGTAGAAATTATCCATGTCCTCTGTTGGTACCAGGGTTTGCCACTAGTATTTGCTTTTCCATGTCCTAAATATTTTGTCAGGGGACCCGGAGTCCTAAACTTCACTCACCTTTTTCATCTGGATATTCTGGATATGGTATATAAGTGTCAGAATGTCATCCTGACTATCAATACTCGGTTCCTAGTTCCAAGTGTCGCTAACAAGCATTGTTGAGCTGTCATCTCTTACCTCCCAAAAACTATGACTTTGGATGAGATTTCGGTTTTCCTAAGCCAATTTCTAGATGCTGGAGCCTGAGAGATCCTCCCCAAATCTTATCAATGACTGTTTTGGTCATTGGGGTCCATACTTCGCATGACATAGCTTCTCCCATGGTTCTTCCTCATGAGTTATCCATTTCCACCATATCTTAGCTCCCGTTGCTTTATTAATATCTAATGGGTCACAAAGACCTAACCCTCCCACCTCTTTGGGTTTACATATAGTTTTTCCAGTCCACCAACGGCCATTTCCTGTGGCTATCATATCCTCCCCAGAGAAAGTTCCTTTGAATATTCCTCATCTGCTTTATCACTAATTTTGGTGCCGCCAAAACCAAGAACAAGTAGAGCGACATAGCCTGGAGGACTGACTTAACCAGAATGAGTCTACTGGGAAAGTTAAGGGCTCTAAAGGTTCACTGGCTAAGTTTTTGCTTGAGTTTGTCCAGAAGATCCTTCCATGAGACCTGTTTGATGGTCGATTCTGCAAGCGCTGCTCCTTAATATTTGGAAGGGAGCCCTCCTTCAATGAATCCCAATATCCTTATAATATTTATTTTCTTGATTTTTGAGGTATTGAATAAGTATACCTAGGATTTATCCTTATTGATTTCAAGACCACTGGCTTCCAAGAAAGTGTCTAGCCCATCTTTTATACCTCATGCCTCCTGTATAGTGGAAGGACCCATAAGCATCATATAATCTACAAACTGTTGATGAGTTTCAGGTTCCAACTCAACATTAAGGGATGGCCCTTTGATCTTATTCCCCATGCGTAATTTCTTAAGCATTCTTCCTAGACCCTCAACTACTATAATGAATAGAAAGTGGGACAACGGGTTACCTTGTCTAATTCCTCTTGAGACCTGGAAGGGTGTAGAGGGGGTACCATTAAATAAAATGGAGAAGAAGGTTGATAAACCAGTTTCATGACCCACCCCTTCCATTGGTCTAAGAATCCAAAATCCTGAAGCACACCTGCTAAGTATTCTAATTCAATTTATCATAAGCTTTAGATAGATCTAATTTCATTAGCATACCTGGGATTTTCCTGATTTTGACCAAATGTATGGTTTCATGGATTAGAATGATTCAATCAAGAATTTTTCTTCCTTCGACGAATCCCTCCTTCTCAGGGGAGATGATTAGGGGATGTAGCCAGTTAGCTATAACCTTAAAAATGATTTTATATATGACATTACATAAGGTGATCGGTATGAGTTTTCCAGGGTTTTTCGTTCCTGTTTCTTTTGGAATAAGCACCAGGAAGGTTGCATTAAGAGATTTCAGAATATTACCAGTCCTCCTTAAGTCCTCCACCAAATCCCAAACTTCTTCTTTCAGCCAATCCCAGAAGGAATGAAAGAAGTCGGTGGTAAGCCCATCAGATCCTAGGGCTTTATCATTCTCCATTTTCTTAACCGTGATGTCAACTTCTTCCAACTCAATTGGTTTCAGAAGCAAAAAGTTATTCTCTTCCATGATGACTTTTGGAATGTGCCTCAGAACCTCCCCCTGGGATGCATTCCTGTCCCAATCTGGTTCCTCCAGGAGTTTGACGAAAAAGGAGTTCAAAGTGAGTTCCAGGTCTTCCTGGGTTTCAGCAATATGTCCTTCTTTTGTTTTCAATATAGCCATCTAATTTCCCTGGCAATGTTGGATGGATGCCTTATGGAAGAAACTGGTATTTCGCTCCCCTTCTTGGAGCCACTTAAATCTGGATTTCTGATTCCATAAAATTTTCTCTTGTTTTTCTCTTTGGATAAATTCATGGATCATATCTTTTTCTTGTTCCTGAATGTCTGCCGTAAAGCCATTCTGCATACCTCTTATTTGCACCTCTTTGATTTTTCCATCCATCTTAGCTTTATCCTTAAAGATGTTACCAAAGGATTCTTTATTCCAATTCTTGATTTTTTATTTAAGGAGTTTAAGATTTTTTTGGAACTGGTACATCCATGTTCCTCTTATGGTTGGAATTTCCTCCCACCATTCTTTTAGTTTCTCCATGAAGTCAGCCTAGAGAAGCAAAAAAATTTCGAAACGAAATGGTCTTCGCAAATTAACCCCTACGTTATCCCACTCCAACTTAATAGGCTAGTGGTTTGATATGGTTGATGGGAGTACCACAACCCTTAGTTCTCCCCCGTTCATCATAATGGATTCTAAGACCAAAAAGTGGTATAGATGACAAGCTATTCCCTTGTCTCATGTTCTTTCATTATTCCATGTGAAGTTACCGTTGGTTGTTCTGACATTGCCCAATTCTAGGTTATCAATCAATTCGTTAAAATACTCACTCATAGGGTCCAGCTACCTTATCCCACCTTTTTTTCATCAAGATTCCTGACCAGGTTGAAGCATCCTCCAAGAATCCAGGGTTTTCCTTCTGACGTCCTTTTAAGCATCCCTAAAGAGTCCAGAAATTGCACTTTCTGTTATGCCCGAAATGGCCGTAAACATTGGTAATAAACCCCCCGGTACTAGTACCTAAGATATGGAATTCTTCTCATAGAGAGTGCTTGGTTGCATAGAATTTAGAGAGGGAAACCTCTCTTAGGTTCCAGAGAATCTTGATACCTCCAGCTGCCCCTTTAGCATCCACTGCAATGGCCTCACTTCCCCTCCAAAATTTTCCTCTGATCATCTTCAGTTCCTCCTCTGAGCATTTTATTTCTTGTAAAAAAATTATACCCGGATTTTCCAGTTCTATCCTTCTCCTTAGAAGACGAATCTTCAATGTACTGTTACACCCTCTTATATTCCAGGATGTGATCTGCATTGGAAACATATTTATTTGTAGGAGAAAGGGCCACATCTATGGTAGGATATTGCCCCAATGCGACCAGTTGAGCCCCTACCATTTTAATACTTTGCACATTACTGTGCCTTCCTCGATTTTCTTTCTTCCCTTTCTTTTTTCCATCCGTATCTTTGATATGTTCTTCCAAGACCCTAAGAAACTTCATCGATTTGACCTTGATTATCTCTTTTTCCAGTAATGTGACTTGTTGTGGAAGTATTTTTTCAGGATCCTTCTCAGAGCATGTCATTTCCATACCTACCATATCCAGATATCCTATCTCCATTTCTTCCTCTTCAGCTTCCGATGTCTTATTATCATCTTCTTTGATTTCCTGTGGCTCTTCTTGGGTCTGGATCTTTGTGCATAGTTCAGTTTCTTGAGTCTACTGGTTTTGAATCTTTTCTTCTTGCTGAGTGGTGGTTTGCTTAGGTTCTTGGAGGAATTCAAACCTATTTTACGTTTGGACTTTTTTATAGATTTTAGGTCTCATAGTCTTCTTGGCTGATCTTTTCTTATTCTGGACTCGGGTAAACCCTTCGGAATCTTGATTTTCTTGATCTTTCATTCCTCCTAGTTTTTTATTCTACGGGCATTCTCTAAACAAGTGTCCATGCTCATGGCATCGCCTGCATTTGAACAATATTTGTTCATAGTCGATTTCTTGGAACCAATCCTCGTCCTCCCATGTTAAGTCAATTCCATTTAGAATATCCCGTGATATATCAAGATAGATGCAAATCCGGGCATAGGATGTGTACCGCCTCTACCGGGTTTTCTTTGAGACTTTTACGAAGTTCCCTAGGATGTTCCCAATGTCCATCAGTATTTTTTCTATCCAGTATTCTGTAGGAAGGGAGTACATTATGATCCATACTGGGGCTATTGTGAGATTTTATTTTTCTGGATTAAATCGTTTTTTCCACATCCTTAAGAACACACCAGCAGAATTAAAGAAATAAGGCCCGCACTCAAATATCCTGGTTCTATCTTCTTCATTGAATAAAATAACCGTGAAGAAACCTTTAGCTCCCAGTTGCAGATCATAGTGGCCTTGTGGTTTTTAGGTGGTGTTTATCCACCATACTAAAGTCTTCTCTGTGGGCCAAATTCCAACAAATTTACTAATGAGAGCACGCTCCTTCATGTAGGAGATGTCTTCCCTTATTTGATATGATTTGATCTAAATATTTGGTACAGTATTTGATTTTGTCAAACATTGCCCTGCTCTTCTATTCTCTCCCTTCGTTGTAATTTATTTACTAGATCCACTCATGCCTTCTCCATCCTTCCCCATATGAGTATCGAGTACTTGCCTTTTTCCTTTGTTTTTCTCTATTTCCATTTCTAGGCTCTGAATAAAGGGATTTTCCACACCATCCATAGGCTCATTCATCCTAAGATATGGCCCCTCAGCCTTAGGTACAGGATTAGGCCCCTAGCCCCTCCCTTAAGAACCGACAATCCCAGCAACTTGCAGCCGTCATTAAAACTCCCACCTCTTAATTCACCATCCTCACCCTCTAGCATACCCTTATTACCCCCAAGGAAAACCAGTTAATGGTTATTTATTATTGTTACCTCGAGAATTTTTTATATAATATATTGAATTTAGAGTATTAATCGATAATTCAAATTTGGCTCCTCAAAATTGGAGGTCAATTCCCCTCACAAGTTACCTTAATTTTCATATTTTTTTTCAATAATATGTTGAAACTATGATTTTATTTAAATGAACATGCCTAGATTAGTTTTCCTTTGCAATTTAGAAAGCATGAACATAATTTAAGCTAGTTTTCCTTTAAAGCAATTTAGAAAGCGTGGACATAATTTTAGCCTTGTCTTGGTAAAAAAATTTAGGTATGGTTATAGTAGCTTAATGGTAATTTGGAAATTTCAAATGACACGATTAAGTTCATAGGGAATTTTGAACCTTGGTATTCAACCTTTAATGTGACACACTCAAATAGGTTCAAGGCAATAACACCTTTCATCCTAAGATGAATTCCAAGTTCTCTAAAACATAAAGGAATATTTTTAGGTTCTACTCAGCTATTATTTGTAAAAGTTTAGAAGTGTGTTTGTCTACACATAATATATATGCAAGATGGAATTTTCTCATGGAAACATGGAATTATTTGGAACTTTAAAAATCCAAAGGAAGATGCTACATGAGGAACATAACACTCAATATCCTAGTCATCCCCTTTTGTGCGTTGATGTATTTGTAACTTCAGAAGATATTCCTATATGTATTATCATTGTATGTTGTTGTACCCCCATAGGGGATGTGTCTTACCCCCTTGTAGGATGTCTGTATTTTTTCTAGACCTTGAGGTACAACCTCCATTGTAAGTTGGGGCACTAGTCCCAAGTGTAACATCATGTAATGTGTATTTGGAGCCTCTATGGAAAAATATGGCCCTATTAGGGAAGACGTGTGGGCCCCAGTCTTACGTTTGGTCAGTGACTCGAAAGGGTATAAATAGGGAGGTCCTCTCCCTCATTTATACACAACTTACACTCTCAAGTTCACATGAGAGAGATAGAGAGACAGAGGACGAGAGATAGATAGTTGTTGAATACTTCTTATTACTGCTTTTGATCCTCTTACAATTCTAAAGAAGTTTGTGGGGTTTTCTGCTTTATGGTTTCCCTGGTGAAAATATTTGTGTCTCGTGTATATTTTATATCTTATGCATATTTTTTGTACTTGTTATTATTTTAGATAGAGATCCTAGATAATATAATCAAGTCCAAAGAAAAACTAACATGGTATTAAAGCCTCTCTGAAAGAAGGAATTGTGTAGCTGTGGAAACTAGGGCTTCCTAGTTCAAGGTGTTCTCTCCATGGATCATCAAGAAAAGAGGGTTAGGATAACTCACCTCAGTATGGCACATCTTTTGGTGGAGACAGTTGCTGAATTGGAGAAGTTTCAATTTTGACCATGTCATTGGTGCCGGGAGGAACTAGGGCATCAAGTTTTGTAGGCTTCCCACATTTGTTTTCAGAAATTGACCTAGCTTAGCAACTCATCTCAAGGAGGCGCATATTTCTGTCCAAACAGAATTCCAAAATTCCAAGTTTGGAAAATTAGGGTATTTCTAACAAACCCTATGCAAGCTAGCTCTAGAACTAGGTCAAACACCTCAAATCAGTAAGATGTAAATATTTGCTATTTCCAATTGAGGTTCTCATTTGAAAAGATGACTCATCATACTCATCTTGAGGACAATCTTGAAGGGGTTGATAACTTTCGAGCATGGAAGTACAAAATCTCCCTGATCCTTGAAGAGAATGATTTGGATCAATTCATCAATGGAGAAGTTCCAAAACTAGAGGGAGATGAGGCTAAGGATTCTCATAAGAGAAGCATGGCTAAGGCTAAGAGAATCATTGCATATTATATTAAGGATCACCTCATCCCTCGTGTTTCTTCATTCAATACACCAAAACAAGTGTATGATGCTTTAACAAAGATGTTCGAAGGAAATAAAATCAATTGGAATATGAATTTTATGAACCAGCTGAAGAATATGAAGATATAGAACTCCGAGACTATACAGTCTCACTTCACAAGGGTTGCTCAATACATAGAGAGAGAAGGATGGAAAATCGCTACAATAGCTATGTGTCCCTACTGTGTGACATCATTGATAGAGAACCTTCCACCTATGAAGAGGCTACATAAAGGAAAGAATGGAAGGATGCAATGATCGAGGAATATCAGTCGATCATGAAGAATGGTGTCTGGGAGATTGTTTCGATACCGGAGAAGAAGTCTATCAGGACTTTGAAATGGATCTACAAGATCAAGCATGTTGTAGATGGAAGCATCGATAAATATAATGCAAGATTCGTAGCACAATTCTTCTCACAAAAAGAAGGCATATATTACGAAGAGACATTTGCAGTTGTGGTAACGTGCACTTCCATTAAGACCATACTTGCTTTGGTAGCAGTTATCAAATGTTAAATACACTAGATGGATGTCAAGACATTCTTCTTGAATGGTGTAGTTGAGGAGGAAGTGTATGTGGAACAACCACTAGGATTTGAGACACATGATAGGAAGACCCATGTTTGCAAACTGAAGAAGGCCTTGTATGGATTGAAACAAGCACCGAGGACATGGTATGACATGATGGATAGCTTCCTGATGAGCTTGGGATTTACCAAGAGTAAAGAAAATTCCAACCTCTACTTCAAGGTGGAAGGTGGAATACCAATGATACTCCTACTATATATCAATGACTTGTTTGTAATAGGTGAAGAAGAACTCATTACAGATTCAAAAAGGAGAATCGCTACATAGTTCTAGCTGAAGGACCTAGGGATGATGCACTACTTCTTAGGCATGGAGGTGTGGTAGAGTGCATATGGGATCTTCCTTGGTCAAGGAAAGTATGCAGTGGATATTCTAAAGAGACTTGGAATGATGGACCGCAAGGCAATGGCCACACCTATGTCATCTAACTTGAAGCTTATGAGTGATGCTTCATCTGAAAAGGTCGATGCCATTATGTGTCATCATATGATTGGCTCATTGATGTATCTGAAGAATACGATACCAGATATATGATTTGCGAGGAACTCCCTGATCCAGTACCTAACAGATCCAAGACAAGTTCACCCGATAGCTACAAAGCATATGTTGAGGTACCTAAAAGTTACAGTGGATTATGGGCTCAAATATGATGCGAATCAAAAGATTAACTTAAATGGTTATGTTGATTCGGATTGGGAAGGTAGCGCCGCTGATATGAAGAGTACCTCAAGTTGTTGCTTCAGTTTGGGATTTGCAATGATCTCCTAGCTCAGCAAGAATCAAACATGTGTGGCACTGAGTACAACCGAGATAGAGTATGTTTCCACTTACTCGACTAGTTGCAAGGCAGTGTGGTTTCGAAAGCTATTGTTTGACTTGTTTTATCTCCAGTTGAATGTGACTTGTATCTTTTGCGACAATCATAGTTGTGTGAAGCTATCAAAAAATCATGTGTTCCATGACAATTCAAAGCACATCAATATCAAGTTCCACTATATCAGGGATATGGTGTAGAGACGGGCAGTGAAGCTCCAATACATGGAAACGAAGGAGCATATAGCCAATGTGTTGACCAAGCCTCTTTTGAGAGTGAAGTTCGAATACATCAGAGAAAGACTTGGTGTGATCTAGATCAAGATCCCTCGAAAGAGGGAGTAATGTGTTCTAGCATATATAGAGAGAGAAGTTTCCTGAGCATAAAATCCCACCAAAGCTCATAGGCTTCTCAAATGTAATCAATCATGTAGGTTGTCCTTGGATGTAATTAGTACTAGCGAATCTCACAGGTTATTCTTGGATGCAATCAGTCCTGATATGGTATGAAATAATGATATATCACATGGAAAATGAGATAGTTTTTCCAAGTGGGAAAATCCTGGTGCAGCAGGATTCTCGAACGTAATCATTCATGTAGGTTGTCCTCGGATGTAATCAGTCTTGGAGAAGCTTGCAAGTTTTCCTTGGATGTAATAAGTCTTGTGATGGGTTATCCAAATGTAAAAAAGAGACCTATCTTGGTACGCAATTTATTCAAATGTAATATGCCCCTTGGGTTGTCTGAGTGTAAAAATGAGACCTAGCATGGTACGCAGGTTACTCGGATGTAATACGCCCCGAAGTTTATTCAAATGGAAAATATCCTGGATGCAGGTTGTTCAGACATAATCACATAAGGTTGACCAAAGAATGTAAAAGGTCCTGATGTAGCAGGTTGTTAGATCGTAATCTTTCCTTACATATATATCCATATATGTGCATTCCCATGTTGAGATGATAAGGTCATGAAGCACGAGAGGTGCACCTAGGAGGTTCTCTATTACAATGCAGGTCAACTGTTGATTCTTTGTTTGTTTTTGTTTTGTCTTGTGTAGGACAAAATAGATGATCAGCATACGATGAGAAGAAGGTAGAAGACGTTAGTTATTTCCATGGCAATGTAAATAAGGTCGACAGCTCCTACGTGACGTCTTGCTCAAGATATGATGAATACCTGGCAGATTACTAAGCCTACATCCAGCATGAAAAAGGGTTGGCTCTGTAAAATATTATAATGAAAGTAAAGTACAGTGATCAAATAATAAGATGATGATTGCAACACCTATGATGATGACTCTATGACTCTGTGATGATGACTCTGCGATGAAGACCTGACCAGAAGTGTTGATGATTGTGAAGATAGAGAATACCTTCCTAGTTAAGAGGGAGTGTTGATGTATTTGTAACTTTGAAAGATATTCTGATATGTATTATCATTTTATGTTGTTTTAGACCCATTGGGGATGTGTCTTAACCCCTTATGGGATGCTTGGATTTTATCTAGACCTTGAGGTACAACCTCCATTGTAAGTCGGGGAAATAGTCTCCAATGTAACATTATGTAATGTGTATTTGGATCCTCTTTGGGAGAAGTCAACCCTATTACGGAAGACATGTGGGCCCCAGTCTTATGTTTGGTCAGTGACTTGAAAAGGTATAAATAAGGAGGCGCTCTCCCTCATTTATACACACCTTACACTCTCATGTTTGCATGAGAGAGATAGAGATATAGAGGAGGAGAGATAGATAGCTGTTGAATACTTCTTATTACTACTTTTGATCATCTTACTATTCTGAAGAAGTTTGCGGGGTTTTCTCCTTTATGGTTTCCTCGATAAAAATCTTTGTGTCTCTTGTATCTTTTATATCTTATGCATCTTTCTATACTTCTTATTCTTTCAGATAGAGATCCTAAATAATCTAATTAGATCTAAATAAAAACTAACATTAAGGGAAGTTCATTTTATAGATGTGTAATTTGGTCAAATTATGTTGATACAAACTGTTATGGCTATTGAATAAGGTACAATATTGAAAGAACGAATAACTACAAAAAGAAAGTATGAAGAAGGTACAATATTGAAAGAATAAATGACTACAAAAATAAAGTATGTGTAAGACTAAAAAATGGTTAATGGTATGTCTAACATAACTGCTTATGATTGATCTCTTTCTTTTCTTTTATGCGTAATGACGAGCTCAAACAGCAGTGGACATAAGTGCTTGCAGTTTTCTGGTAGGTGATATAGGATAGTTTGCTGAAGGAAGGGTCGGGGGAAGGGAGGAGGAGGGGGGAGGAGGGAGAAGGGATCAAAGCTCTGTTCCCTTGGGTGCCAAAGGGACACCCCTCATGAGTGACGTGATTCCTGAGAATCATGTCACTCATGAGGGGTGGCCCTTTGGCACCTAAGGGAGAAAACATTCGCTCCCTTATCCCTCCTCCCTCCTCCCTTCCTTATGTCCCTCCTCCTCCCTTCCCCCTCCCTCCTCCTCCCTTCCTCTGTCAAACTCTCCTATCATCACCTACCAAAAAACTGCAAGCTAGTGCGTTAGTATAATTCACACCATGCACTCATCTCTATTGTATGCATAGATCGGTACCTGTATATAATTTCATCAAACTATGGATTTATAAACCAAATTCTCTAATTTAATTGGCATTACATAAATGCAGGATATTCCACATCGATCATTTGAGACTAAATCAGACACTTCTACGAAGATTCATGATGTGTTTAGCTTATCCACATCGATGGAATCTCTACGGTAAAAAATTTGTAGACTGTGAAGATGGAGACCACTCAAAGAAAAAATTTATTTAAACATGAGGAAATATAATATTTTGTATTAAGAAAATGAATATTATTCTTATTCCAACCTACAAGCTAAATTTTATTTATAGTGTGAAGATGGAGAGCGTTCCTCTAGACCAACGATAGAGTCAATAATTTATTGATAGGATGAAGAAGTCGAATTAGCAATTGAGAAATTGCTAAGGATCTCTTCCTCGGTCCCCATTAGAACGTCCAGTTCCCCCATTTTAAGCATTCCCATAATGAATTTTGTGAAGAACACGGTCTGGTTGGATGCAAATTTGTTCACAATGTCTTTAGTAATTGTGGAATCAAAGTACAGACTCGCTCTGGAGGTGAAGAGCGTTTCGTTGTTCTATAGGTCCATGTATTTTTTTTTGTCGAAAACGTTTGGAGTGATGATATTCATGTTCGTTATGTTCACGGTTTCATTAACCACGGGGAAAATTGAATAAAGAGTACTTGAAAAATTCACGTCCATATTTTCATCAACAATTTTGTCTCATGTCGTGAGGTTATATCATCTGTTCTTAAATGAGTTGCAGTGAGAGAGGCCAATTGTGTGTCCAACTGAAACATTCAATGCTCATCTCTTAAAACATAATAATATCCACTTATTTACAAGATAAGTTTTCTAATGTGTAAGATACTTTTTTTTTAATTTGCGCTACAAAACTTTATAACCATGAAGTAAGAAATACACATTCTCAAACGAGTCAGAAAAATTAAATAAGGGTTTGAGATATTATGAGATTTTGGAATTTGTTGAGTTGATCAACAAGATTAACCTAAGAATATATAACTGAGATGTATAACTGATATGTATGTGATGGTCATATTATCTTAATTAGTTTAGTTAAATGTTAACTTCCACTTTGATTATGTGTAATAACCACTAAAACTACATATTAAACCCTATATCCATTATGGATATATTTTAATTGATTCAATTAATAGTTAAAATCAATACAACTACATTTAACTTTACATGTAAGTGTATCAACGCTATTTTACTTTTATAAAATTGAAGATGTTAAACTAATTCTTACTTTTAATACAGTTGAAATTGACAAGTTCATATTCAATGAGAAAGCATGTGCACTTTGATCATTAGATGCTAAGATATACATTCCACTTTGTCATGTGCCATGTGAGTGTGTGAGTGGATCAGAAAATAAAAAAACATCAAATATGAAAGCGCTACCAGATATGTAAAAAGTGGTCAACAACTCTATCGGGTTTGAAGTTGGAGCTGGTAAACTAATATGAATGACTATCATATTAGCATAGTCTAGGATATCTCTGTGCCCAAGTGGTACTGGATAATCTGGTCCTCCATCCTTCAAAACGAAGGTTTATGTTAATCCAATTGCAATGGAAAATGACTCTTCTTATCAACTATGAGAAATGGAAAATGGGAGGAGGGATAAAGAGAGGGGAGGGGGGGTCGAAACTCCACTCCCTTGGTTTCCAAAGGGTCGCCCCTCGTGAGTAGCGCAATTCTCATGTCCCTCCCATGGGTACCAAAGGGTCGCCGCTCGTGAGGGGCGACCCTTTGGCACCCAAGGGAGTGGATCTCCTCTCCCTTATATCTCCCCCCTAATACCTTCCCCACGTCCCTCCTTCCCCCTCTTCCTCCCTCCTCCTCCTCCCTTCCCCCGTCCCTCCTCTTCCATTCCTCCGACCCTTCCTCTGACGAACTCTCATATCATCACCTACCAGAAAACTGCAAGCTAGTGCGTTAGTATAATTCATACCATGCACTCATCTCTATTATATGCATAGATAAATAAATGTATATAATTTCATCAAACTCTGGATTTATAAATGAGCTTCTCTAATTTAATTGGCATTACATAAATACAGGATATTCCACATGGATCATTTGAAACCAAATCGGGCACTTCTGTGAAGATTCATGATGTGTCAATATTCTCCACATCGATGGAATCTATGTCCAATTTGACTGGACACCATCTACACCAGTATCAATGTGGAAACAACTCCAGCTATCATGACTCTTCTGATCAACTATCAGAAATGGCTAGGCTCATGAAGCAATCTTCATATATGCACAATATGAATGTTTCAGGGTCTCATAAGAATCATTAGGGGAGTTTTGAGGTAAAAATGGGCCTCAAAACAAAAAATTGTACCATTAAAATTCACTTTATAAGAACCAATAGGATTCAAGATGATGATGTCAACAATAAGGGTAAAATTTGTAAAAAAAATGGAGGGAAAAAGAAAAACTACTTTTTCTTATCGTATTTTTGACATATATCCTTATGAATTCACCCAAATTTTGAGTTTGGTGGCTCATTGGATGCAGAATTTAATTCCGCATCCAATGTTGGTTGTGGAGCCTAATCTTCCAGATCCAGAGATATTATTCAGTTGTGATTGTAACCCAGGAATACTGTACACTCGTTTCCCCTGCCTTGGGGTTCGGGGCAGCGCCCTGAAAAAGGGGGATTGGGGGCAACGCCCCCGAGACACGGGGGTTCGGGAGCAGTGCCCCCAAGAAAACGGGGGTTCTGGAGCGGAGCCCCCGAAAAAAAAAAATTGGGATGTGTGTTGGCCAATAGTATTGCGGACCCATGGTATTGGGTTAACCCTAGAATTTTCCCATTGTATTTCCCCTATAAAAGAAAGCATTGTAAATCAATTGTGTATGGTATTGTATTGCATTGGAAGAGAGACTGTGAGAGCATGAAGAGGAAGTGCAGCGGTTTTGCTGCAGGGTGTATCCCTTCATCTTTATGGACTGTAATAAAAGGACTGGCAAATTTCTTTGTGGACGTATCCCATCGTTTGGGTGAACCACGTTATATTTGTGTCTCTCTGTAATGTTTTAATGTGTTTTGCATATTTTTTATTGATTTAACTGTATATATGTTATTGCTCTGCGGTCCTGTTTTCTAACAATTGGTATCAGAGCCAAAAGGTCTATTTGGTTGGTAAAATCGTAGGAAAGAAGGGTTCCTAGTTCGAGTGGGAGAAATGGCAGAAGAAGGAAAGTTTAGGGTCGAGAAATTTAACGGCCAAAACTATCAGTTATGGAAGATGCCAATGGAGGACTATTTGTGCCAGAAGGATCTGTACCTGCCATTGGGCGGAAAAGAAAAATAACTGGCGGCTATGAAGGATGAATAATGGGAGGTTCTTGACAGAAAGGCACTAGGAACAATACGGTTCTGCCTGGCTTCATCGGNAGAGCTTGTCCATATAGATGTATGGGGACCAGCTCAGGTACAATCTCTTGGTGGCTCTTGTTATTATGTTACTTTTATTGATGATGCAACTAGAAAAAATTGGGTTTATTGCATTAGACAGAAATATGATGTGTTTGATACTTTTAAGAAGTGGAAATCTTTGGCTGAGAATGAGACAGGAAAAAGGTTGAAATGTCTCAGATCTGATAATGGAGGCAAGTACTACAGCAAGGAGTTTGACAGTTACTGTTCACACAATGGGATTCGTAGAGAGAAGACAGTCCCTGGAACACCCCAAGAAAATGGTGTGTCAGAAAGGACGAACAAAACAATCATGGAGCGTGCAAGGTGTATGAGATTGCATGCAGGGTTGCCCTTACAGTTTTGGGCTAATGCTGTAAACACTACTGTTTATTTAATAAACAGAGGACCTTCAAGCGCTTTGGATGGTGGCATTCTAGAGGAGGNAGGGCTCTTCTAATCTTGTGCTCATTGCCAAAAAGATGGAATAGCTTGGTCATGGCTGTAAGTAACTATGTCCCTAGTTCAAACACTCTTAAGTTTGATGAGGTTGTTGGTGTTATTCTTAGCGAGGAAATGCGAAGAAAAAGCATAGGTGAGACATCAGGTAATGCTTTGACCGTGGAGAGCAGAGGGAGACAAAACAAGAGAGGAAGGAACCCAGGAAATCACGGCAAGTCTAAAAAGGGAAGATCCAAGTCCAGATTCAGAAAAATAGAGTGCTAGAACTGTGGTAAGAAAGGACACCTAACGAAAGACTGTAGAGCACCAAAGAAGAAAGGTGAGAGGCAGCAAGAGACTACCCAGGAAGCTAATGTAGCAGGTGATGTGTTACAAGATGCTTTGATTCTTGCATTAGATAATACTAGTGATTACTGGGTAGTAGATTCACTGGGGCTTCATGTCATGCTACACCCCTTATGGGATCTTAAAAATCACAAAATCATTAGGAGTAGAGATGTAGTATTCAATGAAAAGGTCATGTACAAAGATTGGTTGCAAG